>JARYHS010009186.1:23222564-23368561 GCA_031002005.1 Vandiemenella viatica
AAATGTTCCACAGAGTTGCCTGTTTTGGCAGCTAATTTCGTTAAAATCCACTCTTTCGTTGCCAGGGAGGCCAATATGTTCCTTAAACCAAATAAAGGAGATGTTCAAGCATTTTTCATTTACTGTAGTGATAAATTCCAGTATAGAAGTGGTGTTCTCTCTCTATCTTTAATTTAACCGCCTATCCTCTATGACTCCATTTATTGGTGAAGGTCGACTGCGATTTTGTCTAACCTCCATGAGTTCATTTATTGGTGAAGGTCTATAGGGATTGTTGGTGATTGGTTCTATGTGGGGTCTGTTAACATCATGTGGACTCTGTTGACCAACCAGCGGCCGATTCAGCTGTCGTTGAGGAAGAGGATGCCAACGGCTAGTTAGTGGAAAGATGGCTCGAGAGTGAGGCGGTCACTTGGAGGAAAAGCAGTGCTGTCGAGAACGGCGCAGGAAAATGCGGAAAATTGCTATTTCCGTGTGACGTTAGGACTGTCCTTCTCGCAAAAGAATTAGTTGATTCAATTGCTATGGATTCCACCCATCAAATATTCTCGTGAGCCACCCGAAATTTGTTTCTGTTTAGAGAATTCTGGGCATATTAGATCTGTTGATCGGTGGTCATCTGTAATTCCGGTCCAGGCTGCGTTACAACTTAACTCAATCACAAACTTAAAAAAATCAAAGTTTCAATCACACGAGCATTGATACAATAACTGTATCGCATTTTGGTGACGTCATGTATCGCGACATAAACTTGGGCCTATAGATCAGTGTGGAACTAATTTCGTTCAAACGAAGAATGATTTAAGTAACAGAACGCTCATGAACATTTTTTTTAATAACATTAAATTACTTGTACCTTCTGCTGTAACGTTAAGTGCAGGTTGTAGTAACAATCTAATCAAAACTGTCGCTAATAATGCTAATTGAAAATTAAATCTTTTATCTTAGATATCTACTGCCAAATATTTTAACGAACGAACGAATATTAAAGAAATACAAGAAACCTAATAATTATTATGTCGAGTTAAGCGAAATACGTAATTTTCTTTCAGTTTTCTGACCGTTAATTTGTATGCGAATGCTTAGCTAAATAGAACTGTTATTGGTATTTGTAAGTTGGGTATTGTAGGCGAAAACCGTGATGTCAAACGTGACGTCACCGTGTGACAGAGCATCGATACCATGGTTCGAATTTTATAGGTATATTTAACTTCTCACATTAAGATGAAACAATTCCTTTGGCTGGATCAACATGTAAACTAATAAGTTTTTACATTATAGCCCAATAAATCGTCGTTAGCTTGGCTCGTCTTAAGGTCAATATCTCACTCAGTTCGATACGGGTAACATTCCTCTGTCGCACCTCCAAAGATTCTCCTTCACTAATGCTGGCACTGCTAACCCTAATCGTTTGCTCCACAAACGTCGCTTAACTTCCTTAAACTCAAACAAAAAACCAAATACACAAGAATTATCTACGTTCAATTTAAATAACCACCAGATATAAGGTGTTATCTCACCTGATGTATCGCCGGATTATGTTGCAAAATACCATATTTTGACGGCTAGTATTTGGTTATGAACCTTATAAGGATATTGTAATAGTAAATATTAGGTTATTAATTTTGTAAATAGACTCCGCGTTTTTCAGAGGTTTCCCAACGCATTTCATTTTTTACTATAACTCTGAAGTTTTTCACAGAGGTTCATTGAAAAAGAAACAGAGGAAGATTGTTATTGTTATTACAGTGTATCAGAAATTTCTAATGTTAAAAATCGAAAAAAAATATTGAGCTCCAGAATTTTCATTTCTAATTTATTTGTGCGACTAACGACAATATTCTATAAGTGTGAAGAATATTTCTGTTTTAGCTTTTTAACTTTTTGTAAGTATTGGTAGATGCCATCTTCTGTATCCGGCTTGTATGCAGATCTCAAGATATCCAATACAAATCGTTAAAAGGCTTAATGGATGTAAATGAATAGCTATTAGAAGATAAGTAACAACCGCCAATGCTACACTAGCTCCGCCGTCATCTTCAAGTACAACGGGCCGACAGATGTCGGTACATTGACCGATATAGATGCGTCAGAATATCGTGTTGGTTCTGGATTTTGATGCAGATCAAGTAATATCTGAAAGCAGTTGTTAATTATAAAACAGAGAATATGGTATATGCAATGGTTACTAGACTTGATGTCGGTAAGTTTAAAATAAATTTTGCACTAGCGATTTATACATTTATATTCAGTTACTTTATCACCCTCCAACTATGTTTACAGGGTACGCTTATTTTAACAGCAAGAGTTCTTATTTTCAACATGCACAGCCTTCGTCATTGTATGATTTTTTGATAAGGTAGTGATAAAATTTTTACTTCCTGTGCAGTAACTGCAGCTCGATGGAATTTTCGAAGCAGGGCTCTATAGACACAAACGTTGCGGTCACACAACCAGTTACATTGATTTCAGTGTCCGGTCGTGCCAGTAACATCTGAAAGCCAGCGGTCCAGACAGTCTCGTAATTAGTCAGTAACGAGTCTCTAGATGTTCCAGAACCTTCGAATTGAAGGCATAACAGGAGCTGGCTGGCAGACCCATTTTTAAAAATCGTTGTTGCATATGGCTTCTGCCAGTGCCATACGATTTATTGTTCCCCATGCTGTGCTGTCATTTCCTAAATTGCTTGAATACCAGGCAGCCTTCCGTTGTTCCTCTCAGGGTCCCAGGTCACGTTGGCGGATGTCCGTGTAGCAAGTAAGAGGGATATGTTTTCTGTTGTCTTATTTACCATCGTATACGAGGAAGAGCTGTGAATAGGTATAATTTATGTGCGGGAGTCTACTTCACGCATCTTGTTATGATGTTTCCTTACCTTTGTTGTAGTGCCGCTTCGCATTTTTGAGTTCGTTCTAAACTTGAAGGGCGTTTTCCGACCCCGAGACCTACAGATCGAGGTCTGAGTTTCACTGTAAGAAGTTTATATTTCTTTCTGATTACTTTATTACGAATGCGCACTGTCTTTTAGGGTTAATTGAAGGTGAGGGTGCGTGGAACCGTTTGGAGTAAGTAATAAACTGTAAAAGTCGCGATTCTTGGATGTTTCGACGGCGTCTATATCTGTCCTAATTTTCAACCAAAGGTATAACTGTCTACGCGGTGCCGCGGAAGCGGCGGCAGACAAAAACTGGTCTAGGGCAATGACGTCAAATGTGCTTGCTTTTGGAGTAATATTTAGCTCTCTTTACTCTTTCATAGTTATAATGTGTAAAAAGCGTAAATGTATATCTGATGATGTTTTGTTTTAAATATTTGAAAAATATGTGACGATATTTATTTGATTGATAAGATTTTTTCTTGATTATTTGTATGTATGACTTTTAGTATGTACTTTGTAATTATATATCACGTTTGCTAGAAGACCATTGCATTTTTGCAGTCATTGTCAATGATTTGGAGAATATGGATAAAGTACGATATCACAGTATGTTTGCCACCGGATAGTTTCTAACAAATTCACTAAATGGCAAATTTTGTCAGCAAATATTCAAATAACGCTCCCCTTCAATGCGAAATTATCTAATATATTTACAAAGTATAACTAACCTATCTATCACGCAGTAGTATGTGGGCGTATCAGAATTTTGTGTTTTATTTTTCACATTTGGAAGATTTAATTAATTTTTAAAGTATTTCTGGCGCAAATTAATTTCCACCACATGCTAGCGGTAGGGGATGTTGCCCTTCAAGCTTTTATAGGTAGAAGTGGGCGCGGATAATATGACAAAACGAAAAGAGTTCCTATTTGTGGAACCGATGCCGCTTTGCTGGCTAATTAGATCTGATGGTGAAAGAGTTTCCATTTTTAAAGTGCTGGCAGGGATTGTTGCACTGAATTGAGGATAATACCTGACAGCCTAAGTTTCTTTTGCACTTGAGAATTCGCGCCTTCTGAATAGCGTGTAAACTGCACGTTATGTTAAATTTGTAATAGAATTTGATTGTTGGTCATCTACAAGCTTTGGTGAGAAATAAATAGCAGTTGCGGGCTGTTGCGAACTGAGGCACCTTTGATATTTTAAAGAGGAAAAGGGAACTTGAAGATGCAACAAGTGTCTGTACCAACTGGCTTGTCGTGGAGTCAGCCATCAGTGAAATGGAGGAACTTACGTGCATCACAGCTCTCTATCGTCTGCGTGCTAACATAAGTGTAAATTTTGTTTGTGAAATGTGTAATTTATGAGAATCGAACTGGAGAATGTTACCAATACTTTCATGATCAGCGCGAAGCCCTGCTGGTTTTTCAGGCATCATACGAACACTACAGAATATATTTTGTTGAGGCTTATAACCATCGTCAGTAAAAGCTTGGAATCTCAATTAAAATCTGGGGTATATTTTATGATACTATGTAACGTGACGCTCAACTCTAAAATTGATTTGTTAACTTTTTGGCAAGCGTCATGTACCATCATGATGCACAAACTACTGTACCCAACAGATTGGGCACTAGGAGATGTTATTATTACAGCAAAGTCAAGGTGCTCATTTCTCTTTTATGTCAAAAGTTTGTATACAACAAAGGAACAAGAATTATTTTTTTATAATTTTTTCGGTCTGGTGCATTACGTTGGAAAATACATGAAGAGATATATAATCTGCAAAATAGTTTTATTGAAGTGTCAGGATTGTAGAAAGGCTTCTGGTAGTTGGCATGTCCAGAAACTGTTTCAGTTAGGACAGGATGATAGGTACTGCCTATCTGACCATGCAAATTGGTGAATGAACTGGCCGACCATGAACCATGGATCCAAACGGTCTCACCAAGACACCAGCTGGAATCACTGGCCGAAGCATTGGTCGCACAAACGGTCGTACCACTGCCACTGGCCGTAGCACTGGTCGTATGCCTGGCAGAAACACTGGTCGCATGCCTGGCCGTAGCACTGGTAGTATGCCTGGCCGTACCGCCACCAATGGCTGCACAACTGATCGAACCCCTCGCAGTGGTCGTACAAATGGCGGCACCACTGGCCGTGGCATTGGCCGTACCACTGGTCGTACAAATGGCGGCACCACTGGCCGTGGCATTGGCCGTACCACTGGTCGTACGAATGGCGGCACCACTGGCCGTGGCATTGGCTGAACCACGGGTCTTATCATTGATGGCGCCACTGGTCGTACTAACGGCGGAGACTGCATTGGGATGAGGCGTCTTTGAAGCTGAGACCCAGGCGCCACGACCGCAACAACTTGCCGCTTCAGGCGAGAGTCCACGACGACACCTGTGAGAACGGAGCAATAAAGTAGTCAGCCACCAGAATGAAGGAGGTCGCGGGAATAAAGGTACTGCCTACAACCATCTCCATGTCAGGCATGACATCGCACTCCTCAGACAATTTGGAAAAGTTCAGAAACCTCCTGCGAAATGTGGTAGCTATGGGATAACACAAGGATTCTTCATGGGTCCATTTTTGCTTTTTACTTGTATAAC
This sequence comes from Vandiemenella viatica, assembly GCA_031002005.1. Classification (NCBI taxonomy): domain Eukaryota; kingdom Metazoa; phylum Arthropoda; class Insecta; order Orthoptera; family Morabidae; genus Vandiemenella; species Vandiemenella viatica. The sequence goes on from JARYHS010009186.1 coordinate 23,228,059, forward strand.
AACCGTCAGTCGCTTGCAGTTCTTCAGGAGACCCGGTGTTGATAATTCGGTAGCTTTTCTATGATATAACGCTTAATAATAATTCTTGTCTATACATAAAGGGGATTGTGCCTAAATGACATTATGGCACTAGAAGATCCATATGACAACCACTAGGAATAGCGCATTAGTAAAAGTACAAGGCAGCGTTTCGGAGTCCGCCTCTGGCTCCATCTTCCGGGAGGCCTTTGGTTGCCAGGTGACGTCAGTCACGTGCGCAGGGGCCAATCGGAGCACAGACGGTGGGGCAGGGAAGGAACCGGTGAGGCGGCCGTGTAGTTGAGCCTCCTTAATCACACTATCCCTTTTGGAAGGCTGTGGAGATTCGCCTAGCTGATGGAATTGTGAATAGGGATTCGGGATACCACTTCAGCATGGCATTTAATCCAGTGATAGATCATCTAAGGAGGCAGATATCAAGGCTGCAAGATTATCACCTCCAGCCACTCCTCTCCGCTGTGCGTATCCCTACCGCGCCTCCGGTCCCACTACCCGGCGGATACTCCATCCACAGTTCGCATAAAGAAAGCGCTATATGCTGATGACACCACCTATTATGCAAAGAGCCTGAATGTTCACCTCTTACGCAGAAGGCTACAGCAGGCCTGCGACAACATCCAGCAATGGGGCACTAAATGGAGGCTCGCTTACAACGCTTCCAAAAGCCAGGCAATTGTCATAACCAGGAAGAAAGTTCCTCAGTTACCTCCTTTAGTGCTCTTCGGCGAAAACATAACCTGGACGAGGACGGCAACTTACCTCGGTGTCAAACTTGATAGGGGAATGACGTGGAAACCTCACGTCACCAACGTTCGTGCCAAAGCATCTGGGAGACTAAGTTCACTCTACCCAGTTCTAAATCCTACATCTAAACTAAGACCGGACCTAGTGATCCGCCTATACACCGCCCTAGTCAGACCAATATTGGAGTACGCTGCAGTTGTGTGGGGCAACATGGCGCACGCATACCTTCAGCTGCTGCAAACGATCCAAAACAGAGCCATCAGATTCGCTCATCACCTACCCAGGGACACGAGGACAGATGACCTTCATCGACTGAGTGGTTTGCCCAAACTTTGAGTCAGATTCCAACAACTGGCTACACAGTTCTACGAAAATGCTCAGAAATCTAATAACCCTTTGATCTCTGCATTGGGAGCTGAACCCACCTACAATGACAGATTAATGTGGCCAAAGAAAATACTTGACCACCAATAAAGCAACAACACACCGGGTTGGATCAACCTGACTATGAAACACCTATCATGTCAACCCAACTAATAAACTGGAAGAAGATGCGGTCCTGCACACAACCTTCCCCACAACCTGGGATCACCGCCTTCCCAGTTATTGACGTCTGTCTGTCTGGCGTCACCTGGCAACCAAAGGCCTTATAAGCGGGGACTCTTCGCAAATCCGACACTTTTCAACAATCAGACCCATCCTCGAATACGCATCACCAGTTTGGGGCAACGCCGCTCCCTCAAACATAAAACTACTTCAACGAGTTCAAAACTGTGCCATACGGTTTGCATATAATCTGCCAAGGGACACCTCGACAACTGAACTACATAGAATCAGCGGACTTACAACTTTGCTGGAACACTTCCGAACTACTGCAAAGAAGTTGTACTTGCAGTGCCCCAATCACGACAACCCACTGATAAAACAGCTGGGCACCCACGTTCAATACAATAAAAACACAAGATGGCCAGTAAAACTGGTAAATGATGCAACTCTAAATTGAACCTATGAAACCAAATACGACCTGGCAAGTCGAACAATGCTAGCCCTACACAGATGACAACATCACATGACTTGGAAGGAGATGCGCTCAGCGCAAAAACTTCCCTGCACTCTACGGACAATGTAACCCAAGAGATTGTTGCCGTGGTAAATCCGACACTTTGCAGGATGATAGAACCATAGGCAGATTCTAAAATGTCGCCTTGTAGTTTTACTGACGCGCTATTCCAGTGGAAAGCTCGAGAAGAGTTTACGCAACTGACTCACCGAGAAAGCTTACAGTTTTTCACAACGATCACTATTTGAGTAAAGCGTAATGTAGGATGCAAGCATATACCTAATTTACATGTTTCTGCAATAATATGTACTGAAAGAAGTAATTATGAATAATTAGAAGTGTCTGCTCCGAAATTGACTTAGGATATCAGTAATGCAAGATATGTTAGATCTGTTAAAGTAATGGCTAAATCCTCGAAAATATATAATTTTACTGTTTTAAAATATTATAAGCAATTGTCTATTACTAATATTTATTAAGTATTACGATACTATAATAAGTCACTAGCAATTATTGAGATACGTGCAATATGTTTCGAATGAGACAGACAAAGATGAACCTCAATTTGATAGCGTACCACTGGATATATCCAAGGCATCTTACAGAGTTAGCCATAAAACGGTGATAATAATTGAGGTAAAATCCATTGCAGTTGATGAAAAAATAAAAAAGTGAAAAGTTTGGACTAGACAAATGGCATGCTCAACTTAGTTACAGAAACTGTGTCCCGATTGAAGCGTCCTACCAGAGCAAACCTGGCAGTCGTTCGCTTCATTGTGGATTTAAACTGTGCTATATATTTCAGTGCCTGGTCGTACAAATCTAGCCAGAAGCTAGTTTCGTGATCTGCCGTTATTGAGTCTTAAGTTATGCTAGGAGCTTCCAGGAGGTTGCTCTGAGTTCATGCAGAAGGCTGGACTCACCTGGAAGCACCGCCATTTTAGGAGACTGATTTTACCAAGACCAAGTAAGTTTGGTTGCTGGCATCATTTTCCCAGAAGCTTGAGTATCAAGAACAAGCTTGTTTCTCTAATAGTCGATTGGGTTTTCTTGTGTTGTTCCTGTGATGATACGTAATCTTGCTTGCAGATGTCCCTGCGGCAGGTGATGAGGGTCGGTTGTATCTTGTTTTTCTCACCTTCTGATATGAGGAGGAGTCGCACCTATGAGCAGGTATAGTTTATGTACTGATGTCGTAATAGAGCACCCTGGTATGATGTTTCATTATCTTCGATGTTTTCCTGCTTCTTATTTTTAGACCTACCATACTGGAACGGTTTTTCTGACTCTGAAACACACAAAGCGAGGACCGAGAGTTTCAGTGTTCGATGTTTGGCGCTACAGATTTTATTTGTAATCTTTTTGATTACGTTGTTCCGAATGCCCACTGAAGCATTGCTGATTCAAGGTGACGATTCGTCGGACGGAGTTAGAGTAATATTTAACTCCTTCTCTTTTTATTTAATATTTTTAAAGCTTAAAAAGCGTAAACTGATTTCTGCTGGTGTTATGTACTAAATAGCTGCAGAGTGTGTAGCGGCACCGGCGGTTTTGGCCTGCATAACTGCACGCATTAAGACATCTTGTTCCCGTCCTTAGGGGTCGTGCGTTCGATACCCACCAGAGCAAGTTTATTTTTCTAGTCTACTTCCTTTTTTGCTGTGTTTCGCTATTTGTAAAATTAGAAATTAAATTTTACAAAAAATAAACAAATTAAAATTTGCATTCTCGTAATATCGGACATTTGATTTTGTTCTTCGGAATGGATTTGAATTGCTTTAAGCAGGAGGGAAGAAACTTGCTACATGAAGTTATATTCGTATTTTTCTTATGTTAAATACCTTTCATGCTGCTCATAGTTAGTAATGAATGTACTGTAAATATATGTGTCTGTTTGTTGGTCTCTTGTGGTGTTTTTTTTTGTGTATATGGAGATGGTTAAAACAATTGAGTGATAATAGGAGATAGTTAATTTTGATCTGCAGTTCTCGAAGATACTAAGGTCGCCTTCCAACACACGAACCACTTCCAACAGATATTCGGACTTAAACTGTAGGTATTTTGGATAATTCGGAACGTCCCGTCCTCACCTCATCCTACAGATGATGAAAATTTCTTCTACTTCCTAGGTGGAAACTAAGAAACCCTTGTGGTAAACGTAAAAGATCATTACGATTGACAGCAACCTGGCAAACAGAGTGGGCAATGGAACAGGTTTTTATCACACAAAAGACACATATGTAATCCTTTTAGACCAATAGTGTTAGAATTCAAACAGAAGATAAGGATAGGCACTCATCATTATCTTTTCATTTTCACAAAAACTTTACTTAGGTGTGGTAAATCAAGAGGGATTAGCTTAAAAAACACGCCAAATGAGATAGATTTTGCAAAAGAGATTTAATATGTTCCTAGATTACATATAAGTTTCAGGAATATACAAAGACTCTGGTGGATAACAGGTCCAGAAATTACTCCAGCGAGGATAAGTGCTCTCTATGCTACACAAAAGTAATCGAATACGTGGCCGACCTAGAACGATGGCAGCAGTGCAACTGATTGTACCGCTTCCACTGCTCTTAAAATTGGTTGTAACACTCCTATCGGTCGTATAACCAATCTTACCACCCCCCACAGGTGGTATATCCGGTCGTAAAGAATCCCATTGGTTATACTACTAGTCGTACCACTTCCGCTTGTTGTATCACTCCAATTGGTCGTACCTTCCCATTGGTTGTACGTCTAGTCGTAAAAATCAGACTGATTGTACCACTCTCACTGGTCGTACCACCCCCACTGGCCGTACGACCCCCACAGGTTGAAACACTCCCACTGGTCTTACCATTCCCAATGGTTGTGCCATTCCCATTGGTTGAACCACTCCCATTGGTCGAACCACTCCCAATGGTCTTACCACTCGAACTGGTTGTACCATTCCGTAAGGTCGTACCAAACCCACAGGCCGAACCACTCCAACTGGACTTACCACTCCCAGTGGTTGTACTACTCCAACTGGCCGAACCACTCCCACAGGTCTTACCAATCCCACTGATTGTGCCACTCCCACTGGTTGTTCCACCCCCACTGGTTGTGCCATTCCCACTGGTCGTACCACCCCCACCGGTCGAACCACTCCCATAGGTTGTGCCACACCCACTGGTCGAACCACTCCCACCAGTCGAACCACTCCCATAGGTTGTGCCACACCCACTGGTCGAACCACTCCCACCGGTCGCACCACACCCACTGGTCGCACCACTCCCACTGGTCGCACCACACCCACTGGTCGCACCACACCAACTGGTCGAACCACTCCCATAGGTTGTGCCACACCCACTGGTCGAACCACTCCCACCGGTCGCACCACACCCACTGGTCGCACCACACCCACTGGTCGCACCACTCCCACTGGTCGTACCACTCCCACTGGTCGAACCACTCCCATAGGTTGTGCCACACCCACTAGTCGAACCACTCCCACCGGTCGCACCACACCCACTTGTCGCACCACTCCCACTGGTCGCAACACACACACTGGTCGCACCACACCAACTGGTCGAACCACTCCCACTGGTTGTGCCACTCCCACTGGTTGTGCCACACCAACTGGCCGAACCACCCCCACTGGTTGTGCCACTCCCACTGGTCGTACCACCCCCACAGGTCGAGCCACACCAACTGGTCGAACCACTCCCACTGGTTGTGCCACACCAACTGGCCGAACCACTCCCACAGGTCGAAACACTCCCATTGGTTGTGCCACTCCAACTGGTCGTACCACCTCCACAGGTCGTTCCATTCCCCATGATTGCATGACTTCCCTTGGTCGTGCTACTCCCACTGTTCGTACCATTCCCCATGGCTGCATTACTTCGCCTGGTCGTTCCATTCCGCATGGCCTCATTACACCGTCTGGTTGTAACACATCCCCCGGTCGTACCAACCCCACTGGTTGAACGACGCTCATTGGTCGTACCATTCCCCATGGTTGCATTAAATTCCCTGGTTGTACCATTCCCCATGGTAGCATGAGTCCTCCTGGTCGTACAACTCCCATCGGTGGTACAATACCCCATGGCCGCATGATTCCCCCTGGTTGTAAAACTCTCAATGGTCGTACAACTCCTACTGGTGGAACCACTCCCACTGGTCGAACTACTGGTTGTATCATTCCCACAGGTCGTACCACTCCCCCTGGTTGTAAATATGATTGCACTGCTCCCACTGGTCGCATTACTCTCACAGGTTGTATCACTCCTAGTTGTCGTACAACAGGTCGTAACACTTCTATTGGTCGTTCAACTGGTCGTACCACTCCCACCGGTCGTACCACTCCCACCGGTCGTACCTCTCCCACTGGTCGAACCCCTACCACTGGTCGAACCAGTCCCACTGGTCGAACCCCTACCACTGGTCGAACCAGTCCCACTGGTCGAACCACTCCCACTGGTCGAACCACTCCCACTGGTCGAATCACTCCCACTGGTCGAACCAGTTCCACTGGTCGAACCAGTTCCACTGGTCGAACCACTCCCACTGGTCGAACAACTCCCACTGGTCGAACCACTCCCACTGGTCGAACAACTCCCAATGGTCGAACCAGTCCCACTGGTTGTGTCACTCCCACTGGTGGAACTACTCTCCCTGGTTTTACCATTCTCACTGGCTGTGCCACTCCTACTGGTCGTACCGTTGCCACAGGCAGTAAAACTGATCGCAGCACTCGCACGGGTTGTACGAATGGAGGTACCACTGGTCGTGCCTTTGGCCATACCACCGGTCTTAACATTGATCGCGCCACTGGTGGTACTAATGGCTGAGTCTGCATTGGGATGAGGCGTCTCTGAAGCTGAGAACCAGACGCCATGACCGCAACAACTTGCCGCTTCAGCCGAGAGTCCACGATGACACCTGCGAGAATGGAGCAACAAACTCGTCAGCTACTCTAGTCAAGGAGGTCTCGAGAGTAAAGTTGCTACCTACAACCATCTCCAAGCCCTCCTCAGGTTAATTTGGAAAAGTTTAGAAATCTCCTGGGAAATGTGATAGCTTTGGTAGAACACAAGGATTCGTTCTGCCACCCGCTTTGTTTAACGTGTACCTCAATCGCTGGCATTTCCAGTTTATATCAGAATTGCTAAGGTGAAACTTCTTTGGAGTTGTTAGGAGAACCGCTGATGATAATTCTTTCTGTTATTTTATTCCATTCTAACGCCTACGAGCAATTCTTGTGTACATGTGTCAAGTAATGAGCCGTTAAATGATACAATGGTACTAGAAGAAATACGTGGCAACCACCGTATGAGTGAAACTACAATAGCATAAAAACAAATCCTCAATTTACGCGTTTCATGAATAACATGTTATCCAAATAAATAATCATCAATAATTAGTATGAACCGCGAGAAGAGAACTTTAGACATTAAAAAATAATAAAACACAAAAATGATAGTTTTCTTTAAACTATAGGCAATTTGAAATTTTCCGGTTGTAATATATTAAAAAGAAAAGATTAAAATAATTTATTAAGAATTACTATTCTATAACAGTTTAATAGTAACAGCTCTCTCTAAGTTAGTGGACTATGTGCAAGGTATTTTGGAAGAAATGGACAAGGGACACAAGTTGGAAGTGTATCAATATTTTTATAAATAATTCCGTCAAAAACGGAATTATTTATAAAATTATTGTTCAACAACTGCGAAAATATGGCCTATCACCACATTAATATAGAAGTGTAGTGCTCGAGCTTTCCAAGATAATTGACACAGTAAGTGATAGAAAGCTGGTAAATAATATTAAATTCATTGATAATGACCTGCTGAGCATAGTATTTCTTAAAAGGTACGGAACAAACAGTTGTAGTAGGTAAAGCAGTATTCAAATCCACAGCAGGCATGTTACATGGCTCTCTGTTTGGTTCTAGTACTGTTCTCTACACTGATGGATGATTATATTGGTGGTATACGGATTAGATAGGTTTTCTGCAGAAATCTATACAATTTGATTAATACGAGAAAGGATTATGATCAGTTGCAGCGTAAAATTTGTGTAGGATACAACAAGTAATGTGTCAACTCGTTCGATACACAGATTCAAAATTTAGTATTTAAAAAAAATAAAATATTTTTATGTTGATGTTATACAACATAAATATCTTCTAATATCACGTCACAGTAAATTAAATTTGGGGAGACCCATTGCAATGACGGTATGTGAGAATTTTTGAAGTCCAACATTTAGTGGAGCGGGTAAGGAAAGGATGAATCATGGAAATGGAAAACGACGGTTATTGAGGCTGCTCTTCGTCAACTTTCGGTGGTTTCTGCACCACAGGGTGCTAATAACGATGAAGACTGTTCCTAGGCAACGTAACAACGCCAACAGTTGCCATACCTGTCTATCAACAATGAGTAATTAATGAGCTTGGATGTTGTCAGTGAACAGAAAAGAACCGGTCAAAAACGCCCGCGTGCCTTATCTCCAGATGACGGACCACCAGAAATGAGATACGTTATTGATATACCAACGCAAAAGAGATTCCAAATCTTGCATTGCGAAGAACCTGTAGAAGAGACAACCGAAATCACAGAAATAGTTAAAACACCACCAATTTTTCTGCATGACGTAAACAATCATGAAATACTCGAGATCACAAAAATTTGCTAAGTAATGACTTTTCAACCGAACTTAAAGAAAAAGTGATTAAAATAAATACAACCTCTATTCAGGATTTTAGAACTCTGACAAAACATTTTGATACCCTTAAGCAGAAATACCATACATGTCGTGCCCCAGGCTCAAAACAATTACCGGTTATCGTGCGTAACTTACCATATTCACTAACAGACGATGAAATAGAAGAGGAACTAGTAAGACTAAAATTCCTAGTGACCAAGGTATCAAGACTTTTAATAAAGATAGGAACTCTATGCCACTCTGCGCGGTTGAGCTTGAAGAAAATCGCGATTGTGCTAATATCTTTGAATTAGACAGATTGTTCCACTGCATTATTAAAACAGAACCACGAAGAAAGTCAAAAGACATCCTTTAGTGTACAAATTGCCAATTCTATGGTCACACAAAAATCTACTGCAAATTTGATCCGCGTTGTGTTCGTTGTGATGGGAAGCACCATTACTCCTCATGTAACCACCCACGTACTGCAAAACAGAAATGTGTTAATTACTGCGGGGAACATCATGCTAACTATAAAGGATGTAAATATTACGAAGAAGTGAAACTTATATGTTCCAAAAAACCTTTACATCAAAACAACCTTAGCAACTCAGACAGACAGTTGACTGGGACACAAACACCGCCCAATCCGGCCTCATTGGGATTTCCGTCTTTACCAACCATAGTGCCGCCTCCACCACGTCGTAAATAAATAGCTGACCAAATGATACAAAACAAAGAGAAACCTAATTTACAGCATACGCCGCAAAGCAATTCTCGTCCCTCTTACAGTAACATAGTACAAGGAAACAGTAACACATCACCCTACGACACAAACATACCACATAACGAGCACAACACTGGGCAAGCTACTGCATGGACCAGCCTAGTAAAGGAACTAATCTCTGGATTAATCTCAGCTTTTCTCTCTATGATAAAAGAGATTATCTTGTCGTCAGTAGCTAGTTTTCTCCAAAATGGCAAATAATACGGGCAATGTTTCTAAGTTAGCACTCGTAAACTGGAATGCAAATCGCTTACGAAATAAGAAATCAACACTTGCTGAATTTATGAGCCACCACAATGTTGACATTGCTTCCATGACTGAGAAACATCTCACTTCGAATGACACTTTTAAAATTACTGGCTATAAAATTTACAGAACAGATCGTGAAGCGCCTATAGCCTCCAGCGGTGCAGCTATATTGGTTAAAAACAATAGCAGTAATTGTTCGATCTATATGCCCGCCAATGATCTGGAAAAAGGTAGAATCCGAATCCAGACTAAAACAAACTACGAAATAGCAATAGTTGCTGCCTACAAACAACCTAATCGGAGGCTTACACAACAACAGCTCATACCAATATTTGATCAAAATCAGTCTACCTTACTAATGGGGGATCTCAACAGCAAGCACGAAGCTTGGGGATGCAGAACAACACCGAAAGGTAGGAAACTGCTCGAAACTGCCGAATCCAGACTAAAACAAACTACGAAATAGCAATAGTTGCTGCCTACAAACAACCTAATCGGAGGCTTACACAACAACAGCTCATACCAATATTTGATCAAAATCAGTCTACCTTACTAATGGGGGATCTCAACAGCAAGCACGAAGCTTGGGGATGCAGAACAACACCGAAAGGTAGGAAACTGCTCGAAACTGCCGAATCCAGACTAAAACAAACTACGAAATAGCAATAGTTGCTGCCTACAAACAACCTAATCGGAGGCTTACACAACAACAGCTCATACCAATATTTGATCAAAATCAGTCTACCTTACTAATGGGGGATCTCAACAGCAAGCACGAAGCTTGGGGATGCAGAACAACACCGAAAGGTAGGAAACTGCTCGACGCTGCAGGTAACCTCAGTTTGCGTATAGTCGCACCACACGGGCCGACCAATTTCTCTAATAATCCAAATGTTACCCCTGATATTCTTGACATTGCGCTAGCTAAACATACACCAATACCAATAAATATGAAAGCAATCTCTGAATTAGACTCAGACCACATTCCGGTGTTAGCAAAATTTGGTGCAAACTCCGAAATATCAGAACAGACACCAAATATACTAACTGGAAAAGTAAACTGGAACCTATTGGAAATTAATCTTAATTAGATATTACTACCATTCCGTAGGCAAGACAATGAAGATAACATTGATAAAGGAGTACGACAGCTAAAGACTGAAATTCATCAGGCGATAGAACTATAGACCAAGAAATCACAAACAAGATCATTTAGATCAATCCATGAAAGAATACCGCAAAGAATCATTGAGATAATCAACTATAAAAATCAAACTCGGAGACAGTGGCAAAGGAAGGGGCGCCCACATCAACGCCGACTACTAAACCAATTAATTAGAAAGGTCAAAACAGAATTTAACTCATTTCGTTACGAATCATACCAAAAGTATCTATCGGAAATGGAACCTGATGACAGATCTCTATGGAAAACCACAAAACGTATTCTCAAGGAACCCACTTTCTTACCACCCTTAAAATGGAATGATACATACATATCCAACACTTCAGAGAAATGCGAAATCTTAGAAAATCATTTCGAAAATAGCTTCAAACGAAATCCTATAGTAGATCATGAATTCAACACAATAAATGAAAAATCTAATCAGCATGTTACTACCGGCAACTCCAAAAGAACTGCGACAAATAATTAAGAATTTACCTGTACGAAAATCCCCAGGCCACAATAACATACCTAACATAGCGCTTAAGTCATTACCCCCAAAGGCAGTAAGCTTCCTCACGTCACTTTTCAACAGCATTTTCTGTACCGGGTATTTCCCAAGAGAGTGGAAACATGCTAATATCATAGTTTTAAACAAACCTAACAAACCAGCATCCCTGCCCTCTAGTTACAGACCCATAAATTTTCTCCCTACTTTGTCAAAACTGCTAGAAAAAATAATACGGAAGCGACTAACTTCCTTCCTTGATACTACGGGAATTATTCCGCCTCATCAATTTGGTTTTCGCCCTATGCACGCAACCTCACACCAAATACTACACCTGATAGAAGATATTACAAAGGGCTTTGAGCTAAAAAATCACACATTGGCTGCTTTTCTAGATGTTGTCAATGCATTTGACAAAATATGGCACACTAGCCTACTATACAAACTTAAAAACGCAGGTATGCCTCTGTATTTGTATAAAATTTTAGAAAGGTTTCTACAGAATCGAACTTTTAGCGTAAGAATAGACACAAAAATATCCACAGCTCGATCAATAGCAGCAGGAGTACCACAGGGACGTGTCTTAGGGCCAACGCTATTCAACAACTACACCTCAGATATACCAACTCCTCAAAACATCGCGACTGCACAGTACGCTGATGACACAATCATCTACTTTTCGCACGATGACATTCATATCGCACGCAACAACCTGCAGGAAACAATAATGCAATTAACTAAATGGCTCAATCACTGGCGTATATCTCTAAATCCCGGAAAATATCAAGCCAAAATCTTCACTTTGAGACGCCCACCAAACCCCCCCTCCCCCCAGGGATAAACATCATGGGAAATAACATAGCACGGAATCAAAATGATCAATCTATCAAATACCTTGGAGTCGATCTTGACAGGTGGTTAACATGGAACATACAAATGAACAATAAACTAAACCAAGCCTATGCCAGATTACACAAATTATACCCTGTGTTAAACAAAAAATCATCATTAAAACAAAGAGCTGCCTGTTAATTTACAACAAAATGATATTACAGCCACTAATAACATATGCATGTCCTAATGGCGATGTGCTAGCCGTAACAAATTACAAACAGTACAAATATTTCAAAACAAACTACTCAGATTAGCAGTGAATGGTATGTACGCAATAGTCAGCAACACAGAGAGTTAAATGTTGCTTACATTTATGAATTTATAAAACAAGAAACCATACATTTTATCAAACGAATGATTGCAGTACCTAGTGCGCAATTTTGCAAACTAGGGAAAAGAACCGGCCAAACTAGGCTTAAAAAACGCCTCCCTCGAGATATTTTTCTATCAGGCAATGATTCCGAAGAAGAAGTGAACCAGCAAATAAATTAAATACCGTGTGGCCTCTCATCTCCTATCTGACATCTCGTCTGTTAAGTATAGAACAGATTTTCGTCAGCGCTCGAAACCAAATGTACATATAAATATAAAAAGTGTAATCATTTTAAACCAATTTAATTTTAACTGTTTTGATTACTGTTCCAATTCTGATAACTGTTTTTATTACTTTACTACTGATATTCCTGCTAACATTGTTATAAAAAACTTATTGCATTACACCCTTGTAGTCACTGAGGGGCCCTGTGGGCTGACCTCAACCATGACAATATGTAAGTTATGTTTTTTGTTGTTGTTGTAATATTCAACATTGTCCTGTATAGAAATATTTGCTGAACGGATAATAAATTCATAAGAACAACAAAAACAAAACCAAAAAACTTAGGCTTGTTCACTTTTACCTGAAGATAATAACAGAGAGCGTCGAAATACGTTAAGAATATATCAACCTTAATTGTAATTGGTAATTTAGGGAGCTTTGGGCACTAATTGTCTGAAAAGTTTAAAGGCTTCCGTGAAATAACGTGAGGTATAGCGTCAGTTATTTAATCAGAGTAATTGTTTCAAGATTGAGATGAAGCAACCAGTAGATAAAAAGAAGTACGTATTAATTGGTCCATAAGATACGTTGGCCTATTCTACTTCTGCGAATAATTCACTCTTCCGAAGTTTCAAAACTTGGTACTTCTCACAAGCAGTATCAAGATACGACAGTTATCCTAATACTTTCAAGACTCATTCATTTGGCATTATTGTGCATTAACAGCAACATGCATGTAACCCGGAACTGAAGTGTACTATATTCCTATATGCAAATCATTTGAAACATTTGCATTTTTCTTTTTCTTACTTAGTTTGGAGAGGCCCCCGTGGCGGTTGGTCGGCCTTTGCCTTGATCACTATTCCACTGGTGGAGATTAACTGTCACCACCTGTTTGTAAAACATATAATCTATATGATAAGTGTATATTCTGTTTATGAAGCGTGTAATATTTGAGTCTGATGTTGTTGCATTTGCCCAGGTGTACTGAAATCCTCAGTCAGTAGGGCTGGAGCGCCGCGCTCGTTATTCCTCTCCAGTGCTTTAAAGTGCACTGAGTCAGTGGTACATGGGTTTACAATAAATGTGCTTAAACTACCCGGCAGTTTCGATTTACACTGAAGTTCCTCATGATAAGTCATTTCATTCACTTCTGGTTACCGAAAGTCACTAGTCAACCCACCGCGTCTCCTGGAAAAATGCTCGAAGTCTCTCTGGGTGGACGTTATGAAGAAGTATGTGTTGTATCAAGAGTACAGAGCAGATCTCGTATTAGTGATGTTCTGCGAAAGATGTATTTCCATGTTCTACTTTGGTTGCATATTACGCTATTTAGTATAGAGACAGTTTGAAGACATCCAGACACATAAACTACCACCATACGTAATATCAGTGTTATTCTGTCAAATGATTTACTAAAAACCTTGGAAAACATGAGTTAACATGGAGACAGTTAGAGGTCATATATGATAGTCATCATTAGACAGCAGTCATGCATTCGAAACAGCAATTTTACCTCGGGTTTGTCGATAAGCCAATCTGTTTGTTGCCTCAGGCCATCAATTGAGGAAGGATTCAGGAAAGAAACTTTAAATCTCAAGTCCATCTATTTTAAGGTGAATTTTCTAGTTTATTTTTTCGTCGTACCTTTACCCACTATATGACGGCTGTTGTTAATAATAACTAAAGAAAATGATTGGCTTACAAATCTAAGTTACCATTTTTGACAGGTATTCGTGATGGTCCATCTGGGCGTGTAGCATCGACTCCAATCTGAAATGGAGAGCAGACTGATAGTCCATAGTTGATAACACATTTGCTTGACGATCACTACAGGTGATCATAGTTAGTGAAAAAGTTATCTTCGTTAGTCGTTAATCCGCTACTTAAAAAGTTAACTTCGATAATCGTTAAAGCGTTACATTTTTCCAAATTTAACGCAAGTTACAGTTATGCGTTAAAAGTTAACTATCCAAAAGTTGTACTGATGTTTAAGCATTTATCAAGGTATTATGTATCGTGATTCGTGATGCAAGTATGGATTTCTTTTAATAAAACTAACAAATTGGGTTAACACTTACAGAAGGTTCAGATTGTTTTTCCCACGAGTTGATCCTGCCTTTCCTTTATTTCAAACTGTAAATATCTGGATTTATGCTTCCTCTTCATATGTTGTTTAAGATCATTAAGGCTAGAAGCGTGAGCCTTGACTGTGGAAACTTTGGGAAAACACACATTACATTCATAAGTCAATTGTTCTCCCAACTTTGATGTAAATGTAACATTACTGCATAAACGTAGCCAAGGATTTTTAATATTTTCGTTGCTATTGCTGCTTTCACTTTTTTTCCTTATGGCTTTACGCCTCGTCGACGTCGAGGTCATTAGAGGCGGGATAGGACTGGGGACAAGGAACGGGAAATAATTTGGCCATGGCCTTTTTGAAGGAAGCATCCCAGCATTTTCCTGGAGTGATTTGCGGAAACCATGGGAAACCCAAATCCCCGGACGGAGATTGAACCGGCGATCTACCGAATGCGAGTCACCACACTCGGTACTGCTGCTTTTACTAACAGATACCACATGTTCGTGCGGGGAGAGAAACGATGGCATCTTGTCCACAAATCGAAATGAATGTATCCCGATTTGACCTCCAATCAGCTACTGACAAAGCCATCGCATTGGCGGAAAAACTACCACATACTGATGCTGTCATCGACACGAGAAGAGGAAGACTAACAGATTCTAGCTCCTCAGTTTCAATGATGTAATCATGCATAGAACGTCAGTTTAATGTATTTCATTCACAAACAGCAAACCAACAAAGAAAGTGGCACTATTTTTTTTTTCGTTGTTAAAACGTAAGGTTATAAAAACAATCCAGGTTCGAAGTTACCGTCGGTTTTTAGACATAAAATACAAAAACTTCGCAACTCCAGAGCTCCTGCTTACACCCACGCAATGCCTAGCATAACAAACGTATATGCATCACACTCGGACTGACGTTTTGCATTACCTAATTCGTTCACCATACGAACGCGGCGCGGCGCTGAATTCAAACAAACGAAATGACGTCAACTACAAATGTAAAGGACTAAAATTAAGGAAAATTCAATTTAATGGAAGTTAAGATGACCTATAATGATTTTTTAGGTTGTCTTAAAAGTTTCATTTCTACAGTATTGCTAACATAGTTAATTAACTATTAACGCATTAACGGCAATCTGCCGAGCAGTGACGCTCACTATGTCCGTTCAACAGATTAGGCGGACTAACTATCAAGAACTTCTCAAACATTGTGGAAACATAAATACAAAATTTCTTCGGTACAGCCATAGACGGCGATAGGATCGAAGCAACAATTAGCATTATACGTCTCTCCTGCGAAATTTTTGATATAATAATATGTTCTTTTGTTAATGTTATCAAAATTTTGTCTTAAAAATTGTAAATGAAACAATATTAATATGTGTTTAAATGTATCTGTGTAGAACCAAAGAGTAACAGATGGCGATGAAAACGGAGGCAAAAAATAATGCACTAGGCAAAAAAGAAAAATCTTTCACAAGAATAAGATTCCGAGTAAATACTTGTGAAGTGAAAAGAATGAATTTAATATGTGTAAATAATTTGAAGAGAAGTATATACAATAATTAAAAATAATTGTTTGAGGGACGATAAGTAGCAGTTGGGGTGTATAAAGGTTCAATTCGGATGAAATAGAAGAAGGATTCCAAATCCTCGGAGGTTGGCTAGGAGGAGAGTTGATGTGGGATGTTCTGAATTCTCTTTGGGTAATAATACGAGATATAACAGGCTAAAGACTATACTGTATTAATTAAATTGGGGCACCGTCATAGGTGATTTAGAATCAGTTCTGCATTTCATGATTTTATAGTTTTGATTCACGAATAATAATAATAATGTTGAAACAATAACTTACTGGGACAGAACTAGGAAGGAGAAGATAAATGCTGAAAGTGTCACAAAGCCAGCAATAAGACTGTTACTGCTGAACTGTAGTAGTATAATGAACAAAGTAAAAGAATTTGCTAGCTTAATAGAGATACACGAAGCACAAGTGATTATAGATGTAGAATCTTGGTTGAAAGAAAAAGTACTAGACAATGAGGTTTTTCCCCATGGTTACAGAGTGTACCACATAGATACAGGAGCAGTTGATGAGAGGTTTTCATACCAGTCATACTATTAAGTTCACTGGTGTTCGTAGATAATGATCATGAGTTACTTGGGGCAGACTTCTGGGAAAATAAAAAAGAAAAAGTCAGTGTACCACAGTGGAAGAATAACTGGTTAAGATGAGGTTCTTAGAAAGAAATTAAATTCATAATCAGAGTTCCGAAGTGAGAGAAGAATGGTCATTATTGGTTGGGATTTAAATTTACCTGGTGTTAACTGGGTAGGAAATGAAATTAATAACACAAGGGAACAGAGATTTGCAAACACCTTAATAATAGAAGGAGGGTTTACTCAAGGCATAGAGCAGAACACTAGGGTACAAATCATGTTCGATATCTTAATACTAAAGCCAGATGATATTCTTGTGAGGTGTCAAGTAACTGAAGGAATAAGTGACCACGCAGCAGTTCTGATAGATAATAAATAATTCAGTAAACCAACAGCCAAAATTTAAGGCGAAAATAGGTACAATTATAAAAAGGCACAGATTTCTAAATTGAAGAGATATTGCAGAGAACATTTCAGCAAATGGAAGAAAAGCACAAGTGCAGTACAGTCAAGATGGGAAGAGTTCAAGGAGACATAAAGAAAGAGGGAAGAAATATTTATTCCAAAACAAAAAATAAAGGTAAGTAAACCTGTGTACTATTATAGGGAGGTGAGGAGTTTAAAGAGGTTGGTAAACAGAGAACATAAAAAAGTTAAGAGACAGCAGGGTAGTAGGGAATATTTGAAACCACTAAACAAGGACTTAATAATTGCTAAGGTGACTAAAGATGGGTTTATGAAGAGTATTATCGGTGCAGGGTAGCCACTGACTGATGCTTCTAGAAATTTCTATGGCTATGTTATAAAGCTTAGGGGAAAGGGGGAAGTTGATACAAAATAGAGATAAGGACGGAGAAAAAGTTACTGAGGATTTAAAAAAGGCAGAGATCTTAAGTATTTGGTTTAGTGAGGCCATCAATAACAATGAATCAGAAATGGAAGGGTATAAATCGGACAACAAGCATAACAACACAATTAGAAATGAGCAGATCAACAAATTTGAAATTCATTTTGAGAATATCATGAATGAAAAAGAAAGCTGAAAAATGTAATGGGGCTGGTGTAGATATTATTACTATCGATGTCTTAAAAATAGCAGGAAGTGACATTGTACCTTATCTTGAAATATTATTTAAATTGATTCTGGATACTTGCTGTTTACCACAGGATTGGAAAAGTGCGATAGTAGTGCCGATACATAAAGGAGGGGTAAGAAATAGAGTCGCAAATTATTGGCCGATTAGTTTGACATCAGTGGCAGGTAAATTAACAGAGAGACTGAAACGCAACCACATCACAAATACATTTGAGGACCGTAAATGGTTTTAAAGTCGGAAACATGGATTTAGGCAAAGATATTTATGCGAATTTCAGTTAATATAATATATCCCAGATACTTCGGATGAAATGGACAACGGAGACCTAATTTATGGTGTTGTACTAGACCTCTCAAAGGATTTTGACAGAGTGAACCGTAAAACGGTAGTGAATAAGGTAAAAAATATTGGAGTGGGTAAGAAAGTGATTCCTGGGTAGAAGAATGTTTAAAAGGTAGAAAACAAAAAGTTAGGGTAGGAAATGCAGTATCAAAAGAAGTGGAAGTAAAAATGGGAGTGCCACAGGGTAGCGTATTTGGACCATTGCATTTCATGAATTAAATGAATGATGTATTGACGGCTTACTATGAGAAGTTATTTTGTTTGCAGATGACATAATGCTATATAAACGGATCAAAACAGCAGGGGGCTGTGTACAGCTGCAGGGTGATGTGGACAGGATATCTAAATGGATTGGAAAACATGGGATTAAGATAAATGAAAAGAAAGTGAGCTTATTAGATACACAGATAAAGAAAACTAAAGGTTGAACATGACTACAAGGTGGGGAAAGAATTTCTTGCTGAAGACCTGAAATGTAAATATCTTGGCATAATATCTGATAACTGGGCAGGACACATTGGACAGGTAATAGGAAAAGGTTTCAAAATCCTTCACTTATTCACTAGAGTGATGAGGGGATGTACAAAAGAATTAAAGGAATTGGGTGACAAAACTTTGGTCAGACCATTGCGTGTATAAGGTGGTGGGGTATGGGACACACATTTTGGGTATCAAATGCAGCGTGAAGATGTATATTAATGATGAGGCGTGGAAAGAAATTGGTGTAAGAATTAAAAGCAATACATGGAAGGGAAAAGATGATCATGACCCTGGCAATCGATTTGAGGCACAAGGGTGTGAGAAGATTTTCTTTCCTAGGTAATGGGATTGGTATGTTACCAACGAATTGATGAATAATTTACCAAAAACGTTGAGACAATTACAAGTTGAAATTTGTAGAGGGCAAAAGTAGGTGGGTACAGGAAAGTGACTGTGTAGTGACATCGCCACCGAGCGTGCGTTCCACTGCAATTAAATTAAATTAAATAATTAAACAATGTATATAAACAGAATACAAAGGCAATTAAGAGTTAGAAAGACAATGGGGGAAGCTAGAAAACGAAAAGAAGGAGTAAAGGGTGTTACCGAATCTTAATGCGTAGAGAAAAGATGAATAAAGAGAAAGTAAGGTAACAACAAAGTCAACGTTAGTCAAAAGAGTAATTACAGTGTTTGCGATTGGAAGGTAGAGGAGGAAATAACCAGAGTAAGTATGAATGTAGTCGTCATTGGCAAGGTGAGTAAGCCTTTATAGCCTTTATACGGAAGTGTTGCTGTAGATAGATTTTACAGTAGTAAGTATGTAGCATATTTGTCTAATTGTGCCTGGGGTGAATGTAAATTGTGTGTTAAACAGGTATTAGTTAAATAAATACCAAGTAAAATTGATGGTAAGGAAGGTGATATATTGATCAAAAAGGAGACAGGAATGGCGGAGGAAACGAAACACTACGATGTTTGAGATCGATTTCGATGGATTATGAATGTCCAGGAAATTACGAACATTGGGGGCAAATATAAACGTTGGAAGAAGAAGACGGAGAAAAACACCGATTGATGAAGGAAAGAATACTGGAATTAGAAGCAATTACTGAAAAACAGAGAAAGAACTGCAAGAAATATTTTGGAAGCGTTCTTGATTTTGCAGGTAGAGTGAAGGATTTCGAATCCATATTAAAAGTGTACCTCATACACCGTTTTTCGTAAGACTTTATCCTATTTCACTGGTGCGGCGATCGGTGGCAGATCAAACAGCAGAGTGCAATGCTGGTGCAGACACAAGTGTTTCGGAGCACACTCTACTGTCAGATCTGCCACAGATCACCGCCTATCCCACTTTACAAGCCTCTGACCTCCACTTTCTGTGATGTGGCGTGTACGTCCACCACATTGTCGCCCAGTTGTGGTTTCACCGTCCTTCAATCACTCTTCATAGATGCTCACTGCTGTAAGTAAGAGAACAGCCTACCAGCCTAGTCGTTTCCGAGATGCTCGCTCCCAGGTGCCACGCCCGCAAATCACCCGCCCGTGATTTAAGGGAATTGCAAGAGCTGTGCGTAGAAATCTGGTGCCAGACAACTCCGGAAACCTAACTAGGGCTTTTCTAATCCATGCCACGCCGAATCACTGCTGTATTTCGCTCAAAAGATGGACCAGCACACTAATAGGCAGGTGGTCACAATGTTTTGGCTGATCAGTGTAAGTAATTCAGTTTAATAACAATAAGAGAGTAAAAATCATCAATGAGACCCTTGCCAAGGTTTTAGAGCTACCGTATTCTAGACCACTGCCGTTGGTGGGCCCATTAAAATGCGCTGTCGGGACACTGTCTACTGTCTACTGGCGGGTCCATTAATGTTGGTATATCCTCAGCAACGGACTACCCCAGGACTCTCTTTTTATACAATATTTCTTGTTCTGACACTTTGCTTCGTACCTCTTACGCATGGATCCAGCAAAAAAATAGATTGTCATCCACTATTAGCAACTTCATTCCGTCAAAGGACTTCGAAGATGCGGTGTCAGAATACTAGCCATGCGTCCACTGTCCATATCGTCAATTTGCTATTTCTGGTATTTATGTTGGCTAGAAGCTGACGTTCCATACTGAATACGTTGTCCAGATTTCCCTGCCCCTGTTTGCAAGTCATGTCTGAAGGATAAACCATTTGAGATGAACGGATATGGCCTTTCACATCGTTCACCTACCATAAGGATTTTGTATCCACTTTATTGCTACAATTGACAAATATGTTTCAAAATGACATTTTCATGAAGCTTTTTTTTTTAAAAAAAAAAAAAAAAAAAAATAAGTGGAATGTAAGAGTATCTTTGCTACAAACGTACGCATGGTGAGAATAATACGTGATTTTTACCCTGATATATTCCATTTCAACAAATAGTTCTTCTCATTTCATTGTCTGTACAGGGTAACATACCTTGGGAATTTCTTACAATGAAGAAGCCTTTTGTATGCAGTTTTTTGGCAAGTAGTTTACTTGCGATTATGTCGTAATTCGGAGTGTTGTTTTCTCCAGCATTGTTTATATTTTCATTTATTGGTGCGCTTTTTCTCGGTCACAATGGAAATTTTGAGATGCTGCTAACGTTTTTATCTGTTCCCTCCAATCTTATCAAGTACGGCGTTTGGTTGAAGTTTAACCTGATATGAATCCTAGCATGGTTATTTACAGTTAATTTCAGTAATTGCTACGAATAACGTCCATTCTTTTTTCTTCCCAAAGTTGATTAAATTTTTTGTTGCTGATCATGTTATTCAAAAACACTTTATTTTTTTTTTTTTTTTTGTAGAAAAATCTTTTAAGTTAATCTTATCAGTGATATCCATCAAAGATGTTCGCTGATAAGCAACTGGGTAAGCGTTTGACAGCTACCAAATTATTAACCAATACGAGACCACAAAAAACATTTACTGAATTGTTCTTGCGACCGTCATTGTCTTTTAGTGATTTGTTAAGACAGTAATTTCTGAATGTGCCTCGATTCACTGCCTTTTGCCTTTTGCCTTTTTTTTTGTCAATTTTTCCATCATGTTTGTTTCCATTTTCCTTGGTACCATGTCTCCTTACTAGATGTCCTTGCGACTTAGTCATCGTGTAATGTATGATGTGTGCTGATGATCACCAAATAAACCATCAAAGACATGTTGGAAAGGTAGGAAGGAAGGATCAGTCCTAATTTTTAGTGTTCTAAATGTTTTATGTATATTTCGTTCGTAGTACTACATAGAGCGT
The DNA here is from genome assembly GCA_031002005.1 of Vandiemenella viatica. Classification (NCBI taxonomy): domain Eukaryota; kingdom Metazoa; phylum Arthropoda; class Insecta; order Orthoptera; family Morabidae; genus Vandiemenella; species Vandiemenella viatica. Next base: position 23,250,160 of record JARYHS010009186.1, read on the forward strand.
GTTCGAGATTCAGTACAACTGGCCGTACCGCATGCAGATCAATTATCATGACAGATATGGTTGATGAATGCTGTGGGAACCTATTAGTACGTATATAATCTACCACATAAAATTCATCGGGGTATCACAAATTCAATGTACTATAGTCAGAAAGATTTCATCACGCAGTTAACATGTATAAAACGATAGTGCTACCATTTTTTGGATCCATTTACGTACATGTGAGAGTGATAGAAAGTACCTACACCAAGGTAAAATAACGCTGCGTATTGCTGATGTTTACAGTGGTAACTTATTAGTGCATATGTAAACAACCATGCAAAACAAATAATGATATCGTAGACTCAGTAGATTATGGTTCGTACGATTTAACAAACTGTCATTTGCTGGCCAGTAATTGATCTGTTTACATCTCGTATATATATATGAGAAAGATGGAGAAATGTATGTAGCTACTCAAAGGTGAAATAACCTCGAGGGTGTTTTCTTTGCTTGTATAGATAATTCGATGATTATCGCGTTAACTTATTAGGGTGTATAGCACTGTCCACTTTGTTTCAGTTCACTAAAACCCATAAATTGTTTGGAGATACGTGGATTTTTGAAAGTGTACAACTTTTTCTTACAATTTTATTGCATGCATATATATTTATCACTCACCTGCAGCGCCAACGCGACGACAGAGAGAAGTACCAGAGCCCGGACAATAGTAAGCATGATGTCCAAATTGTTTCCAGGAGAAGAGTAGAAAGCAAACACTTTGTAAGCTTGCTTTATACCAAACATCATCAGCGACGCCGTAAATTTTATAATCCACTAGACGACCCTCGCCTAATTGAACTATTGTGTTGAGTGATAAATGGACCGTAAGGCAGAGAAATCGCAACTTCGCAATTGGCTATTCACTTGCGGATTTAAATTTGAGTTATGGACACTTACTCTGTGCCACTATCTCGAGCGGGTGACAGGTAAAATTTTGGGTAGTGATAACGAGAGGTGAATATTGTCGTTACAATTATAGACGAAAATAATATTTTTCCTTGCACCATATGGAGAATAATATAGGTAATCATTGAAATCTTTCATCTCAGGTTGTTCGTTAAGATGAATGAAATTAGATTTAAACACATTCTTTCTTAGATGCGACGAGTTCAGGGTTAAATAAACTCGGTTACCAATTAGAGCAAATAGGAGATTAAGATTGTAATCCTAGGGTGGAACATGATTTAAATCGCATTTAGAAATTATACAGCGATGTCGCTCCATTAAGATTGTTGGTGCAGATGCGGATGTTCAATGCTTGATATCCGAGGACGTGGATGTTTTGCTTAAGCGGATGCTGAGGTGGGAAAATAGATTAATAATTAATGAAACTTTAATATTTTATCAAAAATTAACTTAAAATTAAAATAATTATAATTATCCCAAATTCCATATTTTTTCATAGGTAAAGACTATTTCCATATAATACTGCCATAGTGATTTACTTTTTGCCTCATTTTTCAACAAGTGAGAAAGTGTGATGATTTCACAAGTGAATTAAATTATTTACATAACTCAGCACGCGTCCAAAAAAAAAAAACCTATTTCTTATTATCTCGACGACTTCAAGCGTCTAGCGTAAGGCCGTGCCCGCTATCTGCTTTTCCACCGCTCTAGCGGCTCATTCACAGTCCAACTTGTAGAACCTACGACGATCCGATTTTCCGATGAAGGACTGTTGATGGCCCGTGAAAGGGACCCCATCTAGTAGCGTGAATGGCTGAGCGCATCCTACAGTAGTTCTACACGGATGTCCTATACGTTGAGCCGTAATTGTTATATTATTATTATTATAATTATTGGGGGAGCACCCAAAACCCACTCCTCCAAGCATGGCGGCCTTCCTGTTATCTACTGCTCGCCTCTGCACATGCATTAAGTTAGTAATTCTGTAAGTGATCACAGGAACGGGATTGTGATGTATTCCTTGCGTCCAGGCGTCCGACCGTTACTTTTACTGCAAGATCGTAAAAAAAAAAAAAAAAAAAAAACAACCACGTTATTGTTAGCTAAGGGACGAAGGGCCGAATCTCGTATAAAGAGAAAAGAATAATATATATTACAATGTAAAAAAATTAAAAAATTAAAAAACCTTCGTTATACACCCGAATTCAAAATTGCGGATGCAGATGCGGAAGTGTAGGTAGGATTTCACGCGAAATTTCCGCACTTGCGGATGCGGAGCTGCGTTACATCCCTAGCTACGGATGATGTTACAAACTCAAAATGGGTGACTGACATGGTGTACAGTACCTCAGGGATTAATTTTTTAATCTTCTTTGTTTCGTATACACATAAATTATCTTCAAGTCATATCAGACGGTAGTGAAACTATGCCGTTAATTTTACTTTGTTCCCGGTACTGATGACATGAGGAACCACGGCATATTTGTCGCAGTTGTTTTGTTTATAGTAACGGCTACAGTGCGGCCCGTTCATATCATAGTTAACAAAAAAAAAGTAATGAACGTCTTAAATGCACAAAAACTGCATCTTGACAATATAATAAAGCAACGACTAATATAATGTGATATCTGAAGGATAACAATCAACGAAGCAACAGCAAAAGTTCCTTGGTGTTTGCAAAGAACTCAGAATCAGTGTAAAATCAAGAGATTCAAATCATTATTTAAATCTATTAGTTGACAACTTTTTCACTGTGAATTAATGGAGATTTATATTCATCAGAAGTATATGTGTGACCAGCCTAAATAGTTTACAAGTCGTCAACATAGCTTTAGGCAAGGATATTTATGCGAATCTCATTTCGTAGGATTTATGCACACATTTGGTCTGCCAAAGCTCAACCCCCTCCCTCCTTCCATCCCTTTAATTATTGTCAATGTTCTTCATAAAAAGCTACAGTCGACACCGTTTGATCGATTATCATCAAAGTTGGCATATACATGTAATTTTTCATGGAGAATCTGACCAAGCAATAAATAAATAAAAAACCACCCCTCTCCCCTTTACACCCCTTAATTTTTATACACACCCACATTTTTTTATCCGATTTTGATGAAAGTTTGAACATGTATAGTCAAAAATAAAGAGAAAAATACTGTCAACTTTTGGTTTGAAAAAACTGAAGACCTCTCCCCCTATCCACCCCATAAATTTTTAGCAATGTTCTTTATACAAAGCTACAGTCGACACCATTTAATTGGTCTCCATTAAAGTTGGCATATACATGAAATTTTTAATGGAGAAGGTTTCTGATATAAAAAAAACTTACAAATAATGTTCTCGGGTGACTAGCCGAGTTATAGAGGTGTTATCATAATCACACGATATTTCGGCGCACTGAATCATCGAGTGATTATGATAACACCTCTATAACTCGGCTAGTCACCCGAGAACATTATTTGTATTCTCAACGCCGAGAAAGATTACGTAATTATATAAAAAAACTTAATTAAATAAACCATCCCATGTCTCCCTTTACACCCCTTAATTTTATAGAAATCCACATTTCTTATCTGATTTTTATTAAACTTTGCCCATGTATACTTTAAAACAAAGAGAAAAATCCTGTCAACATTTGGTTTGCCAATGCTCAACCCCTTTCCCTCCTTCAACCCCATTAACTTTTGTCAATGTTTTTTTTATAAAAAAGCTACATTCGCGATCGTTTGACCGATTACCATGAAAGTCTCCACACCGCTTAATTATTTTTTTTTTATATATACCTACAGTTTTATCTGATATCAATAGAAATTTATACACGTATATTTTAAATCAATCAGAAAAGGCAGTCTACATTTTGTATGCAAAACCCCAATCCCTTTTCCCCTTTACCCTCACCTTTTAATTTCCAATGTTCATTACAAAAATCCACAGTTTTAAATCCCGTCAAAATCAATTAAGCTATTTTAAGTCATGGCATAATATTTATAAAATAAATGTGTCATAATATCTCAACATGTACTTCAGATTTCAACTTGGATCCAAAGCTTTCACGTTGTGAAAAACCGATTATAAATCTATTTTATCTGTGTGATGCCGGAGCAAACAGATATATTCCAGAGACAGATTTCTGTATGTGGTATGTATTAATGCCCAGATGTTACATGTTTCGGTTATCGACCAGTAGCTTTAACAGATGTTATCATACGATCTAAACATAGCCTGGACCAAAATGTAAACTGACATTCCTTAACACAACACCCAAATCACCCCGTTCTGGAAGTTGTTGTGGTATATAAAGACAGAATTCTTCTTTGAAAGCAAGCGCTTTAATCTCTGAGCTACCAGGAAGTTCGCAAAATGGGAACTGCTGCGGCATATTTAAAATACAAAAAAACTATAATACTACAAAAAATTTAAAAATAAAATAATTGTTTAAAAAAAAACATAAAAACCACCTTAAAAAAAGCACTAAAAATTTTAAAATAATTTTATACCTTGCTTAGGAAAAAGAAATCTAAATGGACAATATTTTACATTATTGTCATTAAAATTTTTACATTAATTAGTTATTTTTGGAATCGGTGCCAGCAAAAGCAAGAAAAACAAAAAGATAAAAACAATAAGGAATAACAATAATACATAAAAAATCATGTTACTGCTTACCTACAATTAATGCTAGAAACATGTTTCAAAAAAACAAACACGATTATACTAACTGTAAATCGTTAACTGCATGATGCAGCCTAGCAGCTGACACTGTAGCGCCAGAGATATGCCTGGATGACCAATAAGTCCGAGCCACAGATTAAAATACTGTTAATTTGTTTCCCTAAGCATGCTGTAAAATATTGGGAATTTTTGTTCGTACGCCCCGTTTCGCCTCTAACACCAAAAGAAGTGCAGTAATTCGATCTTCTAGATGTGACAGCTGGCACCGACTCAAAAAATAATGTAAAAATTTCAATGACAGTAATGTAAAATATTGTCCATTTAGATTTACTGTTTCCTAAGCAAGGTATAAAGTTATTTTAAAATTTTTAGGGTGCTTTTTTTTAAGGCGGGTTTTTTTTAAACAATTATTTTATATTATAATCACTTTATACTTATATAGTTTATAAATTATTCTTCTATCTCTATATTTTAGACCCGATTTCTTAAACATTTTGAACACCTTTTATCATTGTCAAAAGCTTTTTCTAAATCAACAAACGCCATAAAAATATCTTTGTTTTTCTTGATCCGCCCATCAAGTATTAATCTTAAAGCCAGAATTGCTTCCATCGTACCACGATTTTTCCTAAACCCAAATTGATCTTCACCTACTATCTCTTCTACTACCCTTTCCATTCTTCTGTATATTATTCTTGTCAGTAATTTTGAAGCATGTGATGTTAGGCTAATGATGCGATAATTATCACATTTGCCGGCTTGTGCTTTCTTTGGAAGTGTGAAGATAATATTTTTATTAAAATCAGATAGAATTTATCCTGCTTCATAACTTTTTAATATCAACTTTAATAATCTTTGGAGTCCCTCTTCTCCTAGGGATTTAAGAAGTTCCACATGGATCTCATCAATTCCAACTGACTTATTTGCTTTCAAGTCATACATAGCTCTATTAAATTCTGTCCTAAATCATCGATGTCAACATCGCCTTCCTTTTCTATTAGGCTATTGTTCAAGTTGTACCTATCATAAAGTTTCTCAACGTATTCCAATGTAGCCTAATCACATCAGTTACTGACTGCGTTCTGCGGTATCAGATAGCTGATGAAGACGACATAGAACATGAAAAGTTTTTGTTTTCTTTTTAACACGCGAAGACTACACTGTGTATTTTGTAATGCATAACGCTCCCTTGGTGTGGTGTTCCTGGTTGACCGGAGCCTGAATGACTTTATGGGTGCCCTTCAATAATTGACAGCTATGGCACCTGCATGCCACGGTGTGACCATTCACCCTCAAGCAGTCCCACAATGCGACAACCCCCGTCAGTCCCCGTGAGGAGGCGGCCTTCTCCGGGTCGTGTTCTCGACGTGCCAGGCTCCGTGACTATCAAATCATTAACTTTCCTGTTGCTGGTACCTAAATGTTCCGCCTTACGTCCAAATCCACCTTCCCTTTACTTTTGTTGTTGGTGAGCCTATGACGTACGGTCATATCCGTCGTCTGTCATATTATCTAATGTAGTGCTATGCTTGTTCCATTATTTTGAGGGTATGTAACATTTCTACCGTCTATGTCTCTTATTTTAAAGAATGACGATGTCAACATTGGTATAAGTCAAAATGTCAGTGTTACGCTTCCTGCAAAAAATTGAGAATGATTCAATAATTACTACCATCGTTGCCGGCCTTGGTCAGCCGTTTTAGTTTAAATATATCGAGTCGCGCTATTTGTTGGTTTCTTTTCAGTTTAGTCGTGTGATTGGTCTGACAGTTTTTAATCTGTTTGTAACTTTAAATTTTGTTTATGTTTCTTACTCCCTTTGCAGTTATCGAGGCTGAATTTTATTACTCATTACTACGTCAAAATTATTTTTTCGCGTGTAGCTGACTCTAAAGACATAAAAGTACAGGTACATGCGCCTTACGCCACAGGATGCAAGAGCAACTGACGCTCCTTCAAGACTAAAAACTCTCGTGGCTCGTTGTTTTCCCAATAACGTTTGTCCCACACTAGTTGTCGCAGCAGCTACAGCCAATTACTGCTCCGTTGAGCAGAGTAGGGTGGAGTGTATTGTCGCTAGACATTTACTCCAGCTTTATTTTGATGGGGCATTTCTTCTCTGTAGGTTTGTCGTTACTTTGGCTGTCGATGTTTTCTTGTACTGAGTGGGTGCCACCGCGACCTTCTTCCTCAGAAGTGGTTGCCGGCGATCCTTTTCTGCAGTGGTGCCCTTAGGGCTGCCGCGGCGTGTTTCGCAAGTCTTCTACAAAACTGTACCAAATTGTATTGCAAAGTCGGGCCTAATATTTCTCCCTGGTGATACTGAAGCACAACGAAGCATTGTCAATGAAGTTTAAAAAAACTATGCCCCTTATAGATTCTGTTAGTGGCGACGTAAAGAAAAAGGTCAGATATATTACCAACAAGTCATAATTTAGCATTTTTCTTTATTTAAATCCATAATTCTGACAGTGAATTGGATTACATGTTTGAAAATCAAAAGATTAAATCAGTTTCAGTAAACGGAATAATTGTTTGCATTAAAGTGGCAAGAAATTGTTTGATTGTGGGAATGTTTCTAGACTTTAAAAATCTGAATCTCTTGGTTACAGTCTGACATAAATCAGAAGCTTAAATTGCATTCTTCATACTAACAATATTTGTATTTCAGCTGCATTATTTATTTATCTATTGTTTGAAGTGTACTAACAGTGAATCATTCCGTGTCAAAGTGAACTGGCAAGATATTTCTGATGGAAATATTGAAATTTTTTGAATTTTTCACATTTGTTTTTAGTTAATATAGGTAGTCTTGTATTATAAGAATTAATTCATTCACCGTGTTCCAAATCAGCGGGCAGAGAGGACAGCTCATAACATAGGGTGTGAAGGTAGTAACTATACTAATGCTGGAAACGATAGCTCGTATCTAGGATAGGACGTGAAATAAAAGTAGTTACAATGTTGGTGATCAGGTATTTTACAGAACTGGTGCACAGGAGAGCTCCTCGTGAACGATGGAAGTGATGGGGCGAATGCCACTTTGATAGTGTCGAGAAAAGATGGAGCAGTGATCTCGAAAAAAATTAACTGGGCTGCATCTAGGACGTCGTCCTACAGGTGAGTGAACCCGAACTCTTTCGTAACAATCTGAGGTCGTCATTAGTGCTTGTCGATTTGTAGTATGATGAAATTATTTCACATGCTGGCTGGCCAGACTCCAATGCATAAAATGATGAATGATTTGCATTGTTGCTAAGCAGGCTTGTTCTTAAGGTAGGCTTTGAACAACAAGTGGTTTCACTTGCCAGCTCAATGGATAAAGTACTGATAACAAGTGAATTCAATATTGACAGCCTGACCATCTCTAAAGGAGTGAAGAACTGCGTGTTACATTGCTGCTGGACCGACCAGATCCGGGTGTAGGGTATGAACAGAATGTGATTCCATAGTTTGTGAGGAGACCAGCTTCTCGGACGGGATGTGAACAGCAAGTAATTTCATTATGGTGGGTAGACAGTGGTTTGGTTAGATTGTTGTCGATGGGACAGCTTCTAGTATTAGATGTGAATGGCAATGCTGAATATGTTCCTTTTGAGAAAGCCAACTCATAAGGATGAGGCTGGGTAAGAACGAAAGTATTTACATTGTTTCTTGACATGCCAATAGGTTTTGGACAACAAGGGTGTAAAGTTTTGGTAAGCAAGCTTGCTCTTGTACAAAATGTAAACTGGTTGTAATATTGGTGGACAGGCGAACTCCAAGGAAAAAATTTAGAGTAAAAATGGTTGCGCTGTTGTTAAGCGGGCCATCTGCTGAGACAGTAAGTGGTGTACAGGGCGGCGAGTGAACAAGTGGTCACATTATTTGCGGACAGGCCAGCTCCTGGGGTGGCGGAGGCGGTGCGAATGCCAAGGTGATAGGTCCGAGGAGTGATGGAGGTGTGAGCTCGATAGAGTTGATCAGAGTTATCAGAACAGGGGGCAGCTTGAGATCTGTGACGTCTACGTCAACGTCAAGGAAGAGGTCGTCCAGCAGGCAGAGTGGCGGAGCAAACCCCAACACTTCCCCAATGGGCTTGGTGCAGGTTGCTTGCGAAGTTATGTCCATCAGGCTACCTGCTATTTGAATGCAGGGGGGCTGCAACCCTACAGAGCTCAGTGTTACGTCTGGTTTTATCACAACTGTAATATTTGGTTTTGGCATCACTGGTTTCAAGGGCTCGGTTTTGAAATTGAATGACACGACAGGAACCTTCTTCTTCTTCTTCTTCTTTGCTTTGCAACTGCGCCTTTTTTTGAGGAGAATCAGAGTGACTATAGCTGCACCAAAGAGGCATCGGAAACTCACAGCGTCGTCTGTAACATAACGAAAAATTGTGTGCTAGAACCAACATACGTCGTACCAGACAGTTGTATATGACCACAATATATTAAACTTAGAGGATAGGAAGTTACCTTCCCGTACAGCCAATGACGACAGTACGAGAAATGATTTGTTTATGTCAGGCTAGCGGTCTACACCTAGAACGTACATCGATGTTTTTATTAGATATAAAACATCGGAATCCTGCATCGATGGTTTTCGATACATCTCCTAAAAACATCGACATCTTTTCAACATCGAATACTTTCCTAGCTCAACAAATACAGATCAAAACGAGTGTGGTGGTGTAAGGGATAACGTTCTGGCCTCGCATTCGGGAGGATGGCGGTTCGAATCCCCGTCCGAGCATCCAGATTTGGGTTTTACATGGTTTCGCAAATCACTCCATGCAAATGCCGGGATGCTTCTTCAAAAGGCCATGGCCGAATCCCTTCCCATTCCTTGCCCCCATCCTTTCCCGTCTCTAAAGACCTCGCTGTTGAGAGACGTAAAACAGTAAAAAAAAAAATTTAAAAAAAAAAAATACAGATCAACAATCTTGTTCGGCAAATGTCGTTTCATTTATCCCTTACCTGTTCCTTCAAAATCACCAAGAGAAAATGTGATAATAGTTTGATATTTACAATTTCCAGTTGGAATTTTGAAGGAAGCATTCCGGCATTCGCCTGGACTGGTTTGGGGAAACCATGGAAAACCCAAATCTAGTTTCGAACCCGCGTCCTCCCAAATGCGAGGTCAGAGCGTTACCGTTCACCCAACATTAAAAAAATAATTTTTTGTTACTGTGTTGCATGAGTGAGTTACAGCTTTGTGATTGAAACATTAACTACAAATTGAGAGAAATATTTTATTACGGTACCAGATCATTAAAATAAAAAACCAGACCTTAAATACTAAAGTCTAAATCTGCCTAAAAATATCAATTTTAAGTTTTAACCATTTAACACCAACGGTGTTTAGGCAAACTTCACAGAAAAAAAGAGTTTACTCAATCGTTTTCCTTTCATTCTGTTCCTTTGCTAACTGACTATTTGAGCAGTCTTCTAAAATACACGTTTGTATGCAACAGAAGTCCCGGCAATAGTCAATCAGGTATTGCCCCAACACTGTTTAAATCTAAATATTGAGTAGTATCACGTAACAATTAGTTATAATAATATATGTATAATATACTAATAATATCTTATTTCGATTCACAGCAAACACCGGCAAACAGTAGGAGTGAACCTAAGGAATTGATTTTATTCATTCTGTCATGCAGACAGAATAGTAAACCGCAAGAAATATTCATCCTCCACGGTTGTTGTGCCCCGCTAGTTGCCCACACGTATCACCACCCGTTAATGACAGTTACTTCAAACTGAAATAAATTAATTTAATCTTCAATAAATTTAGTAATCTTTACATTTATTTTCGATTATTGTCATTATTAGCCACAGTTAGTTTGTTATTGATTCGATGTTTTTATTTTAAAAAAATCGATGCATCGAATAGAAAAATTCTTTGTAAAAATATCGAATCAATCCAATGTATCGTACGATAAACATCGAATGGATACGACGCATCGATGTTTAGTGAATATCCCTGGTTCAAACAACTGTACGAGAGGCGATTGGTTTCTGTCTTGGTTTCGCCTGGCCGTGCGGTGATTCGCAACCTGCTGTTCTCGGCGGTCACATTGATCCGGGGTTTCGCAGTCCAAGTAACCAAGGAGGCCTGCGATAATTCGCAACCCGGAGAAGGTAAACACGGGATCACAGTTCTGTTCGCCTGTCTACTCGTCATCACATTACCACACAACGTAAGTTAAGAGTTTTCACCATGTCGTCTCCGATAGAACATGTGTCGAGCAGACAATCAACGGCGATACTCGTGGAAAAGTGCCATTTTTAAAAACAAAAAGAGTTACGTTAATGACAAATATTGTGGATGTGTGCAACTCGTATAAAAGATTGTTGAATGGATCTTTTTTAAAAAATGTTTGTGTGAAAAAGTGGGGTAACTGTTAACCCTCACTGTATCACTGTAAACTTCGAACTTGCGATACACAATGCAGACAAAACAATTTTTCCTTTGTGTTCGCTGAGGGGATGCTCATTTCATTTAGTACAGTCGTGGTGCTGTGACAGAACAGAAACATTTCATAAGAAAACCATATTTTTGTGCCATGAAATTAAACAAAAATCGATATATTTACTCCTAAAGCAAATAAATGTAAGTTTCCATGGCGATAAGAAATCAAGAGATAGCTAGAGGTTAGTGACATAAAGTCCGAACATCATTGTTGTTGTGTACAGTATCTTCATAATTACTGTACTGTGTAAACAGGGGTTCTGAGACTGTTAATGACTCAGAATTAGTTGAAAAAAAAATACATTGTAGAAATAGAATAATTCATATAAGTCATTATGGAGTTGTGTGACTAAATTTTCATTAATAAATTGTTAATTAAAAAGCGCACGGTCAACTCTGATATAATAAGATGGTACCAAATCACAATAGAAGTGGAAATGTAAATTGTTCTAGTGAAAATATGTTGAAGATTGTATATGGAGGTGTCAACTGAAGTGTGAATAATCATTGTATGTATAGAATTAAGAGGATGTTCCGCTAATGCAAAATTTTACGAGTGTTCTAGTAAACTGTAACTTGTCTGGAGTGGTGAATGAAAACAAGAAAGCCGCTGAGCTGTCCTTGAACGTAGAGCTGACGTGACGTCGCGAATCATGTCAACTGCTAACGTAGCCACGCTTAGTATCAGCTGGCGGGGACGCCCGTATCCGCTGAGCCACGCCAAACAAGAGTCGGCAAGGTCGACACCGCCACCACAGATCAATCCAATCCAAGTCAAAACAAAATAAAACAGATAAACCATTCTAATTGTATTTAACAACACACCAACACCTCAGTAACACGAAGAGAAAAAGAAATTATAATTAGTTATAAGAAAAACCTGTATTTAGTTTTAAGTAATTTTGCAAACTGCGTTTACAAAACACGTCCTCCGTAGACTCCGGACGTGGCGAAGGGGGGGACATGTAGTGATCTAGGCGATCACTTGCCCAAATACTTCAAATTAATTTCTCAAGTCAGTATCCAGTTCGGGCGAGCATGAAAAAGTTAAGCAATAGAGCTATGACCTGAGAAGTAGCACGCATATCAGCAAGTCAGTTGCCAAGCGCCTGCCTTTATTGCAAGCTGTTACTATGACTTCATACATCAGGTTAGCGAGGAGTATTGCCCTCTCCACACAGTGATGATAGGAAGGGGGAATAACTATTTAAACCCTGGGAGCAGGGGCCTGTGGGTCTGTCTGTCTGTCTACGCAAGTCTTTCAACGAACCACATCGACGCCGAGGGCGTCGTCGCCGGCGCCGCCGGGGCGGCGGTTGCAGAGAAGAAGATGGATGTCGTCTACTACTAAGGTGGGCTCTGCTGCGATAGCTGGTGTGGATAGTCAGAGGGGCATATTCATGTGGACATTCAGATATACAATCGTTTGGTCAGAGTCATTTGGGCATAGTCTTGGAGAGTTCTTATCAATTGTCCATTTAGTTTGGGCTGCGAGGTGCCCATCAGTTACATGCTCGCCCTCGTCCTTGGCCGTATCTCTAATGCTTTGTTACAACTCCAATTAGACAATGTAAATGTTCACATATGCCATCAGTCATTGCTCATGTAAATAAATATGTAAATATGTAATTGCCGTTTACCGTAATTTATCCTAGCTTCCTCAGCCGTTCCACTGTTATTATCTGAATGTACTGAGCATGAATAACCTGTCAGGTGTTGCAGTAGGAACCTATGACGAATATTCATATCGGAACTATGGTCGATCTCCTATGGTCGACCCTTATCCACGGCTCCAGTGGAAGTTACCCTGTCTGCCCTTTTCAATCAGCTTTCAGGGTCACTACAAGAAGGGGTTAAAATTGTGGTGTCATGTTGTGGGGTGCACTTGCACGGGGTGCAAGTGGTTCGAAGGATCACTGAATATTTCGTCCTATGTAGGTTCATGATGGCAGTTCAGGTTTCTGTCCTTTGGCCAGCCCTGCGTCAAACAGACGTCACGGCTTGGGTATAGTTATGGTTATATTAAACGGCAATAGTTAATCCACATCCACTATCCAGTATCCCACAGAAGACGTCGTAGGAGGAGATGGTCCGATTACGTTAGCGGCCTAGCAGAGGAGGCGGCCACAACACAGCAGTCAGCAGGCGGGTCGTCGACACGAGACATCGCTGCAACAGCAGGAAATCGCCGAGCGAGCAGTTTGGGTCAGCAATCTTAAGCAGGCCACAAGACGCAAGCGATAGGCGGAAAAATAACGCAAGATCCAAATATCAATGCCTCAAGAAGCCCTATTGTTTAAATCAATAAAGTGTTAATGCCCTCAGAAAACGCAAAGGAAAAGTGCAGCAGTATTAAATTTTAAAAGATGTGTAACGCTACTAGTTAAAGCGTAATTTCATGAAATTAGTTATGTACAGAAATTGTATTTGATTTGAAGAGCCTACATTCAACTGCCAGAATTATAAGTTATAAATATACGATTGTAAGAGATATCGAGTAAAAGCAAATCGGGAAAATGCTATATCATAAAGGTAATTTCATTTAATTAAATTCCGAAGTGAAAGTGTGTTGTGTTTGTAACTGTCTCAGAAGCAGAAATAAATGTGAGAAGGTAGTTCTGTCAAAATTGATGCCAGAAAAAAATTGAATACGGTAAAATGTTAAATTGTTCGTATATTTGTAATTAAACTCGCACATATTACGTATTCTCGAGAAAACCTATATTTCAATGCCTTGCCAGTATGATGTAATTATAGTACAAGTTTTGAAAGAGAAAATGTATTTATCCTGTAATTCTGAATGAACAGCTGAGGGAGAAGTTAAATAGAATTAAATTTTTCATGGTGTCACGCTAATATAACTTACAACTACAATTAACGCTCGAACTAATGTGATATGTTAAGACGGAGTAATTATATTATTTGATTAGTGAATCCATTTTAGCAGTTGAGTAAAGGGGTATACGAAATTATCAGTAATTATATGCAGTTGAAGAGTACCTATTAATTAAGATTATAATAGTTAAAGAAGAACCGTTGGGAACGGAAATCTTTATAAATGTTTCAAGTTCATGTTAATGATTAAAAGAAAGTGTACAAAGAAGTTTATGTAATCGGGAGTTAGAATGATGATTTCATAAATAGGAGGACCATTGCAAATTAAAAAAAAATGCTAACAGTTACGCGTGATTTTGGCTACCTGACTTTGAAAGGTGTAATAACATAAGAGTTTCTTTATTAACAAAAATAGACAGCACCTCCGGGGAGAATAAAATTCGGAATGTTTAATGGTGAAATTCAAATGAAAACCAGAATGTTAGTTAATCATAAGAAGTGAACGAGTGATCGTAACCTAAATGAAATTTTATTGGTGGTTAAGTAAAGACTTCAGTGGCAATGCAACACAAATGAACGCGTCAATTGAGAAAGTTAATCTTTGAGCTTTTAAAAAAGAGAAATTCACAAGAGACGAAAGTACAGAAACTTAAAGAATGATGAATTAAGAAATTGCATATTCCAGTAACGTGAAGTATAACATGTTGGTAACTAAAATATTGGTGTAAGTGTGTTCAACTGTTGTAAAGATTATCGTACGTGAGTTACATGGGTAATTGGTCATTATTAAGTCGTAGACTGTATTATATAAGAATCGAATCACTTATAATAACATGTTATAAATGAAACTTCAAAATAAGGTGGGATAGTGTACTAACAGATCAAGAATGTGAATATGGGGGAATACGAAAAAGTGCTTGCATATTAAATAAATTAAAGGGAGTTAACATGGAAGTATGGAAGTAAAGGGCAATAAAATAAACTAAGTTATAGAGAGGGGCAGTACCACGAGGCAGTAAAATCATAATGTAGAGCAGAAGGAACTAGGGCCGATGATTAATTATTTGAGAAGTTCTGGAGGTAACGTTCCTAGGATGTGGAACGAGTGGATGGTTAGAAGTAAAAAAAAATGTAGATAGGAGATTATAAGGAGGATCTAAAAATGGTCTCCACAATACAGGGAAGACGGGTAAATAAAACTTTAGTGGGTTGTTTGCGGTGTTAAAAATAAACCGGGAGGGTTTAAATAAAGTTGTCCAGGATGGGCGAAAATTGGCGAGAACGGAAGGGGTTAAATGATGTCGCCGGGGGAGGCGAGATTTGAAGAGGAGTGAAAACTGGCGAGAGTTGAAGGGGTTAAATGATGTCTCCGGGGGAGGCGAGATTTGAGGAGAATTGGGTGAAAATAAGTGTACCTGGTGCAACACACTTGAATCCACTTTAACGCGGGAAGTGTATGTCCAGGGTGCCTGTGAGGAAATAGGAAAAGGTAAGTGAAATCGGTGACTAGGTGTTGCCATTGTTAGCATGGTGTCAGTGGACTTAAATGTCCCTATGCTGACGAAGGAATGGTTTTAAAGATGAAAGGTAGGTGGAGTGAATATTATAGGGAGGGTAGAAGTAAGTTATACATGATGTAACTGGTAGAATTATTTGGCGGGTAGTCGGTAATTAAGGAGAGATGACGAAGGGGTCGTCATTGGAATTATGGAGGAGCTGTTGGGGGGGGAGGTAATAGTAACAGAGGGGACGTTACTAGTTAACTGGCGAAAGCGATTGGGGGTCGTCACAAAAATGGAGGGTAAAATAAAGGTATTGCAGAGGGATGCAGTATCTGGTAAAGGAGGGAGGTAAGGGAAAACCTCTAGGCGAATGGTGTTAGGGAGATTATGGGGAGGTAGTATTAGGTGTATTGGGGAGGCAAGGAAATCCTTAATGTTAATCCGTACTAGGTAAGGTACGAAGAATCCGCGAGGTTATAAAATAAAAGTAAGGGGGCAAAGGACTCCATACTATTAAGCCGTGCACGGGGGAATGTGTCACGAAGAACCAAAATAAGGTTGATGAAAGGGAGGTCAAGGGACTTCATAATTATTAAGACGTGAACCGTGGATGGTTACGCACAAAGGTCGAGGGGAGTTAATGTGGTAATTACCGAACTGTGGAGAGTTCGGGCTGGCGTTGAGTAGGTGCTGCTGACAGCAGCGAAACTGTGTCGCTGACAAAGGATGACGTCAGGAGTCGAGCTGGTAGTGTAACGGCGGCGCAGTAGAGGCGCGTAAAACTAAATGTAATTGGAATATAAAGCTAAATTGCTTAATAAGGCGTAGGGGAGGAGAAAAATTGCAAGCAGTAATAGGGAGAATCGGATCAAATATCCCTTATAATTAGCGGTAGTTAGAAGAGGAGGAGTTGAAAAGAATAAATGTAAATACATATCTAATATAATTATCATTCAGCATAACTGCCCATTTACATAGAATAAGCAGAAGAGATGTTATTAAAGGGAATTTAATTTATGGGGACTATTTAAAGTAAAGAAGGTAGTATAGAAAAAGGTAACTTTTATGAATTAAAATAAAGGAGTAAAATGAAAAGTATTTTGTATAGTAGGGACGAGAGGTGTATTCTATGCATATGCAAGTCCGCACAGAAAATGGCGAGAATAAGTTAGTTCCTAAGTGTTAACTAGTGTATCATTGAAGTAATGTGAGTCCTGCAGAATAAATTAAGAGTTGTGATAAAAGAAATAAGAGAAATTAAGTGGAGCTAATGAGCTAACCAGTCATGGTGCATTTTCGTAATAGCAGTCACTGGCATCAAGGAAATCAGATCATATTAAACTATCTTGGAGTGATTACATGGTCTCGAGTCATATGGTAGAAAAGTAATGTTAGAGAGTAAATGGACGTAAATCATAACGGAGCAGTGAAAAATCAAATGAAAAGTCATCATTGTTGTTGTGTACAGTATCTTCATAATTACTGTGTAAACAGGGGTTCTGAGACTATGTTAATGACTCAGAATTAGTTGAAAAAAAAATACATTGTAGAAATAGAATAATTCATATAAGTCATTATGGAGTTGTGTGACTAAATTTTCATTAATAAATTGTTAATTAAAAAGCGCACGGTCAACTCTGATATAATAAGATGGTACCAAATCACAATAGAAGTGGAAATGTAAATTGTTCTAGTGAAAATATGTTGAAGATTGTATATGGAGGTGTCAACTGAAGTGTGAATAATCATTGTATGTATAGAATTAAGAGGATGTTCCGCTAATGCAAAATTTTACGAGTGTTCTAGTAAACTGTAACTTGTCTGGAGTGGTGAATGAAAACAAGAAAGCCGCTGAGCTGTCCTGAACGTAGCAAGCTGACGTGACGTCGCGAATCATGTCAACTGCTAACGTAGCCACGCTTAGTATCAGCTGGCGGGGACGCCCGTATCCGCTGAGCCACGCCAAACAAGAGTCGGCAAGGTCGACACCGCCACCACAGATCAATCCAATCCAAGTCAAAACAAAATAAAACAGATAAACCATTCTAATTGTATTTAACAACACACCAACACCTCAGTAACACGAAGAAAAAGAAATTATAATTAGTTATAAGAAAAACCTGTATTTAGTTTAAGTAATTTTGCAAACTGCGTTTACAAAACACGTCCTCCGTAGACTCCGGACGTGGCGAAGGGGGGGACATGTAGTGATCTAGGCGATCACTTGCCCAAATACTTCAAATTAATTTCTCAAGTCAGTATCCAGTTCGGGCGAGCATGGAAAAAGTTAAGCAATAGAGCTATGACCTGAGAAGTAGCACGCATATCAGCAAGTCAGTTGCCAAGCGCCTGCCTTTATTGCAAGCTGTTACTATGACTTCATACATCAGGTTAGCGAGGAGTATTGCCCTCTCCACACAGTGATGATAGGAAGGGGGAATAACTATTTAAACCCTGGGAGCAGGGGCCTGTGGGTCTGTCTGTCTACGCAAGTCTTTCAACGAACCACATCGACGCCGAGGGCGTCGTCGCCGGCGCCGCCGGGGCGGCGGTTGCAGAGAAGAAGATGGATGTCGTCTACTACTAAGGTGGGCTCTGCTGCGATAGCTGGTGTGGATAGTCAGAGGGGCATATTCATGTGGACATTCAGATATACAATCGTTTGGTCAGAGTCATTTGGGCATAGTCTTGGAGAGTTCTTATCAATTGTCCATTTAGTTTGGGTGCGAGGTGCCCATCAGTTACATGCTCGCCCCGTCCTTGGCCGTATCTCTAATGCTTTGTTACAACTCCAATTAGACAATGTAAATGTTCACATATGCCATCAGTCATTGCTCATGTAAATAAATATGTAAATATGTAATTGCCGTTACCGTAATTTATCCTAGCTTCCTCAGCCGTTCCACTGTTATTATCTGAATGTACTGAGCATAAAACCTGTCAGGTGTTGCAGTAGGAACCTATGACGAATATTCATATCGGAACTATGGTCGATCTCCTATGGTCGACCCTTATCCACGGCTCCAGTGGAAGTTACCCTGTCTGCCCTTGTATCAATCAGCTTTCAGGGTCACTACAAGAAGGGGTTAAAATTGTGGTGTCATGTTGTGGGGTGCACTTGCACGGGGTGCAAGTGGTTCGAAGGATCACTGAATATTTCGTCCTATGTAGGTTCATGATGGCAGTTCAGGTTTCTGTCCTTTGGCCAGCCCTGCGTCAAACAGACGTCACGGCTTGGGTATAGTTATGGTTATATTAAACGGCAATAGTTAATCCACATCCACTATCCAGTATCCCACAGAAGACGTCGTAGGAGGAGATGGTCCGATTACGTTAGCGGCCTAGCAGAGGAGGCGGCCACAACACAGCAGTCAGCAGGCGGGTCGTCGACACGAGACATCGCTGCAACAGCAGGAAATCGCCGAGCGAGCAGTTTGGGTCAGCAATCTTAAGCAGGCCACAAGACGCAAGTAAGTTCGCAAGCGATAGGCGGAAAAATAACGCAAGATCCAAATATCAATGCCCAAGAAGCCCTATTGTTTAAATCAATAAAGTGTTAATGCCCTCAGAATTTAAAAGCAAAGAAAAGTGCAGCAGTATTAAATTTTAAAAGATGTGTAACGCTACTAGTTAAAGCGTAATTTCATGAAATTAGTTATGTACAGAAATTGTATTTGATTTGAAGAGCCTACATTCAACTGCCAGAATTATAAGTTATAAATATACGATTGTAAGAGATATCGAGTAAAAGCAAATCGGGAAAATGCTATAATCATAAAGGTAATTTCATTTAATTAAATTCCGAAGTGAAAGTGTGTTGTGTTTGTAACTGTCTCAGAAGCAGAAATAAATGTGAGAAGGTAGTTCTGTCAAAATTGATGCCAGAAAAAAATTGAATACGGTAAAATGTTAAATTGTTCGTATATTTGTAATTAAACTCGCACATATTACGTATTCTCGAGAAAACCTATATTTCAATGCCTTGCCAGTATGATGTAATTATAGTACAAGTTTTGAAAGAGAAAATGTATTTATCCTGTAATTCTGAATGAACAGCTGAGGGAGAAGTTAAATAGAATTAAATTTTTCATGGTGTCACGCTAATATAACTTACAACTACAATTAACGCTCGAACTAATGTGATATGTTAAGACGGAGTAATTATATTATTTGATTAGTGAATCCATTTTAGCAGTTGAGTAAAGGGGTATACGAAATTATCAGTAATTATATGCAGTTGAAGAGTACCTATTAATTAAGATTATAATAGTTAAAGAAGAACCGTTGGGAACGGAAATCTTTATAAATGTTTCAAGTTCATGTTAATGATTAAAAGAAAGTGTACAAAGAAGTTTATGTAATCGGGAGTTAGAATGATGATTTCATAAATAGGAGGACCATTGCAAATTAAAAAAAAATGCTAACAGTTACGCGTGATTTTGGCTACCTGACTTTGAAAGGTGTAATAACATAAGAGTTTCTTTATTAACAAAAATAGACAGCACCTCCGGGGAGAATAAAATTCGGAATGTTTAATGGTGAAATTCAAATGAAAACCAGAATGTTAGTTAATCATAAGAAGTGAACGAGTGATCGTAACCTAAATGAAATTTTATTGGTGGTTAAGTAAAGACATTCAGTGGCAATGCAACACAAATGAACGCGTCAATTGAGAAAGTTAATCTTTGAGCTTTTAAAAAAGAGAAATTCACAAGAGACGAAAGTACAGAAACTTAAAGAATGATGAATTAAGAAATTGCATATTCCAGTAACGTGAAGTATAACATGGTTGGTAACTAAAATATTGGTGTAAGTGTGTTCAACTGTTGTAAAGATTATCGTACGTGAGTTACATGGGTAATTGGTCATTATTAAGTCTGACTGTATTATATAAGAATCGAATCACTTATAATAACATGTTATAAATGAAACTTCAAAATAAGGTGGGATAGTGTACTAACAGATCAAGAATGTGAATATGGGGGAATACGAAAAAGTGCTTGCATATTAAATAAATTAAAGGGAGTTAACATGGAAGTATGGAAGTAAAGGGCAATAAAATAAACTAAGTTATAGAGAGGGGCAGTACCACGAGGCAGTAAAATCATAATGTAGAGCAGAAGGAACTAGGGCCGATGATTAATTATTTGAGAAGTTCTGGAGGTAACGTTCCTAGGATGTGGAACGAGTGGATGGTTAGAAGTAAAAAAAATGTAGATAGGAGATTATAAGGAGGAATCTAAAGAATGGTCTCCACAATACATACAGGGAAGACGGGTAAATACCTTCTAAACTTTAGTGGGTTGTTTGCGGTGTTAAAAATAAACCGGGAGGGTTTAAATAAAGTTGTCCAGGATGGGCGAAAATTGGCGAGAACGGAAGGGTTAAATGATGTCGCCGGGGAGGCGAGATTTGAAGAGGAGTGAAAACTGGCGAGAGTTGAAGGGGTTAAATGATGTCTCCGGGGGAGGCGAGATTTGAGGAGAATTGGGTGAAAATAAGTGTACCTGGTGCAACACACTTGAATCCACTTTAACGCGGGAAGTGTATGTCCAGGGTGCCTGTGAGGAAATAGGAAAAGGTAAGTGAAATCGGTGACTAGGTGTTGCCATTGTTAGCATGGTGTCAGTGGACTTAAATGTCCCTATGCTGACGAAGGAATGGTTTTAAAGATGAAAGGTAGGTGGAGTGAAACAATATTATAGGGAGGGTAGAAGTAAGTTATACATGATGTAACGTGGTAGAATTATTTGGCGGGTAGTCGGTAATTAAGGAGAGATGACGAAGGGGTCGTCATTGGAATTATGGAGGAGCTGTTGGGGGGGGAGGTAATAGTAACAGAGGGGACGTTACTAGTTAACTGGCGAAAGACGATTGGGGGTCGTCACAAGTAAATGGAGGGTAAAATAAAGGTATTGCAGAGGGATGCAGTATCTGGTAAAGGAGGGAGGTAAGGGAAAACCTCTAGGCGAATGGTGTTAGGGAGATTATGGGGAGGTAGTATTAGGTGTATTGGGGAGGCAAGGAAATCCTTAATGTTAATCCGTACTAGGTAAGGTACGAAGAATCCGCGAGGTTATAAAATAAAAGTAAGGGGCAAAGGACTCCATACTATTAAGCCGTGCACGGGGAATGTGTCACGAAGAACCAAATAAGGTTGATGAAAGGGAGGTCAAGGGACTTCATAATTTTAAGACGTGAACCGTGGATGGTTACGCACAAAGGTCGAGGGGAGTTAATGTGGTAATTACCGAACTGTGGAGAGTTCGGGCTGGCGTTGAGTAGGTGCTGCTGACAGCAGCGAAACAGTAAGTGTGTCGCTGACAAAGGATGACGTCAGGAGTCGAGCTGGTAGTACGGCGGCGCAGTAGAGGCGCGTAAAACTAAATGTAATTGGAATATAAAGCTAAATTGCTTAATAAGGCGTAGGGGAGGAGAAAAATTGCAAGCAGTAATAGGGAGAATCGGATCAAATATCCCTTATAATTAGCGGTAGTTAGAAGAGGAGGAGTTGAAAAGAATAATGTAAATACATATCTAATATAATTATCATTCAGCATAACTGCCCATTTACATAGAATAAGCAGAAGAGATGTTATTAAAGGGAATTTAATTTATGGGGACTATTTAAAGTAAAGAAGGTAGTATAGAAAAAGGTAACTTTTATGAATTAAAATAAAGGAGTAAAATGAAAAGTATTTTGTATAGTAGGGACGAGAGGTGTATTCTATGCATATGCAAGTCCGCACAGAAAATGGCGAGAATAAGTTAGTTCCTAAGTGTTAACTAGTGTATCATTGAAGTAATGTGAGTCCTGCAGAATAAATTAAGAGTTGTGATAAAAGAAATAAGAGAAATTAAGTGGAGCTAATGAGCTAACCAGTCATGGTGCATTTTCGTAATAGCAGTCACTGGCATCAAGGAAATCAGATCATATTAAACTATCTTGGAGTGATTACATGGTCTCGAGTCATATGGTAGAAAAGTAATGTTAGAGAGTAAATGGACGTAAATCATAACGGAGCAGTGAAAAATCAAATGAAAAGTCATCATTGTTGTTGTGTACAGTATCTTCATAATTACTGTGTAAACAGGGGTTCTGAGACTGTTAATGACTCAGAATTAGTTGAAAAAATACATTGTAGAAATAGAATAATTCATATAAGTCATTATGGAGTTGTGTGACTAAATTTTCATTAATAAATTGTTAATTAAAAAGCGCACGGTCAACTCTGATATAATAAGATGGTACCAAATCACAATAGAAGTGGAAATGTAAATTGTTCTAGTGAAAATATGTTGAAGATTGTATATGGAGGTGTCAACTGAAGTGTGAATAATCATTGTATGTATAGAATTAAGAGGATGTTCCGCTAATGCAAAATTTTACGAGTGTTCTAGTAAACTGTAACTTGTCTGGAGTGGTGAATGAAAACAAGAAAGCCGCTGAGCTGTCCTGAACGTAGCAAGCTGACGTGACGTCGCGAATCATGTCAACTGCTAACGTAGCCACGCTTAGTATCAGCTGGCGGGGACGCCCGTATCCGCTGAGCCACGCCAAACAAGAGTCGGCAAGGTCGACACCGCCACCACAAACCAATCCAGTCGAAAACAAAATAAAACAGATAAACCATTCTAATTGTATTTAACAACACACCAACACCTCAGTAACACGAAGAAAAAGAAATTATAATTAGTTATAAGAAAAACCTGTATTTAGTTTTAAGTAATTTTGCAAACTGCGTTTACAAAACACGTCCTCCGTAGACTCCGGACGTGGCGAAGGGGGGGACATGTAGTGATCTAGGCGATCACTTGCCCAAATACTTCAAATTAATTTCTCAAGTCAGTATCCAGTTCGGGCGAGCATGAAAAAGTTAAGCAATAGAGCTATGACCTGAGAAGTAGCACGCATATCAGCAAGTCAGTTGCCAAGCGCCTGCCTTTATTGCAAGCTGTTACTATGACTTCATACATCAGGTTAGCGAGGAGTATTGCCCTCTCCACACAGTGATGATAGGAAGGGGGAATAACTATTTAAACCCTGGGAGCAGGGAACCACATCGACGCCGAGGGCGTCGTCGCCGGCGCCGCCGGGGCGGCGGTTGCAGAGAAGAAGATGGATGTCGTCTACTACTAAGGTGGGCTCTGCTGCGATAGCTGGTGTGGATAGTCAGAGGGGCATATTCATGTGGACATTCAGATATACAATCGTTTGGTCAGAGTCATTTGGGCATAGTCTTGGAGAGTTCTTATCAATTGTCCATTTAGTTTGGGCTGCGAGGTGCCCATCAGTTACATGCTCGCCCCGTCCTTGGCCGTATCTCTAATGCTTTGTTACAACTCCAATTAGACAATGTAAATGTTCACATATGCCATCAGTCATTGCTCATGTAAATAAATATGTAAATATGTAATTGCCGTTTACCGTAATTTATCCTAGCTTCCTCAGCCGTTCCACTGTTATTATCTGAATGTACTGAGCCATAAAACCTGTCAGGTGTTGCAGTAGGAACCTATGACGAATATTCATATCGGAACTATGGTCGATCTCCTATGGTCGACCCTTATCCACGGCTCCAGTGGAAGTTACCCTGTCTGCCCTTGTATCAATCAGCTTTCAGGGTCACTACACTATAAGTCCGATGTAGTTCCTAGAGGAATATGAGTTGTGAATAATAAGCAATATATTTTGAAAGAAAAGAACTGAGTTATTTATAATTATAACCAGTCACGCGATAGTACCAAAAAATAAATTAAAAGATTGGGAAGAGTCGGCTGTGAATATTTGAGCAAAGATTCTAAAGTGGGAGAATTGTTCAAATGGTTTTTCGGTTTACAGTATCTCGTGAGGTTCCTGAAACATTTTCTATGCTGGTAAATAAGACACCTCCCAACGTCTCCGAGTGTGTGGAATTCACCAACTACGTATTACAATGTCATAAACTGTTTTACCTCCTGATATTTTATCACGTCCACCGTAAATTTGGATAGTAGTAGATATACTGCGAGACATCCAGGTCGAAATAAGGTTAAAAATTAATCGTGACAACGCAGTTACATTATCGCCCAAGCATGTGGTAAGCAACGAAAACTACGAATTAATTAAAAAATTCAAAGACGTATGGCTGACACGTTCGTAAAAGAAATGGGGTTTTCTAACAGAATTAGGATCAAACTCCGGTAATATCAAATCTGTATTTTATACGAAGAAGTTTTATGTAATGATTTTTTATTGACTGTTCGCGTGGTTCTCGAAAACTGAATAAATTTTTCAGGAAATCACAAACATTTTGTTTTATTTTACCTGCTTCACAGGTTTCGAAACTTTTAGGAAGTTGCGAAACACCGGATGTTTTAATCGGCGGTAATGACCATAGATTGCGAATCACCGAACACCGGTTTCGTCTAGCTGCTTGCTACAAGAGGCAGCTGAAAGTAATAAACAGTCACATTTAACGGGACTTAACCAAATTCTAGAGCGTCGTCTCATTGCTATAATACAAGCACTTGTATTACTTTCTCTTGTGATTTATCAGTGGCTGTTACCACGAAGACTCGTGTTCTCGCATAGCCAACACTTTTAAATTGAAAATTACATGCCTAAGAAAAGAGTTAAATGAGAGACAGTTATGGACTATCCACTTGCTAGACACGTGATGAATAACCAATGAAACTTATTCCCCCCACTCCAGGACTAGCCCGGCAGTGCAGTTTCATCCTGACGCTCCATGAGTGACTTCTCCGCTGTGATCGAAGACACATCCTTGTCGTCTGGCTTCCGCTGGATGCTCGGCTGTAGGCTCTTTCAGGGTCGGCTCTGTCGAGCTTCCGGCCGAGGAACGTTGGGTTCCACAGTTCCAATAGCTACTTGGTCCGTTGTTGCTTGTCCCTGGCATAGAAGAGGACTGTCGAGCTGCTTTGACTCGTCTTGGTTTCTTCGCCCACCGAGGCGGTTGATGGCTGTCTCGATGGCCATCTGGGATGGGCAGTTGGCGAGGAAAACGGCCAGTGCTGCCCGCGCTTTCTCCGGTAGGGTTACCATCTGTTGAAGAATCTCGGACATGGTGGCCTGGTGTGGTGGCGAGGTAGCAGCGGAAGCCATACGACAAGGAACTGACCGAACTACCAAGAAACAAGATGGCCGAACCATCAGAAGAAAACACCACAAGAAGACAACGATGGACGGCCAATGTTTCAGATGTCAGGGATTCTGACATCGGTCGAACAACTGCCGGAACCAAATCCGGTGCGTCTGATGTGGGGAAAACCACAGCGTTCTGGCATGTACAAGACCGTGCGAAGCGACCTCAACATGTGCTAACTGCGCCACGGACCATGCTGCCAGTTACGCGGGCTGCCCATTAAGACGGAAGCTGCAAGCGGCCGTCAGCAAGAGCCTCTCTCACACCACCACATCACTCGTGGCCACAATCACCACGCGTCTAAAGACGTCACTCAACCAAACATCAACAAACATCGATGTTGCAGTCCTGAACAAGGAAAACAACTACAACTGCTCACGCAGTTGCTACCAAACACTCATCCTCACCAGAAGATATGAAACCTGTCCTTGTTTTCGAAAAAGGAAGTCTTTGACGCCCATAGCCCGTTTCCCCCCCAAATGTGTAAATAAATAGAGTACCCAAACAAAGCAAAACGTGATAAAAGTAGTAGAGTCACTTTGGCGGAGGGACTACAATATATATAAATAAAAGAAGACACATCCAGACTGTATGTTCACGTAACAGGTACTGGCTAATGCATCCTCTATACCCCCTGCTGGTTTGGGAAACATACTTGAAGTGACTAGATTTTCACTAGTAATCCTATTGAACTGAATCAGAGCTATTTCCATACAGTATTTCTATAATTTCCATATATTTTCTACATATTCTATTTCAATGAATTTATTAAAGTAGCTTCATCTTTAACCTGATATTTCAATTGCTAACGCTGAATTCCTGAACGTTACTAGCTATAAGGAATAGGAGTGTGCTTTCTTCGATCACATATCTGAGGTAAAATTAATCTGAGAGTGATTTGATCGAGGGGAACACAGAGTTCTATGACGGCATTCCGCTATGGTTGCTACACATGCAGATAATAAGTTTCCATGATCGGCCACAGTTGATTCACGCTGTGAGGCGGGTGAAGCTGTAAGCGGAGGTGCTACTTGGGACCGGCATTAGTTCTGTCTTGGGGGTTGTACCTGTGAACATCATTGATAGGTGGGATTTCACTAGGCATGGTATCCACCTATATAGAAGTGGCAAAAGGGTACTTTCTGAGTTATCAAAAGCTGTAAGGGATGATGGTGTCAGGACTGTGCCTTTTTTAGGTTTGGGGTCCTGGTGTGAGGATAGAAATAAATAATCAAAATGCTACTGATTGTAGATCCATGATGGGAAAAACTATAAATGCTAAGGAAATCGACAAGGCTGCTGAAACGATAACTGATTGGAACAAAACTGGAAAGGAGGAGGATAATTCTAAAAATATCACAGTGGTGAAATGTAGAAGTGTGATGAAAAAGGAGTACAATTTTCAAAACTTCATAGATGTACACGAAACACAAGTAATTATAGGGGTAGAGTATTTTTAAAAGAAGTACTATACAATGAGGTTTATCCCGACGGTTACAAAGAAAGAAGAGCAATTGGTGGAGGAGTTTTCATACTGGTTACAAAAAACTACTACAGTTCATTGATGTTCATAGATCATGACCATTAGTTTCTTGGGGTAGATTTCTGAGGTAGTAAAAAAAGAAAAAATCAGGGTGTTGGCTGCTTAGCACGATGCAAGAATGACTGATCAAGATGAGACTCTTGGGTCGAAATTAAATTCATAACATGAGTTCAGAGATAAGAATAGAATAGTCATTATTGGAGGGGATTTAAATTTAGCGGTTGTAAAGTAGGTAGGAAATAAGATTAATAACACAAGGGAACAACGTTTTCAGAATACCTTAATAATAGAAGCAGGGTATACGCAAATTGCAGAGCAGAACACCAGGGTACAAATCGTGTTGGATATCTTCCTAACAAAGCCGGACGATAATCTTGCGGTGGTGTCAAGTAACTGAAGGAATAAGTGATTACGAAGAAATACTGATGGATATTAGAGGATTTAGTAAACCAGTACACAAAATCGACGGGGAAAATCGGCACAATTGTAAAAAGTCACAGATTACGAACTTTAAGAGATATTTCAGGGAATGTTTCAGCAATTGAAGGATGGCACAAGTGCAGCAGCGCCAAAGTTGGAAGAGTTAAAGGTGATAATTAGAATGGTGGAATAAATATTTATTCCAAACCAGAAAATAAAAAGAAGTAGAGAACCTTTGTATTATAACAGAGTGGTGAGAAGGTTAAAGATGTTGGTAAGAAGAGAACATAACAGAGTTAAGAGACAGTAGGGTAGTAGGGAATATTTAAAAACTCTAAACAAGGACTTAATAATAGCATAGAAGATGGATGAAGAAGTGTTTATGAAGAGTTTCCTCGATTCAGGGAGACCATTGACTGATACATCTAGAAATATCTACCGCTATGTTAGAAAACTGAGGTGAAGGGAGGGTGTTAAGACAATTATGGATAAAGATGGAGAAAAAGGCAGAGATTTCCAGTAAATGGTTTTGTAAGACCATCAGGGACAATGAATAAAAAAAGGGGATGATGCAAGTCCGAGAACGAGCTTATCTACACAATTAGAAACGAGCATAACAAAAAAATGTATGTTCATCCTGAGAATATTAAAAAAGCTGAAAAAAATCATATATGGGCTGGGTGTATATAATGTTAATACATTTGTGTTAAGGTTCGCAGGATGTGACATTGTACCTGATTTTGAAATATGTTTAAAATTAAGTTTGGATACTTGATGCTTACCAGAGGACTAGAAAGTAGTGATAGTAATACCAATATATAAAGGAGGGGTTATAATTAGAGTTGCAAATTGTAGGCTAATCACTTTGATGTCAGAGGTAGGTAAATTAATGCAGACACTGATGTGCAACCACATCAGAAGTATTCAGCATATGAGGAGCGTACGTTGTTTTCATGTCGGCAACGTTACTTTAGACAAGGACATTTTACTTGGTAGGATATATGCAAGATAATTCGATCAAATGGTCAAGGAACGCCATATCGATAGTGTTGCACTAGGACTTTCAATGGCCTTTGCAGAATGAATGTAGGTAAATTAGTTAAAAACTGTTGGATTTGATGAGAAAGTGATTTGTGGGGTTGAAGAATTTCCAAAAGGTAGAAAACAAAAAATTAGGGAAGGAACTGTAGTATCAAAAGAAGGGAAAGTAAAAATGGAAGTGCCACTTGGTATTGTACTGGGGCCATTGCCATTATTATAGTAATGAATGATTGTGTTGGCGGTTTACTGTCAGAAGTTAAGTTGTTTGAAAATGACATGTTTTTATATTATTATTGATTCAAGCCCACTATGGAGCGCTTATAACTACTTATTTTTTATTCTCGCAGCAGCATAGCACCGTCACTGCCTTTTCTGTGTAGGCAGGTGGAGGGTGGAGGATATTGTCCGAAGACATTGCCTCCAGCAGTAGTTTGATGGTTCAAGACATCTCCGTTGGTTCATCTTCACGGTGGTGTCAGGTTATTGGCATAATTTGTTATGACTTCTGTCAGTAACATGGTCTGTTGATGAAGCAGCTGCATTGTGAAGTTTAAGATTATGCTTTTGGAGTTCGTGTAGTCCGCCTGTTGTCGATGGTGGTGAGTAGTGGACTGCTTCGCCGTCGCAAGTAGAACTGGACCGGTCGCTGCAGGTCGTCGAGTTTTTCTGTTGCCACTATCGAGCTTCCTTGCATAAGTCGTCTTCTGTGTCCGCAACTTCTTGCTTCTGTGGCTGTTGTACGAATGGGTGGCTCTGCTCTCGGTACGGCTGGTTTCAAGATGACAGATTCAGTGCATTCGCTGGCGTGGTGCTAGAAGTTCTGGGACTTGAAGCACTGGACCAGTTTACGTGAGGGCGGCTTCGCTGCGGTCATTGGTTTGTCTGTTGTCTGCAATATGGCATCTGACTTCTTCTCACGCAACCGGGAGTCATGATGTCATATGACATGGACTTTTGCTGAAGGATCTAGATTCTAAATGATTGCCGCGAAGTCGTGGGGGCAGGACAGAAGGATCTTTATCCGCTGATGGACTGGCCAGCTGATCATGGGCAGCTTCATGTTACGCTGCAGCAGAGCTAGTAAGTCGCAGTTGTTTCCTGTGTAGTTGACGGTGATAGGTGGTACTGGGCCTTCCCTTAAGGCATGTGAGTTTGCTGGGGGTGACTCAGGCGAGAACGAATGGGTGTTCTCGGTGATGTTTCGCAATTTTCTGAGGGCGATGGGGTTTCCCTTACCGGCGTCGTCTTGAGGTTTCGGCCGGTCGCTGGATAGAAGGCGAGGGTCTTGGCGAGATGGTGGTGCTCGCGGTTAGTCAGGGCCTGCTCGAAGCTAGCGGCGTCGCAGGTTGGTATATCCCAGCTGAACTGGAGTTCATCAAGTTGGACTGTGATGGTGAATTTTCACTGCTTGGGATTTCCGCGATCGAGTCGTTTTCTCCACACTTTCATAGACCAATCTTCTGGTCTGACGCCTTCCACGACTCGTTCAGTAGCTCCAGAAGGAAGGTGCGAGACCTCCGCTTAGATGCCAACTTCCCGCGGGTAGGCGCCAGCTGCAATGCACTTCCTCTTCGATTTCACGTTCATGCTCGTGGCAGTCTGCACGCAGTGTTGATGTTCGCCTTTGTTCCCAATACCTGTTAAGTCCAGCTAATCATAACAATTCCTCTCTCTCCTGTGAGATGGGTTTCCGAGGTTTAGTAATTTTTGCTGGAGGGGACCAAGAGTTTACCATACAACAAAATTTGAACTGATCTGCAACATTAGTGTCGGAAATACCAGGGGAGTGCAAATCTTTTTGTACCTCATTTAAGCCACATGCTTCTTGTCTTATAGATTTTGATAAGTGAGAAGACCTTCTTGGTAAGCCTGTTGCTGTCCATTCTCAGACATCGTACGCTGGTGTTAGCAGTCTACAACTGACATAATGCTACATTAGAGGTTAAAATCTGTAGAGCACTGTGAACAGCTGCAGGGTGATCGGGACAGGATATCTGGCTGTGTTGGTAAACATTGGATGAAGATAACTGTAAAGAAGAGACAGCTTGTTGGATACATAGATAAAAAATTAAAGGTTGAGTATAAGGTGGGGAAAGAATTTCTTGTTGAAGACTTATGGAAATATCTTGGCATAACATTTGATAGTAAGCTCATCTGGACAGGACAGACTGGATATGTAGTAGGAAAAGATTCAAAATCCTTCAGTTGTTGGAGAAAGTGATGAGGACATGTATGAGAGAAGTATAGGAACTGGGTTACAAAACTTTGGTCATACCATTGCTTGTATATGGTGGTGGGGTTCTGGAGCCACATTTTGGGTATCAAATACAAGAGTTGGAGGGGATGCAACGTATAGCTTCTAGATTTGTGTCTCAGAAATACTGCAGAACACAATCAGTAACCGATATGATAAAAGAGCTGGATCGGGATTCAGGAAGACAGGAGGAGAATGAAGAGAGTAATGGGAATGAACAAGGCTTATATTTGTGATGAGGCATGGAAAGATATTGGTGTAAGTAATGCATGAAGAGTAAAGATGACCATAAACATTCGATTTCAGTCATAAGGGGGGTTGGAAAATTTTCTTTCGTAGGGATTGGAATAAGTTACCGCGAAAAATTACAAATAATTTACCAAAAAAGTTGAAATTTGTAGAGGGCAAAAATAGGTAGGTACAGGAAATGGGTGTGTAGGGAAACTGCCACTGGAAGGAGCGCTTCATCGTAATTAAACTAAACTGAATGATGATTGACCACAGGAATGTTCGTCAGAATACGCATAACTTTCAAGCTACCCCTCTTTGGACAATGTGTCGGATATTTCCCATGGAACACTGAATACTTTTAGTTACCCTTATGTTTAGTAGGCAGAGGCCTTAGGTATTAGACGGGATGGTGCCTAAGTTAGCGACTACTTCAATAAATGTAACAGTGCTATTTAAATGCTCTACACTAAAACCGCCAACGTATCAGTATTCCAGTGACGTCAGTTCATAATGAGAGTATGCGGCAGCTGAGACGAGACGGGTTTAAAGACTCCCAGAAGGAACACTGGCAGGTGGCACGTCTGAGGAACAGAGAGGAGGGTGGGTATCGTACTTTGAGGTACAGACTATACCTGCCACCGGCACGCGACCCAGATGATTAATTATTTTTAACTCACTCATCTGTATCTGCTATTATGCAAAACGACTGTACAACACGTTAATTTCATTTCGACGATATGTACCATCTATTTGTCTAAAGATTTTTTTATATCTAGCTTTTACCAGTTATCATTGAGACCGAATTTAATAACAAAGGCTAGTTTTGGTGTCATCCTTACCACTATCTGCAATCTCAGTACCATTTCCTGTCTGTCCGGGCTCGGTGGAATTCGACAAATTAATGTCGTCCATTTCATCACTGTAGTAATCTGTAGTGTTTCCTGTTTTCTCGAGACCGGTGTCATTGAAATATGTTTCATCATTTGCGTAGTCAATGTCGTATTCTACTGGCGCTTTTACGTTAGCGACTGAACTACTGTTTGCCAGCATGTCAGATCTGCTGACATTTAAAAACGGATCTCCTTTGACCTGAAACATGAATAAATACAAAAATTCAGTTACAATGTTTATATAAAGTTCCAGCGATAAAATATTGCGATGTTGTAAAAACTGCAATTCTCACGAAAATTTTTTCTTTTATTAAAAAATGCATGGAGAATTATAATTACTGCAAGTTATTGCAAAATTATTACTGTGACAGTACTATGTATTTATTAACTCCCTATCCATGAAATATAAAAACTTTCTGCTTCCTTTTGATTAAGCATAAATAATAATATAAAATGAAAATTAGAAAGTTGACATATATTAAATTATCTACGAGCATTTAGTATTTTGAAAAAATGCATAAATGGAGCTTTCAAGTTACATAATAAAGGAACATATTACTACATACGATTTATCACCGAACTCTACTCAAGTCTAACATATTACAATGTTTAAATGTAGTTGCAAATATTTGTACAGAGTTAATGCTTTTAGATCTCTTTTAAGCACAGCGGATAGTCATAGTAAAGAAATTTATCTCTTTTACGAGAGGAAAATATATGAATTGAAATAGTTAAATACAAATTCTGTTTAACAAACCATGTATTCTGTTATCTGTGGTTGCCAGTAGCGTTGCTGTTATTGTTGGGAGAGTTGAACCTTAGATTCAAACTGGAAATGGGCCATATTCGAAAAAAAAATTATTGGAATGGAGTATTTCTGGTACATGAAAGGAAACTATTTTTTTTAATACTTAGGCCGTTATCCTTAGCTGCTATACTAATACTTTTTCTCCCACTGTACAATTTTGTATTTTATATAAAATTGTACAGTGGGTGAAAAACCTCAAGAGGATAAACTGATATGGAACAGTTCCACACATTAATGTAATATTAAAAAAAAAAAAAAACTGTAAGTAAAATAAGCTAAAAATAACAGATTTAAACCTTCATTTAGATAAAAATTATGTTAAAAATCAAAACTTGTTGATAACTTGTTATAGTGCACTGATGATGATCTAATAAACCGAAACGCATATGCCATAACGAAGTTTTCATTTGCTAGCTGCATTAGACGGATAAGAAAACCCAGTAAAACTATTTATTCTTTTTTTAGAGTCATTGGATATTTTTTCTGGGAGTCTATTATTTTATTGCGTTATTTTGATGATTTTCAGTGCTTACTTTTCATTGATGTTACGAAAAAAGCTTGAAATAGTTTTCATGTATTTTCAATTAATTTTGAATAAGTTTTGGTTAGTTTTAAGTGGCCTTTACTGTTTGTGTCAAGGTTGGGAAACGTCTGTCAACGATTTGCGCGTTTCCTGACCGTTCAGAGAAGTCTATAAAAGGTTACGATAGTCGAAGCCGGACGTTCTCCCTCGGTATGATACTAACTGGAGTCTGTTTTGTGCCTCCATAATCCAAGTCCGATTGTATATTTATCAAATATGTTTTCTTCAAATATGCTTCAACAAAGTCTGTATTCGTAATATGAACGACAGATCTGTTATATATAGTTGTCATTTGAATGGTGAATGTTATCAAATAAACTCCGGTGCGGAGAAACTTTCATCCGAAAGAATAATTGTCTACAATCGTTCATGTAATGAAAGCGTAGTTATTCCGAATGGTCTTTCAAGATTATGCCTGGTCAAATCCATCCTTTCGATGTCCTGTAAGGCTACGATGGATGTTGACTAGGCACGTGGATGGGTCGACTGCTTTTTCTTCTTCAGTTTCCGCTAGCTCTAACTCTTCCCTCACCCACAGGTGTTCTGAATTCACAATAGCTCATACTATCTGCTAGTTGTGGTTTATTTGGTTTTGGCCCATTCTTTCTCCACAAGTGGAAACACTTCAAAAAAATTTATCATAGGCAGTTGTTAGAAAGATGACAGATTTTGTAATTTTAACGTTAAACGTATTATTTGAACTTTTTTTCGTCGATTGGCCTCCCGAGTAGATGTTTGGGACGCTTATGATCACTAGACGCTTATTGCCTTCTGGTCCTAGAGATTCAACAAAAGGTTCGTATCAGTTGGTATTTAAGAGGGGTGGAATTATAAGGTAGGTAGACATTAGCTATCAATAGTTCAGGAACAAAAAAAGTGTATTACGAAATGATTCATTGTCTTACAAAAGCACATAGGGAGGATCTAAAGGCTAAGCTATTCATCACCATCATCATCACATCCCCAACAGTTTCCAGCCACTGGCCGGGTCTGCTTCATGCTCAAGCCTCTCCATTTCCTTCTTTCTTCCCACCACCTGTCTGTCACCACCTTGTTCCAGTCCTCTCCTCTCTTCCGTACACACTCCTCCACTCCTCCCAGCCATCCATCTCTTCGTATTCCTCTGCGTCGTTTACAATGCATCTTAATTTCATGTATTCTTCTTGGGATTCTCTGAACCTCCATTCTCTTTACATGTCCATACCATCTCAGTCTGATCTTCTCTACCCTCTCCTGTAGGGGTTCATCTTTTATGATGCATCTTCATTTTTATCCTGTCCAATTTAGTAACTCCCATTCTGCCTCTTAAAAACTCCATTTCGCTTGCTTGTATCCTGCTGATGTCTCGCTTTTTCATTGCTCACGTTTCAGCAGCATATGTTAAGGTAGCCACATAGTATGTGTGATAAACTACTCTCTTGCTTCTCTGTGGCACATCTTTATTCCATATCATGCTTCTTATGCTCCTTAGAAACGCCTCTGATTGTCTTCCTCTTCCACTTATTTCGCCATCATTTCCTCCACATTCCTCTAATACAGTCCCCAAGTACTTGAACCTGCTTACAAAATTTTTGGCCATATTCCTCCACGCTGTCTGTCCATACATCCAACTACCACTTCACTTCCTCTTCATCACCTACCCAGATCATCTTCGTTGGTACATTTAAGTGTGAGCTATGTGAAAATAGGGGAAGGAAGCACAGGTTGTCTGAAAAAAAAAGGAATGGACTAAAACAAGGAAGTGCCTTCTCATCACTACTATTGTAAACATGGATGATATAATTCAAATGGTAGTAGTGAGGATGGGAGAGGAAACATCAATAAATGTTCAGCGTTTCTAATAAATCTTCAGCGGCGATTGACCGAAATTTACTACGAAACACAGTTTCTAATACGTGTTCTATTTTCATTTTCAGCTCATAGTTAACCTGAAATCTTCTTTAGGAGACGATGAATGACGATGTATCCAAATCTATAGATAACCAACTAGAATACATAAGGATCTTTTTAGCAATTATGCGCGGATAAAGTCTCCGATGTTGCCGAAGAAAGGTGAACTAAATATCGACCCTTGAAGTACAGGGCAGAGCCTCACTTGTGTGGGACTTGGGACGGCCAATGCGCAGCCTTACCTCTGTGAACAAGAGGTGATCACGAGCAGCAGCAGCAGTGGCAGAGAGCAGAGCTGGTCCGCTCGCTGGTCGTCCATCCTGCCTGTATATCTCCACTCTGCCGCGGCTCCAATACGCCTAGCCTCAGTAAACCTCTTGTTTGTAAACAAAGCTTCAAGTGCCCATTCAAAGTCACTTATCGCTACGGTCAAAATGAAATTTAGTATCTGAGAGCCAAGGTGCAAACACAGTATCATATTTTCGCCAGAACAGTAATGGAAAAATCTCACAGTAAGTGAGTTGCAATACTCCATCTCTTCCTATCTGAGTTAATCTTAATTTTAGTATTCGTCTTTCTCTATAGTTAATCTCTTCGAAATAAATTAAATAACCCAGATTTTTTAGAATCCTCCCACGTGGGCTCTTCTTTCTAAAATACTCTTCCTCAAACTTTAATTCCGCAACACATCCATTTCTTACTTCATATGAACATTTAATTTTCAACATCCTTGTATAGCACAGTATTCCAAACGATTCAGTTTTTCATATTTGGATACTTGTTCACCTCCATAGAGCTCTATGCTTCAGGCAATTATCTATATTTGTTGAGTACTAGATCAATATATTAAACTATTTTTTATTAAAAAATTTTATAGCAGAAGGCTTATTTTACTAATCCTATAGTGCCTGCAATAGTTTATGATTCGGCATTCAGTTGTCAGTGATGGATTTCTTCTCATTTTGATATTTCGTTTGAGACTAATTTTTATTCTAATCTAATGTTTTTGTTACTGCTTCCGGTGCATTTAATGATTTTTGTCTTGTGTTGATTAACGATTATATTTATTCGAAATTCTTCTTTCAGTATTTTGTTCGTGCTGATACGTAATTTCCCATTATACTCATTCTCGTCTGCGAACAGAATAGTATCATCATCAAATTACAGCATACTGATACCTTATAGTCGAATCCTGGTGCCATAATGAATTTTTTCTTCTGCTGGTTTCCTTCCTCTATACACAAGTTGAATGTTAGTGGTGGTAGATTACAATTTTGTCCCTTACTGTTTTTAACTGATACTTTTATTTCATGGTACTCTACTTTTATTATTTCTTACATAGATAATAAGTTATTGTACTATCTCAATTTTTAGGGATTAAATTTCCAGTGTGTTATTGTATTAACTGTTCCTACTTTATTCTTAAGCTGGGAAGATCTGATCGGTGTTACTAGATCGCTCACCAGATTTCACCTCCGAAAGACGGAGTACAACAGGTGACTTACTATTTATATAGTTAAATCTTTCTGTTAATTTTTATCCACTCGTTTTGTAAGTTTTATTTCCAATTAATATTAAACGCCTTTTCTCTTTCTATTTGATGGTATTTTATGAAAATTTTGCTGGGAATTTTATAATTCCTTTAGTGGCTATAACTTTTGTTTTCGTTAAGTTTTAATATTTGGTTACGATACTTATATGAGGAATAACCTTTTATTTCAATTTATTTATGGCTTTAGCCATAGTCAAAGCCAGTAACATCACATAATACATTCAACTGATTTTAAATTACACTTTTAGTACATATAACATACACGGAGAATATTTTGAACATTTTCTTGCTTGAAACTGAGAGTTATGTCCTTGTTTCCGAGTTCACCTTCTATTATCTCTTGCCTTATGTTTCTGTATTGCTTGCATCTTAGTAGAAAGTGATATATATTTTCCACGTCATCGCATTGTTCGCATTTCGGGTAGTCCCCAATCTTCATGGTGTACATTCTGTCTCGTAGGAGTGCGTGCCCTGTTCTTTGTCTACTTATTGTTTTAATCTCGCTTCTGTTTATTTTTAAGGGCGCGTACCATAGTTTGTGGTCTGGTTTCCCTGCTATGGTTCTGTACCAGAGGCTCATGCTCGGTTTTTCTTCTATCCACCTTCTGTTCCACTCCTTCTTCACTATTTGTGTGATTGTGTGATTGTAGTCGGTGTAGGGAATGGGTATCTCCTCTGTATCTGCTGCATTTAACTATCCCCGTGCTATGACATCCGCCGCTTCATTTCCGCTTACGCCGACGTGCCCTGGGATCCATTGTAATTTGATGCTTCTTCCCTCCGTTGTTGCCTTGATTATTTGCCTGGCTGCCTCAAACTCTAGGTAATTTTTACATGTGCCTTTAGGGATTCCCTTTATGGCCTGTAGGGCGCTTTTAGCATCCGAGCAGATAACTGCCTTAACGATACCCACTTCCTTTATGTATTTGATTGCTTTTAGTATTGCTATATTCTCTGCTGAAAATATGGACATTGGGGTTGGTAACCTGTACGTCTCATACACTTCTTACACCATGTACGCTGGTGTGGTGGATTCCTCGTTCTCTCTTGATCCGTCGGTATATATTTGCCTCCATCCTTCCCATCTTGCGTTTAAAGTTTGCAGAGACAGCTGCTTTATGATTTCAATATTTTGTTGCTTCTTCTTTGATACTTCTACTGTCAGGTGTGTGTATATGTGTTGGTCCATTTCCATCCTTGGCTACGGTTCTCGTTCTCTATATATGTCGCTGAT
This sequence comes from Vandiemenella viatica, assembly GCA_031002005.1. Classification (NCBI taxonomy): domain Eukaryota; kingdom Metazoa; phylum Arthropoda; class Insecta; order Orthoptera; family Morabidae; genus Vandiemenella; species Vandiemenella viatica. The sequence goes on from JARYHS010009186.1 coordinate 23,288,167, forward strand.
CTCAGAGGTTGCTATGTTCCATCGGGTGGTTATTTCCCAGTATTTTATGAGACTTGGGTTCTTATGTGATTTTTTGGTTTTTCGCTGTATATTATTCATGCACCAATGCACGCAATTTTCTCCCCAGATTATGACTGGTATTGGTTCTTACTTTTGTCCAGGATTTTATGCCCAATTTCTTCCTTCTTACTGATAGGTGCGGCGTTGCCATTTCCCTTCCATTGCCATGACTGGTATTGTTCTTAGAAAGCCGCCCGCTATCCTCAAGGCGGCAGATTGTACGGCATCCAGCTTTTTAAGTGTGGTCGTGGATGAAGTTTCATATAGAAATCCACCATATTCAATTTTGCTTCTTATTAAAGCGAAGTATATCCTTCGAAGCTGTCGGGGGTCCTTGCCTCTGTTTGGTGTAGCCAGCGTTTTGTAGACGTTTAATCTTTGTAACGCAGCTTGTCTTGTTTCTTCTATGTGTCTTTTTCAGTACAGCTTTGTGTCCAGCCACATGCCTAAGAACTTTATTTCCCTAACTACATCCATATACGTTCCGTCTATGCAGATTTTGAAATCCTCGTTTTCAAACTGTCTTTGCGTGAAGATTCCTACTTTGCTTTTCTGAATGGATAGATCCATCCCTCTGTCCTTCAAGATGTTTCGTGTCTCTTTCACTTGTTCTTCAAGTATGGTTCTAGCCTTCTCTTTGTTTGGGTGGGTCACATATACTACGAAGTCATCCGCGTATTGTCCGTATGTTGTTAGGCTTCTCAACCGGTTGAATATTTTTGTAGTATATATGTTGAGGGATCTCCTTGGGTTAGTCCCTGATATACATGACGAGCAAATCTCTCTCCTTCTGCTGTAGATAGTATATTTACTTTATGCTCCAAGCATGTAGTGTACCGGTTGACGATTTCTCTTGGCAGGCCGATGTTATCCAGGCTTCTTGGAGTATGTTGATCTGAACGTTGTTATATGCGTCCTTGATGTCAAGAGAGGCTGCAAGTAGATAATTTCCTCTAACGTAACTTAGTTGTATGTCTGTGACTGATGGTGCTATGTTGTCTATTGTGTCATACCCTCTCCGGAATCCCATTGTTCTGCTGTCGAGTTTCTTTTGGTGCTCGATGGACCACTGCATTCTGTTTTTGGTCATTATACTCATAATCTTTGCAAGACAGGATAGTAGTGAGATGGGTCTGTATGATTCGCTTTTAGTCTTGTCCTTGTTCACCTTTAGGATTGGTATGATGAGGAAATTTCTCTACTGTTGTTGCACAAATGTTGTTGCCAACATGTCATTATACAGTTCCAGTTACTTCTGTTTCGCTCTTGGTGGAAGTTTTTCTATTATGGAGTATGTTAAGCCGTCTAGTCCGGGGGCCATATCTTCCTTTTTTAATGCACATTTTAGTTCTGACAATACGAACTTGTTGTGGTTTGGTCTCTTTGGCTCAGTGTCTCAGTGTATCGCTTTGTAGCAGAGGCCACGATTCGTTCTAGTGGGACGTACGAGGGCGCTGTGAGGACCAAAAATTGTTCCGCTGCTTCTTTGTTGCTGGTGATCCATCCAGAGTTCGTTTTGCTTCCTTTAAACCATATTAGCTTCTGCCTCATTTCTTGAGGCGTGAGTCCATATTTGATGTTGTAGCAGAACTCTTCCCATCCTTTTCTTTCGGCCCTTCTTATGATTGACCTGGTTTACATTATTGCCTTCCTGAGCGTCGCAAATTTGTCCACTGTCGGACACTGTCTATATGCTTTGATGGCTAAGCGTCGTCTAGCTATGGCTTTGGAGCATTCCGCTGTCCACCAAGGTTTCATTTCTGCGGGAATCTTCTCCTTGCTTTTGGTCGTGGGTATGCATTCTTTGGCTGCAAATGTAATTATTCCCTCGAAATAATTGTATTGTTGCTGTATATGGCCATCCTCATCATTCTCCTGTTCCATTAACATGTTTATCTTTTCCTGATATTGCTCACATTTGGCTCTTTTGCAGTTCCATAAGGTCCTTGTTAGCTGGTGGTTAAATGTGATTGGTGCATCTACAGTCATTTTTATAACAATATGTTCGCTGCCCAGGGTGTCCTTAAGTATTTCCCACGTTGTTTTGTTTCTGATGTTTGCAGATACTATAGATATATCTGGCAACGATCTTCTTTGGTAAGGTGTTCCTATTCTGGTCCCAGGTTCGTTATTGAACGTGGTAAATGTCTATGATGTAATTGCGGCTGCAATTTCCTCTCCTTGCTGGTCTGTTCGACTGTCATGCTACAATGGGTGATGGGCGTTGAAGTCTCCTACCAGGATACTTTCTGATGGGAGCTGGTTGAGTATTTCTGACCATTGCTCTTCAGTAAGACTGACCCTTGGTGGCTTGTATATTACAGAAACCGTGATGATTGTTCCTCCTTGTGTGATGTCTATTGCTATTATTTCTGTATCAGTTGTTGATATCACCATGTTTCTGTTCATCCCATTTCAGATCATGATGGCCACACCACCATATCCGTCTTCCCTGTCCTTCCTGTAGATATTGTAGAGCCTTTGTTTGAGCGTGTGTGCTTGACTTAGCCACTTTTCCGTGATCAGTACCACGTCTGATTTGTGTTCTTCCAATAGTCCTTGAAGATCGTTCCATTTATGGTTCAGACTTCTCGCGTTCCATTGTATTATGTTTATTTGACTTCTCCTAGCCATTTTCAGTTGTTGCCCTGGAGTTCTCTGAGTTCTGCATAGTTGAGCCTATCTGTCTGATTTCTTGTATTATGCTACTAGTGGCAATGTCTTGTACTTTTTGGAGTACAGTCGTTGTCATTTTGCCATTCATATGTTGAGCTAGAACTTTCATTATTGTTTTGACTATGATGGTGATAATTTCTTCATTGCTTTCTATATTGGGTACTTCCTGGGTCTGGGCCTCCCGTGATACCTGTGCCACCACTTTTTTTGTCTTTTGGTGTCGGTCCACTGTGCCAGGCTTTCCTTGTCTATGGTGACGTCTCTGAATGATCTCTTCTGTAGAGTGGGGAAATCTCATTGCTTTTAGTCATGTTTTGTGGTCCCTGCATTTTTGCTGTGTGTTGCTTGCTTGACTTTTTTCTCCTCCTCTTGTTTTCTCACTGGATAGAGACTGTCACTGGCAGGATGCTTGCCGCAGCAGTTAACGCATTTGGGGGTTTCCTTTTGATATTCTGATGTTTTATGCTCTTCGCCAGGTTTTGTATATCTTTCCTTTCCTTTAGAGTTGTTTGCCACGTGTCCTAGTTTCTGGCATTTATAGCACTGTGCTACTGGGTAAGTATATATTGCCACCTTGATCCTGAGGTAATATATTTCAATGTATTCTGGGAGATACTGACTCTCGAACGTTATCTGAACGGTTTTTAGCGGTGTTGTCTTTGTCTTTCCATCCAGTTGCGTTTTCTTGGTGAAGCGCATCACGTCGATGATTGGCGCCTCCGATGTGGCGTTTAGCTTTATCTCTTCTTCTAATAAGTCCAGTGGAACGGACTCGATGACTCCTTTACACTCCATTCTACTAGCCGGTACGAAGGCCTTATGTCACATAGACTATAATAGTATATGGTTTGATATGAATTGGTTGGCAAATTCTGCTTCCGTAAACTCCATGGCCATTCTATTCTTTCCTTGTTGGTTTATTCTATTCAATCTAGGAACTTTATTGTATAATACTTTCCCTAGTTGAATTGGGTGTTGCATATTTCCCTCGCCCAATGGTTCTACGATCACTATGAATGGTCCATCTGAGTTGGCTTTATACCTTCTGTGAACATAAACTTGTTGACTTTACTCGCTGCCCTGTTTTCCAGTGTGTTGTGTTCTTTCTTCTTGATGCGTTCCTCGTCCTTCCCTTCCAGCTGAAATGTTGAATATGTTTGGAGCATATTCTTCTGTTTGTGCCCCTGATCTTTGTTCTTGTTTCTAAACATCTCCAATAGGATTAGTTCATCTTTGCTTATTTTGTGTGATTGTCTTTTCTCTACCGCTCGACGTTTCCTCCTGGGGTTGCACGTTTCATCTTCCTCACTCTCGGTCACTCGTCCTTCTATTTTATTCTTTACTGGCTCCGCCATATCATGTTAATTTTCGTACACAAAGGTTCCCATGTTAACTTCGTCGATTTGAGGATTTCTTCCGCCGCTTGCTTCGGCCATCTCCTCTCGCTTGAAGGCGTAGATGTTACCAAAATCCAAGGTTTTTAATTGTACTCTTTAGTCTGTATGTGCGCAATCACACGCTCACGTACTTTAACAGCCGTACACGGTAAAGCGTTCACACCTCCCGGCAGCTAAAACGCGACCCGACAGGTCACACCACAACTCTTGCTTCACAACACTTCAATCAAGAAAGTTCTCACGTTAAAACACACACTACGCAACTAACTTTAATCACGGATGTGGCGTATGAACTAATATAATAATATTTTTATACGGAGCGCGACAACGAACTTGTTACTACGGTAAACAACCAGAGATGTGAGGAATAACTTCTGCATATTGTTCTCACTGTTAGTAGTAAGAATCAGCAGAGCGCAGTGTCATTCCAAATACTCTCTTATTGAGGTCATGTGTATGAAATGTGTTATTTCTATTAACGGGGCGTCCATAAATTACGTGAGGTGAAATGGGGGGAGGGGGTCCAGTGAAATCTCACCAAGGGGGAGGGGGGTCAACAGCCCACATATGACGCGAAAGTAGATTAAAGGCGGAATTTCGTCGGAAAGCGCTGCGTGAGATGCGCGGGGACTCACAATGTTGCAAATTGTAACATTCCAAGATATTGAACACCTACATGCTGCAACTGTAGTGGCAACCATCCAACCTGCTACAGTGGGTGCCCAATGAAGAGACACCTACGCGTCGACAAGTCGACGACCACTCAACGCAAGCCACTCATCGATCCTCGACTCCAGCACCAACCTAGACCTTTGCGGCAACAGCCCATTCTGCGGCAGCAACACCACCAACGTGCTACACCGAGCACCGACAGTAGATGCCAGCTAGACACCATGATGCAGCTAGTGCAGCAACATAACCTGCTAATGACCCAGGTCATAGCAAATTATGCCGCCTATCCGGAAGTGACACATCCAACAATCCCACATCCTCAGCGATGACAACATTAGAAGATCTGGAAGAAGATGCAATTGATTTTGCAAGAACTTCCTCATACTCTGGGACAGAAGACATCCCAGATGATTGTGTCCTGGCGAAGGTGTGGTGTAACCGGCTTTGGGAGGGTAAGACCTAAAAATACGTCTCAAAAAGTTGCGAGGGTGATCTGTAAGGGGGGGGGGGGTCTCGCGGGACGTGAGATCTTGTTGGACCAGATCTCACCAAGTCTCACCGGAGAGGGGGGGGTCCGAAAATCCGGAAAAACACCTCACGTAATTTACGGATGCCCCCTAACAACTTATAAATTCGACCCTGTAACTGTTGAAAGAATTGGACGCAAATTGTACCATTATCAAAGTTATAGATTTTTCTAAGACTTGAGTCTTTCGTTGCCGTTAGTGCAGGGCCATCGTTAAGGAGGAGAAAGCGGGGTAAAAGTACCCTGAGCCTGAGCCTCAGAACTAGAAATAAAGTTTAAGAAACTTTCTTAAAAACGACGTTATTTAATTTTTTGCATTAAAATTTTCTGACTTTATCAAAAAAAATCAAAGTTTATAAAAAAATTCGGTGGAGGGGGTGACGGAGGGGAGGTGGGGTAGGCACTAAGACGCTTATTCAGGGTGCGAGAATCCTAGCGCCGGCTCTGCGTCAGTGGTTATCAGCCACGCCAATTTTCTGCCTATTAGTTTCCGGCAGAGGGTTTTGAAGGTTTTGTCGTTTCCTCCAAGTTTGTTAGATGAGTCATATCCTGGCTGTAGGTGTGTCTTCAGTTTTGGCGTTCTTTCTTGTCTATCCGAGTTTCGGTATGTCTAATAGTTCAAAGTGAGAGCCGGAGGTCCGACATAGGGTCCTAGCCCAGTTAGATAATTCCCTAGCTCTTTTATTAAGGGGTTTGGTGAGTTCTGAGCTAGTTTTTAAAACTTAACAGCAAGTTCTTGGAATCTATGTCTTAGGGTTTGGAGGCTTGTAGCATCATGTATGGCATTAGTGGGGAACCTGTTATCTACGTGCCGGGCTCTCTTTAGTGCCCTATTTTGCCCAGTCTGTAGACGATGCAAATGTGTGTTGGCAGCGTAAACCCATACAGGGCAGGCGTATTCAAATATTGGCCTGATCAGGGAACAGTAGATCCGCACGCCCGTGGACGCAGGTAGCTTGCTGTCCTTATTAATAAGAGGGTAGAGTGCTGGCAACCTGGCGCTGGCACATTTACGCAGGTCTTCTATGTGGGCTCTCCACGTTAGTCTTGAGTCCATCGTAACTCGCAGGTATCGTGCCATTTTGGATCATGGTTTCAGATTATTGCCAGGCCTCGGTTTTCTGTAGCATGTTTTGCAGGCGCTGAGTGACGATGGCCTTGCTGCAGCTACTGGTGAAAAAGGTGGTGTCATCGACGTAAGTTGCTGTGTTGACGTTTTCTTGTGTGGGCACTTGGCTGTATACAGGCAGTACAGCAAGGGGCCGAGGGCCGATCCTTGGGGTATGCCAGCCATTATTCTGCGTCGATTTGAAGTGACTTTGTCGGCTCTTACGCTGAATGTTCGTTCCTCTAGATACGACTTGATCAGCTTGATTAATTTGCCAGGAAGCCCCTGCTCATACAGTCTCAGCAGAAGGCCAGCGTGCCAAACCGAGTCGATGGCTCGGGAAATATTCAGTAGTACCAGTCCACAGTAGTGTTTAAAATTGAATGCTTGAGTGGCAGTCTCAACCACCCTCATCAGCTGTTAAGTGGTCGAGTGCCCGTGGCGAAACCCTAGCTGGTGGTTGGGTAATATTCCTTGCTGTTCGTTGTGACGATTTAATCGTTTCAGGAGCAAGCGCTCAAACACTTTACTTACTGAGGGGAGCAGGCTGATGGGTCTATAGCTTTGTGGCAGCGATGGATCAATGTCAGTGGTTATACGTATTGGAATCGGCGTCCTTCCTCATACACATCGTGTCCATTAACGGCTTAGGTCTGTTGCATCTGTGCACCGAGTGAGGTAGTTGATCAGTAACGCATTGGCCTCGCGTTCAGGAGGACACACTATCGAATCCCCGTCTGGCTATTCAGATTTCTGTTTCCATGGTTTCTTGATATCGCTTGGTGCGAATGCAGGGAAGGTTCCTTTAAACAAACCAATTGCCTAAATCCTTACCATCCGTCCAATCCCGCCTCTAATGACCTCGACGTTGACGAGACATAAGGCCATAAAAATGTCAACACCGTTTCCTTTGCCTGCGCAGGCATCGGCGTTCTTAGCACGCGTATTTACTCCTCGTTTTTTAAATTATTGATTTTTTGTTGGTTCCTTGGTCAATATTTTAAGCTGAACAAGAAAAATAAATAGATAGACAATTTAGACACAGTAGAAGTATACTATCTGCAATTCATTTCATCATCTGTGTTCTTTTCTATTCCTTCAAACCTCAGAAATTTTGTGTGAGCGGAAAATTTTTATTTTAGATGTGATTCTGCCACAACCCACGTTTCGCTACCATAGATTACAACTGGAACAGGAGATGTGTTGCAGAGTCGAACATGCATGTAATATCACCTGCAAGGTATTTAAGGTATGTGACTTTTTTTTAAGAGTGAATCTGTTAGTATTAATTTTGTACATTTTAATTCGTTTATTTTCTCTGTAGATATCTTTCGATCACATGTGACACCGTCTAAAAAGGAAATAACTAAAAACATCGCCGACAGCCTCACAAGCGGGAGACAATATGTTTACTAGCACTGTGCTTCTGTATTATCAAATTATTGTGTAATACCCTTCTGTGCACTACATCAATTTCTAAGAATGTTTCCTGAAGAAAAATGTAAATGTTTCGTGCACATAGACGTATTGGAGCACAATATTTTGTTGTTCACAATGATATTAGTTATAATAAATATTATTTAATGAGTACGGTAATGTAACTTATTTGATTTAATTATTATTGCACTCGTTTTGCCTTTCGTTGAGGATCTTCAGTGCACACTTTTTTCTGACATTGTTAGGTTTTAATACGATACAAATAGAATAATTACATACATAAAATAATTGTTTTTAAAAAAAACCATAAAAATCGCCTTAAAAAAAAAGCACTAAAAATTTTAAAATAACTTCATACCTTGCGTAGGAAAAAGTAAATCTAAATGGACAATATTTTAACTTACTGTCATTGAAATTTTTACATTATTTAGTTCTTTTTGGAGTCGGTGCCAGTGGTCACATCACGAAGATCGAATTACTGAACTTCTTTTGGTGTTAGAGGCGAAACGAACAAAAATTCCCAATATTTTACAGCATGTCGTGAGGCAGATAGTGTTATTGCGGGAAAAAGCTTAGGGAAACAAATTAAAAGTATGTTAATCTGTGGCTCGGCCTTATTGGTCATCCAGACATATCTCTCGCTCTACATTGTCAGTTGGTAAGCTGCATCATGCAGTAAACGATTTACAGTTAGTATAACATCGGCGTATCATCTGTATGTTTTAGTTTTATTGAAACATGTTTCTAGCATTAATTGTAGGTATGAAGTGACATGATTTTTTATGTATTATTGTTATTCCTTATTGTTTTTATCTTGCTTTCGCTGGCACTGACTTCAAAAATAACTAATGAATTCAAAAATTTCAATTACAGTTATGTAAAATATTATCCATTTAGATTTACTTCTTCCTAAGCAAGGTATAAGGTTATTTTTTTTTCTTGAAGGCGGTTTTTACGTTTTTTAAACAATTATTTTATTTTTAAATTTTTAGTAGTATTATAGTTTGTTTTGTATTTTACATATGCCGCAGCAATTCCAAATTTGCGAACTTCCTGGTAGCTCAGAGATTAAAGCGCTTGCTTTCAAAGAAGAATTCTGTCTTTATATACCAAAACAACTTCCAGAACGGGGTGAATTGGGTGTTGTGTTAAGGAATGTCAGTTTACATTTCGGTCCAGGCTATGTTTAGATCGTATCATAACATCTGTTAAAGCTGCTGGTCGATAACCGAAATATGTAACATCTGGGCATTAATACATATCACACACAGAAATCTGTCTCTGGAATATATTTGTTTGCTTCCAATTCACACAGAAAATATAGATTTTTAATTGGTTTTCACAACGTGAAAGCTTGGGATCCAAGTTGAAATCTGAAGTACATGTTGAGACATTATGACACATTTATGTTATAAATATTATGCCATGACTTAAAAATAGCTTAATCGATTTTGACGGGATTTAAAACTGTGGATTTTGTAAAGAACATTGGAAATTAAAAGGGGTGAGGGTAAAGGGGAGGAGGGATTGCGCTTTTGTATTCAAAATATAGACTGCCTTTTCTGATTGCTTTAAAGTATACATGTGTGAATTTCTGTTGATATCAGATAAAACTGTAGGTATGTATAAAAAAAAACCATTAAGGGGTGTGCAGACGAAGAGTAGGTTGGTTTCTCTAAAGCTAATGTGGGAAGTATTTTTCTGTTTGTTTTAAAGTATAAATGTGAAAATTTCCATCGAAACCAGATAAAAACTATAGCTTTGTGTAAAGAACATTTGCAAAAATTAAATGGGTTAAGGGAGTGATTGGTAGGGTTTTGTAAACAGAATGTAGACACTATGTTTCTCTTTGTTTTTAAGTATACATGTGCAGTGTTCCATGGAAATCTGATAAAACTGTGGGTATCTATAAAGAACATTGGAAATTAGGAGGGGTGGGGTAAAGGGGAAGAAGGGGTTGGGCTTGTGGAACTTAATTCAAACACAATTGCTCTCTATGTTTTAAAGTATACGTATGCAAATTTCCTTCAGAATCGGATAGAAACTGTAGATTAAAGGATGGAAAGGAAGGAGAGCAGTTTGGACTATCGATACCAAATGTAGACAGTATTTTTCTGTTTGTTTTGCAGTATATATGTTCATACTTCCTTCAAAACCAGAAAGAAACGATTGCTTTGTATAAAGAACATTGACAGTAATTAAAGGGGTAGAAAGGGGGATAGGGTTTGCATTTTTGTGAAAGTTATGTGGACAGTATTTTTCTTTTTCTATTTGTTTTATACGCATGCGAAGTTCCACTGAATCGGATTAATATGTGGGTTTTGTACAAATATTGAGGAAAGGCGAGCTAGGGTAGTATTTTTGATTTTTTGGTCAGAAATCTTATGCATGAAAAATTACGTATACATGCGCCAACTTTGACACGAAATCTTCACAGGTTTCCGGTGGAAACCTGTGATGATTTCGTGTCAAAGATACGCCGGGAAAGCTTTGTTTCTCATATGCGCCAACCTTCATAAATATCGGTCAAATGGTGTCGACTGCAACTTTCTAAAAAGAAATTCACAAAAATCAAGGGGGTGGAAACGGAATATGTGATTCAGTTTTTGAAAAAGAATAGTTGGCATTATTTTTCTCTTTGTTTTATAGTAAAAATTTGCTAAGTTCTGTCTAAACCGGATAAAAACTGTGGTTGTGTAATAAAAATTAACCTGTTTTATGGGGAAAGGGGGTGGTTTTTAGAACTTTTGTTCAGACACCTTCTTCGTAAAAAAATACATATAAGCACCAACTTTCATGGTAATCGGTCAAACGATCGCGACTGTATCTTTTTATAAAGAACATTGACAGAAGTTAACGGGGGTTGAAGGAGGGAAAGGGGTTGAGCTTTGGCAAACCAAATGCTGACAGGAATTTTCTCTTTGTTTTAAAGTATACATGGGCTAAGTTCAATAAAAATCAGATAAGAAATGTAGATTTCTATAAAATTAAGGGGTGTAAAGGGAGACATGGGGTGGTTTATTTATTTAATTTTTTTGGTCAGTAACCTTCTCCCTGAAAAATTACATGTATATGCCAATTTTACTGGAGACCAGTTTAATGGTGTCGACTGTAGCTTTGTATATAGAACATTGGTAAAAATTTGGGGGGGGGGGTGGATAGGGGGAGAGGGCTTCAGTTTTTTCAAACCAAAAGTTGACAGTATTTTTCTCTTTATTTTTGGCTATATATGTCCAAAGTTTCATCGAGATTGAATAAAAAATGTGGATTTGTATAAAAATTAAAGGGTGGAAGGTGGTAGATTAGGTGGTTTCTCAATCAAATTCATATGGGACCACTTTGGAGGTATAACCTATCCACCGCCGATAATAGGTATATGTAATTGTAAATCACATTGTGATTCTTATATGTATCATCAAATTTTTATTTTTATTATTTATTTTTTTTTATTTTTTTTATTTTATTTTTTTTACAAAAGATAGAAACTGTTAACATATAACAGAGAAAAGTGTACGCTAAAGAGGTGAAACGCGTCCGACATTAAATAAAATAAATCAAACAACAGTTACACTACATTGGCGTAGTCGTTGAGTAATAGGCCCTGACTCTCCGATCTTCGCTCGTCATCTCTCGATTTGCAGGATTTTGAATAAAGTTTGATCAACGTTAAATTTTTTTTTGAACGCTTCCTGACAAAGAGAAGTTTAAATAACATATGTAGGCTTACTGGTACTTGAAACTTCTACGAGATGAGTTTAGAGCCGTTTCCAAAATATCAAATACAAGAATCGCACTTTTTTTAATTGTGTTACAAACCATATCGCTAGAGCAATTCCATAAATCGTGTGGTTTACTACATCATAAATTGTTTTTAAAGAAAAGTACTATGATTACGTTAAATAAAAATCTAAATGTTAATCAGGGATTAATTAATGGTACAAGATTAGTCGTAAGTCACTTAGAGGAATACATTATCTGTGCTGTATTCATTCAGTCCGATAAAACTATGCTCATACCTTACATTAACCTCACATCTTCTGATCAACCGTGCCTTTCTAAATGATACAAAAATAATTCCCAAAAGAAGTAACCTTCGTTATGAAATTTAATAAAGCACAAGGTCAGAGGCATCAGGAGGCAGGATTGTATTTATCAGAATCTGTTTTTTGACATGGATATTTCTGCGTGGCTTTCTCTCGATTTTGTAGATTTATTTCTGTTAAAGACTCATACGGTCAAAAAAGTCAACGATCTTCACATTTATTTATTTATTTTTATTGGCATTTGGTGTGTACAATACACCCAGGTGATTACATCTTATCAAATACTACATGCAGTATTATCCTTTGGTTAAGTGCAGGGTCAGATTTACAATTTATAAGTGCATATACGTTTATCGATATATTTCTTACAATATATGTAAAATATGGGGCATTCAAATTTATAAAATACAATATTTAACATGAAAGATATTAAAATGTTTCACTCAGATTATTCTGTTGGTCTGCGTTGATATAGGATTTGTTGTTTTGTCTAGTGTATATGGTTTTGTTTAAGGTCCACCCATGTGACCTCTTTATTCTGTTTGTTCAGGTGTCATATTTCGATGTTTTACCTCGCTGTAAACTTGAAGAGAGTCATGAATATTTCTGCTTTATTCTTTTGAAGAAGGGTCTGCACCTTGGTAGGCAGTTCTGCCCGAGATTGCGCAACTCTGCTATTAATATTGATGATTCATCCCAATGTCGTCTGCAGGCAAAAAATATGTGGTCAATATTCCCAAAGCTTCTACCTTCACACTCACACATGGGGTAGTTGACCATGTTGATCCTGTAGAGGTGGTTCGGATAGCGACCGTGGCTGAATTTCAGTTTGAAAAAAAATGATGTGACCTCCTTGTAGTTGGCGTGTTGTCGTACCATTGGGTCCGTGGGATTTTTGGGTGGTCTGTCTATAATGACTATCTTTGTGTAGGTCTTTTGATCTCAACTCTCTGTTCCATTACATTCTAGCTTTATTACGGAGTAGGGGGACCAAGTCAGAGGCCGGAATATGTTTTATTTTCATGCCATGATGTGGTGCTACCTTAGCCAGACGATCAGCTAATTCATTGCCTTCTATTCCGGCGTGGCCTTTAGTCCAGATAAATGTTATCTCCAAGCCCTTTTCTCTAAGCCTTGCTACCAATTGTAGGGCGTCGTATATTAACCAGCTTCTTCGTTTTCAACTACAAGGTTGGATAATCTCAGCAGGAGGGATCGAGAATCTGATAAATAACCAGCCGGTCTGTCCGCAACTGTAGGCCATATTCTAAAGCTTTCGCAATGGCTTTTAATTCAGCATTGTAGACCGATGCTTCTTCTGGGAGATGATATAGGCCCCTCTTTTCTTTCGCAGGATCCACAAAGGCGCAACCCACCAAGTTTTTGGATTTTGAGCCATCCGTGTATAGGCATGTGGGATTGAATGCCAGATTCGCAATGGAGTCCCTTAAAATAATTTCGTCATAAATTTTATGTCCAGATAATATCTAGTCTCATCATAGCGCTCATAATTTTAAGCAAATGTACTGGAAGGAGACATGACCTATAGAGTTTTACCTCCGAGAACGCAGTTGTGACGGCAGGGGCCTCCTTCTGTTGCCAGCACCTCCGATTCGTGAGCTGAACTGTAAGAGCAGATATTTTTGCAATGAGTTGGTTATCCTTTATTTCAAGTAGCCTTAGCATAAACTTCCGCCTAAGGAATGCACAACGGATGTGTAGGGACGGTTCTAAGCATCCACCACCAGTGCGTTTGTAGGTGTGGATGTCATGGGCCCGGTGCACAGTCTGAGCGATCGATACTGGCATCTATCGATTTTGGTTAGTAGTACTTTAGAGGCAGATCCAAAAAAAAAAAAAAAAAAACATATTGCCATAGTCGAGATGAAGACGTACGAGTGCTCGATACAGCATTAGTGTAGTTATAATGTCTGCACCCCAAGCTTTACCTGTCACTGCTCGAATGATATTGATCGCCGCTTCGCTCTTTTTGAGTATATGCTAGATATGACCTGACCATCTCAGGTTAGAGTCTAGCTTTAGAGCATGGTATGATACGGTTTTCCTCACTGGGAAGTTGAAAGACCCCAGGGACATACTTGTCGTCTGAGGGAGTCTATGTCGGGTAAATATAATGACGGACGACTTTTCAGGTGAGAGGTCGAAGCCGTTGTTCAACATCCACGTCACCAATCTGTTAGTGGTAGCACTTAATGCTATTTTTCAGGTCTGCAATGGCTGGTAACTTGTATAAATGCATAAATCGTCCACATACTGAAGGATCTTAACATTCAGTAATGCAATTTCGTGTAGGTCACTGGAGTAAATTTTAAAGAGTAGTGGTGACAGGATCGAACCTTGAGGTAATCCTTTGGACTACAGTCTAGTTTTGTTCCCCTTTCGTATGATCAATATTCTATTCTCGAGTAATGCAATTATGTTGTCTATAAAACTGTCCGGGAGCTTCAATCCTTCAAACTCCTTAATTAACTAGCCAGGATAGGGGGAATAACGTCGTACGCCTTAGAGAGGTCAGGGAGCAGGGCGGTTAGGTATTGGTTATTACCATAACACAGCTGAATATCGGTGACTAGGTGCGCTAAGATTTCGTTTGTCCACTTGCCTCTACGGAATCCAATCTGTGAGTCTGGAAATAAGCACTTATGTTCAATGTACCACTCCAGTCTTTCCTTTATCATTCGTTCCAACGTTTTCAGGGAACAGGACAGTAGAAAAATTGATCGAAACGACGAGATGTCCAAAGGGTCCCCGTTTGGTTTAAGTATTGGTACTACTCTTATTGTTTTGAGGGATGGCATACTGTTCATAATTTGCAAGTAGATAGCTTTTTCCGTTTTTTGGCAGGTTGATCAACATGTCGTAGTGGATATGATCTGGGCCCGGGCTGGAATTAATTGTTTTAGTAAGCGCGTTTTCTAGCTCCTCGAGAGAAAATGGTTTTAGAAGGGGGTGATCCATATTGTTGTCCCGGGTGGGTGCAGATTCTTCTTTATACCAGTCTGGGGTTAGAGACCTAAGAAGGTTCATGGCAGCGCCCAGTGGGATTTGGGTATGATGGCTTCTCGTCTTGTTCTGGAATGATCTAATCATCCTCCATATTACGTTGGGCGAGGTTTTAGAGTTTAATTAATTACAGAAATTTTCCCAGTTTTCTCTCTTCTTCCTCTTCAGTAGTCTTTTCCTAATTGCTTGTGTCTTGTTGAGGAGGATGTAGTTGGTATTGGTAGGTTCTTCTTTCGTAACGCGACAATGCTGATCTCCTATGTCTAATGACTTGATTGCACTCTTCGTCCCACCACCTGGAGCAGATTCCCCGGCGCGGACGCCTTGGTTTGAATTCCGGGATGGATGCTGAGGCCGTTTGTTCCATTATTGTCATGAATTTTGTATAATCTTCCTTGTTGCCACTATTAGCTGGAAATTTTTGAACTTTTTTTGTAGTTATCTGTTTATATTGGCACCAGTTGGATTTGTTTATATTGCATCTATATGTAAGAGTTAACGCCGGGTTGTCTCCTATCTGAACTGGCGAAGACATCAAAATAGGATAGTGCTCGGAGCCCGAGGGGTCTATGTTTTCCAGTCGAAACAGAATGCGCGTTCCGGAGACATAAGAGTTATATCCACACCTGATTTTCTTCCTGTTGGTCGTTGTATTCTAGTCACCGAATCGTCATTTAACAAGACCAAGTTCAGTTCGTCAACTAGTTCTGTAAGAACGCTACCCTGGTTGTAGTTGTATTCGCACCCCCAGTTCTGGTGGTGGGCGTTTAAATCTGCCATTATTAACGTAGGGGGAGGAAGTTGGAGCAGTATCCGTGGGATTTCTCGTTTTGTGAGTCGGACATGTGGGGTTTATAGCATACTAAACGGTAATTTTTCCAAAATCAAAGTTTATACTTGCAGCGCAGGCCTGGATCCCTGGATCGTGTACATTTAATTTTATTTCATTAAACTGAAGGTTTTACTTTATCAGTAAGACTACGCCAACATACCGTCTTCCCGGTCTGCCCGGATGATGTTATAGCCAGGTTTCGAAAAGTTAGAGGATTGTTTTAACCATGTCTCATTGAAATGTTATGCTCATATAGGAGATGGTACAGATTTTCTCTGTTTGAGTGGATAGATCGAATATTCCACTGAAGCATGTTATTGGGCTTGGCCATAAGGAAGGTAATCTATAGAGTTACTGATCAACTTGGTAATGTTTTCTCTTAGCACATCTATTGGTATTGAACTTCCTCCGGGCTGTATTTTCTGTATCAGGGTAGTGATAAAGTTGAGAATTGTGTCTATTAGATAGTCTCTGCCCAGCGGGGCTATAGGGTCGTCTAATTCATTTACAATATTAGTTCTGTTAAGTGGAAACGGTTCCATTTTTCTTTGATTTGGTATTAGGAGCTGTTGGTAGCCCTTCCATGTGTCACTATGCCTCGATGTAGGTGTCTGTTGGAGTCGGACAGTTTTCTGGTGGTTTCCAGGAGGGATTATGAAGTCCCGTCTGAGTTGTCCAAAGTTTTTACTTTGGTATGGCTTGGAGTGCTCCATTTGCGCAGATGTGCCCTGTGAAAAAGGGAGCGTACTCTGTTTGCTATGTAACGTCGGGAACTGGAAGACATCTCTATTGTCAGGTGGTGGGGCTGTCGCCTGTTATCGAATGAGGCTAGTGCTTCCCGGTAGCTAATTTCTTGATAGGCCATCCTACATTTTATTTCTTTCTGATTTATAAATTCCGGACATGATTTATCAACAGCCCGTATGGAGGCCTGCGCATTACAGACATACAGGTCGGGAGGAGATGGAGCAAGTATTACTTTCGTGAGTCCCGCCGCAAACTTTGCAGCGAGCTTGGTTGCAGCATTGCTTGCTATTGTGACCATAGCGGAAACATTTGAAGCACTGGAGAACAGATACGGTTCTACAGGGCATCGAACTCCATGGATTTTTAAATTGTCAGGTCTTATTTGTGCCTTAAATGTGATCGTACATACCGGCAGGGCTTTCTTTACGGTTGCGATATTTTCCACCGTATTTTTGTAGAATCTTCTTACTGCAATGACCTGAACTGGACTGCAAATGACTGCTAAGATCTGTTCCTTGTTAATATAGTCTCTATATTCCTAATTATCCCTCGCCTAGTGACCAGGTAGCTTGGGATATATGCTTCTATTTTGTATCGAGGGAAAACATTACTTTTCACCAGTGAATTGGCTGCCGCCGCTGTGGATAGTTTTATTTTAACCTAAGTATTTTCCCTAGCGCCATTGGATGTAGTCTACCCATAATTTTGTCAATACTCTCCACTACGATCACAAACGGACCACTTTCATACATCTCGTAACTATTGCTAATAAGTCTGATGGGGTATGGTGTGGGTACCCCTTTACTCACTCCATTCAGCGGTGATACGTGTTTGGAAGACGTGGTTGTAGTAATCTCCGCTCTGGCTCCAACCGTTGACTGCAACTTGGAACGCGTGGAATTTTCTCCGTTTTCCCGGCTTGCTGCTGGGCGTTTCGTAGATCTAGGTTCTTCTACGCACATAGGGATCTCATCGTCTGCTACATTCACTGTCACTGTTTGTATTGCATTCATTATCACTGAAGGTAGGTCGCTGTCTCCATCTGGTTGTAAAAGTGGGTTCGTTATGCTGTTTGGCCGCATTCCACCTTCACCATAGTCCCCATCTTACATGGAGGTAACCGGCAAAACCGCCTCGCAGCCGGTTGGATATTAACTTATGTAATCGGTGCTGTACTAATGTAGCTATTCCGATTGGCAACAGGGAAACTTCGCGTACCGATGCTCGAACTTTAATCACGAGTTCGATAAACAACGATTGCAGCAGTAAACAACCAAAGATAAATCTTTCAATAAACATGTTATAAAAGATTAGTATTGTTTTCAAAAAAGTTTTGTAAAATAAAGAGGCTTTTTTTTTAAAAAAAAAAAGAAAAGAAAAGAAAAGGTCATCTGACAGAGATAATATTCTTAAACATCTACTTTTTAAATGTTTTAAATTAAACTCATAGTAACCGAGTAATATTATTGTTTATACACAATATTTCGGCGACATAAAACTCAGTCGCCATCTTCAGGTACAGTCGTAAGACTTGAAGTTTGCCTAGATTTATGTTGCCGAAATATTTTGTATAAATAATAATAGTACTCGGTTTGTTTCTAG
Organism: Vandiemenella viatica; assembly: GCA_031002005.1. Taxonomy (NCBI): domain Eukaryota; kingdom Metazoa; phylum Arthropoda; class Insecta; order Orthoptera; family Morabidae; genus Vandiemenella; species Vandiemenella viatica. The sequence goes on from JARYHS010009186.1 coordinate 23,306,291, forward strand.
AGAAACATTCATAAATAAACAACACCTAGAAAAACTGCGTTCATTTATAAACACATCTTATTTAATGATAGTGAATTTTTACAGTAAAAATAATATTTATTACAACTCTTCAAAAGTTGTAATTCATTACCTTTCACTAATGAATACTTGCACTTATTTATTTTTACGTTATTGTATTACCATTCGGTGATTGATCACGATAGTATTCGTACGGAACTGCTAGTGTACAAAAATTATTCGTTAAATATATGAGTTCCTTGCTTTAACCAAAGAGAACATAACTAACATCAGCCCAGCTTACTTGTACCTAAAACGTCTACGATATGGCGTTAGTGCCGTTTAACAGATACCAAATGTAAGAATAGCATTTCTTTTTTTTTTTTTTTTTTTTTTTTTTTTTTTGTAAAATCGCGTTTTTGCAGTGAAGACACCTATTAAGGTATATATTATATATATATATATATTATATATAAATAGATAACAATTGCTCATTTAAAGATTTATTATTTTAAGGAGCAAATCCAGGTAAAATGACCTTCAAAAATCACGTATAAAAACTATGATGCATTTATTTATTTATTTTTTAAATTTTTTGGATTTTTAATTTTTTATTAAAAAGAAAGAAACATGTTAAATGAGGAGGTTCTCATTCTTGAAGTCAGTTTGTAAATAAACTGTTTGTTATGAGGAACTATCTGTAATGACAGACCAAGTGTGGTGGTGTAACGGTTAGCGTTGTGGCCTCGCATTCGGGAGGATGGCGGTTCGAATCCCCGTCCGGGCATCCAGATTTGGGTTTTCCATGGTTTCCCAAATCATTCCAGGCAAATGCCGGGTTGCTTCCTTCAAAAGGCCATGGCCGAATTCCTTCCCATTCCTTGCACCCCATTCTTTCCCGTCTCTAAAGACCTCGCTGTTAAGAGAAGTTAAGCAGTTAAAAAAAATGTAATGGCAGAACTATTTCTCACTCCTTTTTTTTTATTTATTGACATTCGGTTATGTAACCATACAGCCATCCCTTGTAACATGAATCATTAAGGTTAGCTAATAACATGTTTGATTACACTCATTACTTACAATTTTTATTATACTGATGACAATTTTAAGTCATACTTATCTACTCGTAGTTACAATCTTTCAGTAATAAAACAGAATCGTTGTAGTCATTTATACAATTCATTTTATGCTTATTGACATTTTTATTTACCGATGTTGAGGTCTTAGATTTCTATATTTCCATTTTTTAGGAATATCATAAGGCTGCTGTATACTGCTTTGTCATCACTAACTAGGAGTAGAATTAGGTTGGTAGGGAGAGGGATTCCTATGTTGACTAATTCCTTGATCATGGTATCATTTTATTATTATTCGTGAGTGGGTGAATTCTAGCGGAGAATACGCAAGGTGCTGTTCTGAGAGCCACGGAAATACCACCCTGAAGGGAACGTGTTTTCTTAGAATGTGGAGGGAGTGTTACAGGCGAACAATGACAGCCAGAGGAGACGCTTTAAGCCGATATACCGCTAGTCTCAACCCCCGATGCGTGATACAGCTCAGCAGCACAAAGGAGATGGGAGCGACCTGTAGTGCAGTGTTGCTGCTCCATAAACTTTAGCTGACAAGTGGTGCATACAAGACGGAGCAGACAAATAGTAGCCTATACTCAAAGAATCCCAGCCCCTGAGCGTATACATGTAATTGGAAATCCATCACTTAATCACGATGGGAGTGATGGAACATGGAGAGCACATTCTTCCTCTCATGACGATAGTTGAGAACTGAAAAAGTCCAGGCGCCCGCGACCATTCTGCCAAGGCGACGATATAATTACTCAATTAACCCAGCAACGATCCTGTAGTTGTTTCGTATGCACTTGAGTCAACTAACGGGGTATTTTCAATCAGTTTTGTTTTTGCAGTATACTTTCATTCATTCCATTTTATGTATTAAATTCCGCAACAAAATTATAGCTTGCATTATTTGTTCATTCTCACGTTGTTTCATTTAATCGAAACAAAAACTTTCGCTCATCCTCGATAAGGAGAAGTAATATTAACGATACAATCTCCAATTGTTCTAAATTGTTCGCAGATAGTGAAATACATATTTTTTTTCTGTGACGAAACAAACAAAGTTAAAAAAATAGTGATATCACTGTTTGGTTCATATGGGGCGAAGTCTATTCTCAATACTATAAGGTGACATTGACCGAAAAAAACCGACGATTTGGACATAAAGTCAAATCTTTTACCTTCTTTTAAGAGAAGCTTTTAGTGTAAGTTTTCGTGACTACATGGAAGTGGGTTGAAAATATACGAGATCGTGGTAAGCAAATGGATATCTTCAGTTAAATAAATTATGTCATTGTTCAGGCGGGACAGATCACGGTGTGGATATGAAGAATAAACCACACGATTTTTAACAATAGCACGTGAATTCAATGTGTGAGATGAAAAATCGCTCAAATAACTCAGTGTTCTGCTAAAAAGCTCACATTATAATTCTGTTTTAGCTAGTGTAACATTCCTGCTGCCCACCTTTAATAATTCTTACTGATTTATTAAACATTGGACTTCTTTCCCGGATATTGTCTGCATTCAGTTCATAAAAAAACTTATTAATCTCGGAAAGTAGAGGGAAGGAACAATTACAAAAAAAAAATACTGAGCGTTTGGATGCACCACACTATTCAAAGCAAATTGGATACAACGCTCAGTACTATAGACCAGGTTACGTATTCAAATAACACGTTCATGGAAACTGTACAGTAACCAAGTTCTACACTTAAATCCTTTTCCTTACCGCAGCTGCCTTCACTCACATATGGAATTCGGCAAGTTGATAGAATTCTTCCAAAAGTTTCCTTTCCAATTCACTGCAGTAACAGTGAGATTTAGAACAGAACCTGAGAGAGATTAAAACGATAGTTTTAAAATACTAAGATACACGCTTTTGTAACACTGTGAACTAAAAGGTTAAAAATAATCTTTACCTACAATTTTTTCTATCTTTTTTCCAACAGCGCTGGTATATCCCACAATTCAGTAAAATTTATTGAATAAGCCAAAATTAAGTATAAAGTTTCTGACTGAAAAAATTAACTTTAATGTACAAAAACGTGGGGTGCTAGATATCGCCAGCTGTTTGTAAATGTAGACTTAGAGTCATCATGAATATGTAGAGAGCACTCCACGCTTTTTTACGTTAAAGTTATATTTTTTAATGATAAACTTTATACTTAATTTAGGCTTGTTCAAAAATTATACTGAATTATGTGATATACTAACGCTGTTGGAAGAAAATTTTCATAGATAAAGATTATTTTTACCCTTTTAGTTCACAGTATTACAAATGCGTGTATCTTAGTTTTTTTTAAAAAAAACTATCATTTTATTTTTAATTTTTCAGTTCGCATAAAGCATGTTTTTTTAAGTTTTTTAAAACTGTAATTTTAATTTAAACTTTTTAGTTCACTTTACTGCAATAACAAGGCTGGGCTCATCATGTATAAGTGGAAGATGGTGCTTCTGACAATACCCACTCCCGCCGAGCAATACTTTGGGGTAAACCAATGGCGCCACACTTAAATAGAAGATGTAAAGAATTGTGGAACTTACCTCACGGCGAATTAGTGGCAAGGTGCGCTCGCCGCACAAAAGTGGAGGGTGATCAATTTTTCTGTTATTACTGTCAAAGTAATGAGAACACTAGGAAATAGCTATAAAATTATTGCCTTGTCATCGGTTCTTAATACGTGTGCAAAATTTCAAACAATTCGGAGGTCATGAAATTAGTGAAAATTGAATTAATAGATTCATAGATTACATTCATACCTACATATATACAGACACAGATACATTCATATAAGCGTATAACGAATACGAACTGAGAGATTTAATTGATATTGAAGTCTTGCAGCAGTAGTTAAGGCTTTGGAAAGGGGAGGACTTGAGCTCACCTCGAAATAATGGACAGGCTCGCCACACAAAAGTGGAAGGTCGATCTTTTTTTTCTGTCAACTAACAAGAATTTCATCAGATAGATATGAAATTATTGTTTTGTCATCAGTCCTGAATACGTTTGCAAAACTTCAAACACCTCGCACATCTAGAAGTAGGTGAAAATTGAATTGAAAGATTCCATTACATGCATACTTACATACAGGTAAAGCTAATACAAAGCGTGGAATAAAACAATCGCAACGGTAGAGGACTGTAAACAGCTGCAGGGGGTGATCTGGACAGGATATCTAGTTGGGTTGGTAAACATGGGATCAACAAATATGCAAAGAAGAGTCAGCTTAATAGATACACCGATAAAAAAAACTAACGGTTGATTATGATTTTAATGTGGGGAAACAATTGCTTGCTGAAAACTTGAAATGTAAATATCTTGGTATTAATTTGATAACAAGCTTAAATGGGTAGGACACATTGGACAGCTCGTAGGAAAAGGTTTCAAAATTCTGGACTTGTTGCAGAAAGTGATGAAGGTATGTACGAGAGAAACAACGGAATTGGGTTACAAAACTTTGGTCAGACCATTGCCTGAATATGGTAGTGTAGTTTGGGACCCACATTTTCAGTATCAAATACAGAAGTTGAGAGGGTGCAAGAAAGGGCTGCCAGATTTGTTTCTTGAAATTATCGCAGTACGCAATCAGTAACAGATATGATAAAAGAACTGGAAAGGGATTCATTAGAAGACAGGAGGAGGGTGAAGAGGGTAATGAAAGTGTACAAGTCGTATATTGGTGATGATGCATGGAAAGATATTGGTGTAAGAATTAAACGTAATGCATGGAAGGGAAAAGATGACCATGACTACAAGCTGGGAGAAATGATGAATAATTTATCAAAAATGTTGAAATGATTTAAAGTTAAAAATTATAGAGGGCAAATATAAGTGGGTTCAGGAAAAGGAGGAAGAAGGGTGTGTAGGGAAATTGCCACCGGAGCGTGCGCTCAATTGCAATTTTTATGAAATATCATTATACTGTCCCACAATGATAATACACACAAATAAATATTTTTTTAACTGCTTTACGTCTCTCAAAAGCGAGGTCTTTAGAGACGGGAAAGGATGGGGGCAAGGAATGGGAAGGAATTCTGCCATGGCCTTTTGCAGGAAACATCCCTGCATTTGCCTGGAGTGATTTGGGAAACCATGGAAAACCCAAATCTGGATGCCCGGACGGGGATTCGAACCGCCGTCCTCCCGAATGCGAGGCCAGAACGACTAAATAATTGTATAGTGAAAACAATGTTTATGATTCTTGTTTTAATGTACTGTAGTTGCTTCAGTATGTGAATTTGAGACCATAATAATTATGCTTGTAGTATTATGGTCAGTTCATTTATCTCAAACACATATTCTCAACCATTAAGTTAATTCTGCATGATTACATTGCTGAAGCTTTATTTAGATTTATTGTATTGTTACATTTAGGGTAAAAACGATGTTTTTAGGAAATTATAAAAAAATTTCGGCGAAATATAAATAAGGAATGAACTTTATTGTTTTAACATGATAAAATACATTACAGCTTGTGATGGTTTTTCAGCTGGAGTTTAATTTCCGGTACATAATGTCCCACATTCGGGTATACCCGAGTGAAGTTGATTCTGGTGGAACAGTGTAGAGTGCTCGGTGCTCCTAACCGAACTGCCGCTGTGCAGAGGGCGCATGTGGGGGCGGTGGGTAGCCGCGCTGGTGTGCTTGCTGTGGAGGCGGCGGTGGGGGCGGCTTGGCGTAGGCGGGGGCGGGCCTGGGCGGCAGAGCGTTTCTTCTGGAGGCTCTGATCCCGAATGAAAGGAGCAGTCGATCAGCAACCCCGGAGCCTTCTACAAAAGAAACACTCAGTCACCGCGACAAGAGCACCCTAAGCCAACTACGAATGCTTCGCTAATAGGCCGTTGGGTTCTTTTTTGATTATTATTTTTTTAAATCTTATTAAATTTATATTTAGTATTTAAATAGGGTTATTTATGTTTTCACTGAATCTTAAATCAGCAGATTCTATGGGGAGATGAGATACGAGGGTGAGTCAAATGAAAACCTTAAATATTTCTTTAATATTATTTACTGTGCAGAAGTGGTACAAAGCTGTATCACTTTTCAACATAATCTCCCCCACGCTCAATGCAAGTCTCCAGCGCTTACAAAGTGTATAAATTCCTTTAGAAAAAATTATTTTGGCAGTCCGCGCAACCACTCATGCACCGCGTGGCGTACCTCTTCATAAGAACGGAACTTCTTTCCTCCCATTGCTTCTTTGAGTGGTCGAAACATATGGAAATCACTTGGGGCAAGGTCTGGTGAGTATAGTGGATGAGGAAGACACTCAAAATGCAGGTCTGTGATCAGGGGCGTAGCTACTATGGGGCTAGGTGGTGCAGTGCACCGGGGCCCTCACGCTCAGGGGTCAGGGGGGCCCCAAGCATACCTCAAGGGGCCCCTAAGCGCACCTCTAGGTGGCCTCAAGCGCAGTTTAGAGGGCCCACGAGACGAGCCCCTCACTAAGGGCCCTCGCTGCTCAGGTGGGCCCCAACCACTGCAGCACTGCTCAGGGGCCCCTAAAGAACAATTCAAGGGCCCCCATCCTCAGTTCAGGGGGCCCCTACCAGCACACAAAGCAAAAAAAGGTCGCCCGTCTGGCCTCAGGGCCCAAAATAAATTTTTTGCACCGGGGCCCTTGTTGACCTAGCTATGCCACTGTCTGTGATAGTTGCAACTGTTGCACGGGCAGTGTGGGGCCTTGCATTGTAATGTTGCAAAATGACACCTGATGACAGCAATCAACGTCCCTTTGATTTGATTGCAGGCTGAAGATGAGTTTTTAGGAGATCTGTGGATGGTGCACTGGTGACAGTGCCCCTAGGCATGTAATGCTCCAAAATGACGCCTTTTTCGTCCCTAAAGAGAGTCAGCATAACCTTCCCTGCTGATGGTTCTGTTCGAAACTTCTTTGGTTTTGGTGATGAGGAATGGCGTCATTTCTTGCTCGCTCTCTTCGTTTCCAGTTGGTGGAAGTGAACCCAGGTTTCGTCCCCAGTAACGATTCTTGCAAGGAAGCCATCACCTTCTCGTTCAAAGCGTCGAAGAAGTTCTTCACAAGCATCAACACGTAGTTCTCTCATTTCAGGAGTCAGCTGCCGTGGCACCCATCTTGCAGACACTTTGTGAAACTGGAGCACATCATGCACAATGTGGTGTGCTGAACCATGACTAATCTTTTAACATGCTGCAATGTCATTCAGTGTCACTCGGCGGTTTTCCATCACTATGGCTTCAACTGCTGCAATGTTCTGTGGAGTCACAACTCGTTGTGCCTAACCTGGACGAGGAGCATCTTCCACTGAAGTCGCACCATTTGCGAACATCCTACTCCATTCGTAGACTTGCTGCTGTGACAAACATGCATCACCGTACTGAACCTTCATTCTTCGATGAATTTAAATCGGTTTCACACCTTCACTACTCAGAAACCGAATAACACAACGCTGTTCTTCCCTGGTGCAAGTCTCAAGTGGGGCAGCCATCTTTATACTGATATTGCGACGGTATTTGTGCATCTGCACTATGCTACCACCTACAGGCTATTTTGCACGCTGACCAACTTACAGGATAACGGCGCTAAATTTCGATTTTTTATTACAAATTTAAGGTTTTCATTTGACTCACCCTCGTACAATGCACTGATCAAATAATTTTGTTACAGACACATGTATTAATTTAAAAGTATAATCTCATAAACTGAATCAGAAGAATATAAACATTACATTTTTGAAATGGAACCCAATAAACAAATTTTCCCTGCGTAAGACGCTAACTGTATGCGGGTAAAAATTGGAGAAAACAGTCAATTACAACATTTTCTTACAGGTTCTCTTATGGGACAAGTCTCCCTGTCAGGCCGCTACGTAAAAACAAGTGCAATGTTGCATGGCTCTCAACACATTACCGTCGTGTATAACAGTTTCCACAGTTGGAAACACTCGCTACCATTTTGCAACAATACTTTCACTGAACTTATTACAATTACTTTCGAAATGATATTAATGCTAGACAAATCATCCACATAACTTAGTATATCAAGATGGCGAGAACTATCACGTCATCCACCTATCACGAGACAAGTTTGCCTGTTCAAATCTCTTCCTCCTCTCCGTCTAGGGAGTGTACAGGGCGTATACTGGCGATGAGGCATGGAAAGATATTGCAATAGTTATGAAAAGTAGTGCATGGAGGGGAAAAGATGACCATGACCACAAGCTGGCACTCGATTTCAGGCACAAGGGTGTGGGAAGATTCTCTTTTTTAGGTAAGGGTGTCAGGGACTGGAATAATTTACCAAGAGAAATGATGAATAATTTACCGAAAACACTGAAAGAATTTAAAGTTAAAATTTGTAGAGGGCAAATATAGGTGGGTGCAGGATAGGGGGAAGATGGGTGTGTAGGGAAATTGACACCGAAGCCTGTGCTCCATTGCAATTAAATTAAATTAAAATTAAAAGAAAAAATGTTCCGTCTTTTGTGCTGGATCCTCAACCATCTTCTCGGTCTTCGGTGATTTGCCAACCGTGAAATAGAGAGAGAGAGAGCGCGACTTAGTATGCGTTCGTATCTGTCACCTTACATGCTAATCGTCACATTATTTGATTCGTTGCTTGACTTATCCCTCCCTCAGTATTTCCTGTGTAAAATCGTTCCTGCACGTCAGATTCATGAGCTACTGCACCTGTTCAAACCACAGACCCTTCCTTTGTGTCGAGCAGACTTACTGTCGATTCCAGGTAGCTGTCTTGTGTCGCTACTGGTTATATGAATCATCTTCCGCACAATGACTCGCCTACTGTCCCTATTTATTCTGCCTTTTAAAATCGCTCTTTTATCTGACTTGACGCATTGTCGACGCCAACGTCATTAGGGGCAGGCCGACAGTACGCTCTAGTTCACACGTACCTTCCACGAAAACCTTGGTATTCAAGATGGAATACTCATCGACGGTACATTACTTCTATTATTCGTATGAGATTCCACCACGGCGCCTTCCGTAGTCATCTTTTTCGCATCAAGGCGGTAAACACACCTTACTGCACATGCAACGGATAGGCAATACAGGACCTTAATCACTTATTTTTCAACTGTTCCAATTTTCAGCAACAGCAATCAACATTCATCAAGTCTCTTGTGCGAGCACAGCAGCCATTTCCCACTAGCATTGCATCGCTACAAATAACAACAGAATCTATAGTATCATCAAGGATTATATTAAAGACAGTGAACTACATATTTAATATATCTATCTGCATATTTTTACATACTAATAATATACCTTGTAACTTTACCTGGCTGACTGTATGGTCTATTCAAGACCTAAGGTCAAATAAATAAATTAAAAAAAAAGAACAGGAAGGAATTAGGCTATGGCCTTTTAAAGGAATCATCCAGGAATTTGCCTGGCGTGATTTCTGGAAACCATGGAAAACTCAAATCTGCATAACCAAACGGAGAATCGAACGTGCATTCTCCCGAATGCGAGGCCAGGGCGTTACCGCTCACCCACCACGCTCGGTCGCCTACTACTAGAAGTGGAAACGAATTATATACTCCTCCTTATTAATCCACATAATAAATTGTCTTATTTACACTGAGGTGTCCGCACTATTCAGAAAAATTGGACTGATTTTGATCATTCCCTGTATATCCGGAAGCCATCTACAAAACAGTGTGAGATGGACATTTCATTTTTTGGTGAGAGATGTGGCCAGGAGTTGTCTTATCTCAATAGGAGAGTTTTTTTTTTTTTTGTCGAGACAGACTTAGTTCTTCTATGTTGTCAATTTTAATGTTCAGTTTGTCGTAAATTTTTTATTTTGGTTCATATGAAGACAAAAGTTATTGGTAGCCGCGTGTGTCTTTACAGAATGTGTTCAACAAGCGTTCTGTCGCACTCATCTCGGCAAAACGGCAGCAAATTACTCACCGACGGTGCGGAAAGCGTTTAGAAAGCGCTTAGATAGCGCTTGCTTTTCAAAGCATACAGATTGCAGCTGCTAAAAAAATTGCTCTTAATCAGTTCGTGCAAGATGGTTCCTTCGTGAGTAAAATCGTTTTTAGCGATGAAGCAACATTTCATACCAACGAACCGGTCAAATCGTTATGAAACTGACGAACACAAATACGAGTCTACTGAGATGAATGTATTTTGTTGTTATGGTAAAAGGGGGCTCGGTGAATTGGTTTGGTTCTATACATTTGTATACTCTGAATAAATCACTGTTGTGGAATCGATTAATATGTTAATTTGCATAGTTTGGCTGGTAAGCGTCAGGAACTCCCCGACGTGGCTGTCCGAGTCCAGGTCCGGTGACTCTCGAGTGGATTAAGCCTTACCCTGCCAAAACAAGTGGCAGTCTACTGTCCACCCTGCCCGCTCCCTGGCGTCGGACACCGCTACCGATCCGTCCAGGGGACTGTCTCCCCTTTCGACTGGCTACTTAAGCAATTTCATTTTATCATTTTGTCCATTGCACGCATACTAACAATTAAAACTGTACGGGATGACCCACTTTGGTCATTCCGCTACATGGTGTATCAAGAAAAAATATTCAGCCCATTCTTTATTTGAAGAGTTCCCTGTTAATGGAACTTCTTAGTTGAATGTTCTACTAAAAGAAGCTTGACATTTCATTTTTCAATTTGATGGAGCGCCACCTTATTGCAACTTATCTGTTCGCAGATAGTTCAGCAAAAAATTTCCGCTTCGTTGGCTTATTTGAAGATCAGATCGCCGTAAGGATCTTCAGCGTTGGCCGCCAAGAGACGTTCATCTAAAAGGGAATACAGCATTGTCGGCTGGGAGACCCCGGAGGGTTGCTGCCGCCGGCTGACAGCCTCTGTCGTCGCTGCCTTAACCTAACCTGGTGATCCTACAGTTTAATGTGGAATCCTAGCGTACTTCAAACATAAGCTTTTCCAGAGGTGAAGGTTACGTATTTAAGGTTGCAAAAATTCCATCCATAACCGGGGATTCAAACCGCGGACCTTCCGTTCCCCAGTCACGCGCCGTAACTAAATGAGCAATCAGCTCGTTTGGTATTTTCTATTTCGTTACAGAAAAGATATAGTTTATTTTTTTCACCAATGTCGGGTAACATTGACGAACTAAAACCGAGAAGAGATACAGCCATTTTATACTACAAGATTAGTGAAATGAATAAGGATTCCTCGTGATTGCCACATTAGACATTTAAGAATTTATAGTGGAGGTAATTGATCGACGAAGCTTGTAACTTGAATTCTACATATATCAATGCAAAGTTTAGGTATTATTTTGTATTTCACCTCTATATCTCCTGCAGTGGAACATATGAAACTGCATCACAATGATTGATAAGCCAGACAACACTTGTTCCCTACGCAACGCAAGTGTTCCATAACTCAAACTTTGAAACTTACGATGAAAGATCAAACCTACAGGAAATCAATGTAACCGACCAAATGATCCATACTCTTATATCAACTCATTAATCCTGAATCTCTGACAGGGAGATTACTGTAGTTGCCAAAACATGCTCTCATCACTAGGTTTCTAACTTCTCGTCGAGACTGAGTTCTGCCACCAATGACTGACAGTATTTCTGTAATAAACGTTAGGGATTCGTTCGTTTCCTCATTTGAAGTTTACATTTGCCTAATCTTAGAGGTTCGTTTCGTAGGATTAACCAGGCCCATAACAACTATAGAATATTCACTTACATTTACAGAATCGATTAAATAAATGAATTCCCTCACTAATGGAAAAAAAGGTTCAGGATGTTGGCAATACAGAAGCGTATGGAATAATCTGAAGACATTGGACGGGGGTTGTCACAATATTTGGTGGAGATGAGAGAGAATTAGTAAATAGTTTGGAACAGGGGCTACGAAAATGTGGTCTATCTTTAGTTAGGAAAACTCCCCGAGCTAGTCATCCATAGATCCACACAAGACGCTCTTAGATGGTGGTAGACGGACTCTCGTTTTCTGTCTCCAATAGACTTCACTTCTAGTTGCAGTATTCATAATTCTGTACTAAAACCTTTCTTCTGCTTCTGTAAATAAACCATATTTGAAGATAACTTTGCCTTTCATTTCGTCGTCGGTCAAGAACAGTTCGAGAAGCAAAAAGAAAATTCATTTAGACATATAAACGTTGGAGGTGCAAGTAGTGACCACCTTTAACTGCACTGGTGTTAAAAATTGTAGTGACGCCGGAGCAGGGTGTCTGAAGATTCAGAAGAAGAGATCCGGGCCGGTTCTAACCGAGTCGTACCCAGAGGACGGTTGCTCGTACAGTGTTAAAGCTGTTTTGCTAATAGCTAAAAAAATTCCTCAATACGTGATAGTACATTTATCTCTGATCACCGAAGTCCAAACTGTCCTCTAGACTCTGAGAACACGGACAACTTTCTGTTGTCTGGAACTGCAACACACGTATCGACCTTAATTAGAAGCATCTGCACATTTGAGAATCTTAAAACTGTTTAGAAATAACGTTTTAATCGTCAATATCTTCCAAACTAGACGTCCAGTAGTTTAAAGCTAGACAAATATTAAGGATCCTTATCCTTTTGTTTTGACAATACCTCATACCCGCAGCCCTGTTATCAGTATTGATTTTTGCTCTCAAAGTTTTGTGTTGATGTGTACTGTACCGGGAAGTCGTATTTCTTAGTTGTAAAGTCGCACGATTACGGATCATTTCGTATAACTTACATCTGGTCGTCCGATGCACAGATACCGCTGTTTTATTAACAACTTTTCATACGTTCTCGTCTCTACACTCTTGTCCAAACTGCCAAGGGATTGTAGCTAACATCTGAAGCGGAATATATAACTGTTCGATTGATTTGTTTATGAAGAACTCTGCGACTTAACGCAACGCCAAGGTTGCAATTGCTATTCTGATCCGCATTCAGCAACAAATCACCGCGGAAATGGTTTTTGACGAAATGATCAAGGAATCGGTCAGTCATAAGCTGGAGAGAGTCCAAGAAACCTTTAATAACAGGAAACGCCGTCAAACTTTTTTGATCATGCATCTTCTTCGCTGTTAACCTGCAACATCAGCTCGGGGCTACACTAAAATGCAGAAAAGCTACTCATTATTGACGGCGACGAATGGAGACTGCTGATATGAGCTCTAGATAAAGGGAGAAATTTCAGGGATACAACAAACCACATGTGGAAAGTTCAGGAAAAGTAGAAACAAGGATCTATGGAACTAAACGAAAAAGGTTATAAACACGATGCAGACTTATAAACCGACTTAAAAAAAGGATTTTTTTATGTATGTTAAGTGATATCTTCCCAAATTGTGAAATGATTTTAGCGATTTTTTTTTTTTGTGGGTAGAGTATACCCTCAAAGTGGTCCCATATAAAATTCATTGAGATAGCACCTCCTCTTCCCTTCACACCACTTAATTTTTATTCAAATCCACATTTTTTATCCGATGTCTATGGAACTTTGCACTCGTATAATTTCAAATAAAGAGAAAAATAGTGTCAACGAAAGCGCAACCCCACTCCCAGTTTCTTCCTTCTTATTTTTTTTAATGTTCTTTTTAAAAAGCTACAGTCGACTCCATTTGACCTATCTCCATGAAAGTTGGCCTATGTATGTATTATTTTCATGGAGAAGGTTTCTAAAAAAAAATAATTAAAAAAATCACAACCCTCTCCCCTTTTACATCCCTCAATTTTTACCCGATTTTATACACTTAAACTTTAAAATAAAGGAAAAATACTTCAACATTTGGTTTGCTAAATCCCAATCCCTCTCCCTGTTTCCACCCCCTTAATTTTTGTCAATGTTTTTTATACAAGGCTACAGCCGACACCGTTTGACCAATCACCATGAAAGTTGGCACATATATATATTTTTCGTGAAGAAGGTTTCTGATAAAAATAAAATCCAAAAACCATAACCCTCTCCCCATTAATTTTTATACAAACTCACAGTATTGATCCGATTTCAAAGGAGCTATGCACATACTTTAAAACAAAGAGGAATGGAAAAATACTCCACATTAGTTTTACATAAACCCAATCCCTGTTACCCTTTCCACCCCCCTAATTATTGTCAATCTTCTTTAAACAAGATTACAGTTTCTAATCTATTTTGAAGGAAGTATGCACACACATTCTTTAAAACAAACAGAAAAATGCTGTCTACATTTGGTTTACAGAAACCAAACCTCTCTCCCCCTTTCCATACCCTTTAATTTTTGTCATGTTCTTTATACATAGGTAGACTTTGCACGTTTGTACTTTAAAACATACAGAACAATTCTGTTTAAATTTGGTTTACAAAAGCCCAATCCCTGTCCGCTTCTTCCCCATCCCTCTTAATGTCCAACGATCTTTATAGAAACCCACATTCTTTTATCAGATTTCGATGATACAGAAAGAGCGTCTATATTCTGTTTAAAAAACCCATACCCTTTCCCCATTTAATTTTTGCAAATGTTCTTCATACAAAGCTACAGCTTTTATCCGCTCTCGATGAATATTTGCAGATTTATATTTTAAAACCAAGAGAAAAATGTTGTCCACGTTAGTTTTACAAAAACCAAACTACTCTTCCCCTCTACACCCCATTAATTTTTTTTTTTTATACATACCTACAGTTTTTATCAGATATAAATAGAAATTTGCACATGTATATTTTAAATCAAATATAAAAAGATTTCCAACATTTGGTATGCCCAATCTCTCTCCTCCTTTACCCCAACTCCTTTAAATTTCCAAAGTTGTTTATAGAAAAGCACAATTTTAAATCCCGTCAAAATCAATTTAGATGTTTTTAAGTTATGGCAGAGTATTCATAAAATAAATGTGTCCTAATGTCTTAACATGTACGTCTGACTAAAACTTGAATCCCAAGTTCTCTCGTTGTGAAAACCCATTAAAAATCTATATTTTATGCGAGATGCCACAACAAACAGATATATTCCAGTTACAGATTTATGTATGTGGCATGTATTAATGTCCAGATGGTAAATGTTACGATTATCGTTGTTGTGATTAGGTTGAAACATAGCCTGGACCAAAATGTAAATTGACGTTCTTAACCACAGCATTAAATTCATCCCTCTCTTGTTGAGATATATCAAACCTGAATTTCTTGAAAGCAAGCCACTGACCTACCAGGAAGTTCGCAAAATGAATAATGCTGTCCCATATTTAAAATACAAAAAAAAAAGCTACCAAAAAAAATTAATAATAAAATAATCGTTTCAAAAAACTTTTCAAAAACACACTAAAAATTTTAAAACTACTTTATATGTTGCTTAGACGCAAATAATTCTAAATGGACAATATTTTAAATTACAATTATTGAAATTTTTGATTAATCAGCTATTTTTGCAGTTGGTGCCAGACAAAGCAAGGAAAAAAATGGTAACAATAAGGAATGACAATAATACGCTGAAAATCATGTTAGTACTTACCTATGATTAATGCTACAAACGTGTTTCAACAAAACTGAAACATACAGATGATACACCTATATTATTCTAACTGTAAAGAGCTAACTGCATGATACAGCCTGCCAACTGACACTGTAGCGCCAGAGATATGCCTCGACGTTCAGCGAGGCCAAGCCACAAATTCAAATACCATTTAATTTGTTTGTTCCACTTAAATGCCTACCGCAAAATCAATATCTGACTCACTAAATGATGTAAAATATTCATAATTTTCGTTCGTACCCCCCCCCCCCTCTCCCGTCACATCGAACAGCAAATAAAGTGCAGTAATTCAATCCGTTCCTCGATGTGATAGCTGTTGCACCAACTCCAAAAAAGTGATTAATGTAAATATTTCAATAATAGTAATGTAAAATATTGATCATTGAGATTTTCTTAATTTTCTTCTAATCAAGGTATAAAGTTATTTTAATTTTTTTTTGTGTTTGTGTATATGTGCGTGTTTTTATGTTTTTATTTTAAAGAATGTTCTTATTTTTTAATAATTTTTTTTATTTCCTTCTCCGTGGGTCGTCCTTGATATTAATTATCAATCATTTACAACAAAAATGTGGAAATAAAAGAAATTATTTTTGAATCTGGTAAGAACGGACGATAATCAATTAGCAAAATGTCTCTTCGAATGCAGTACAGGGCTCCAAGAGAAGAGTGAAGCTTACAAGATGACGCAGAAGAGGTGGAAATCACAGCAGATATTATTCACAAGATAGGTCAGAAGCCGAGCCGAACAATTTAAAATTCCAAGTGAAATTACTAAAAAGTTCTCTCAGACTGTTCTGATCTTCAGAAACGCACATCTTTCCCCAGCCTGTGACATATGTTACCACTTCCATCAATTATATTTCTGGTGGTTTAATTATTTTATGTTATTATGTTTGTTTTAATTGTAAATTGTTGTATAAATGTTTATAATCAGAGGTATTACGGGTTTCCACAGATAATAGTGTGTTGCAGCGATCGGCGTAGGATTAGTTTAGTCTTTAAGAATGCATATAGAGTATCTTTGGTCCGGGGCAGAAGGCAAGTTCTGTTCTCGCGGTGAGGCAAATGTTATTTTTAGACTGCGAAAGTAATAATAATTTATCAGAGTAATGTAAAAAGCAGTTGTGTAAAGTCGGATTAACTCGTGGGTATGTTTTCAGACATGGTAGTAATTATAAAACTTAACGAACTGTCGATTCGCGAGTGTGAGTCGTGGTTATAGGGCCAAAACTTCCAAAACACGACGTACCTTCTTAGTTTAATGTGGAGTCTAATTACGTTAGTGAAGTTATTGATTTACCACGGGCGTAGTGATGCAAGAAAATAAAGAGGGACATTTCGAAATTAACTCAACCTGCAAGGATTCACATGTAATCGGGGCATTTCGCAACCCCAAGATTCACTTCTTTTCTACTGCTCAGAGAGTAAAGTATTGACATACCGTTTGTAACAGAAAACTTCACAGTGGCTCGTACCATATAAGTCGCATGTGCGGGCTTCCGTTGCATGTCTCTAGAGACATGGAGTGAAGATTCCAGCTTCATCTCGATCGCAAGGTCTAAAGGAAAACTGATTTCTGCAATCTTCAAGCATGTTATATTTATACCAGCCGTGGATATTCAACTCTCTGATACGATTGGCTGAAAATTATAACAAAAAACTTTGGTGAATTGCAATTGGCCAGCGAAGCGTGAAAGTACTTGCTGCGATTATGCTAAACACACGGAGAAATGATTATCTGGACATTCATTAAATGCTGTTATTCTATTACGTGTGACTAAGCCTATGAGATTTTCCTTCATATATGTGTAGAAACCCCATAGTTCCCCAGCAGTTAAGAAATTACCTCAACAATTATCTAAACCTACGGTACACACTTTACACGAAACCAGTAAAACTGTCGGATTTTTAGATAATTCCCATCCGCAATCACAGTTTTCCTCTATCTTTTGGGACGAAAAAGTAATTTGCTTCACTAGATGCTGCAATGTTTATATTCTCTAACAAAATAATAATA
Organism: Vandiemenella viatica; assembly: GCA_031002005.1. NCBI lineage: Eukaryota > Metazoa > Arthropoda > Insecta > Orthoptera > Morabidae > Vandiemenella > Vandiemenella viatica. The sequence continues at coordinate 23,323,830 of JARYHS010009186.1, forward strand.
ATAATAAAAAATTACCCAGCGCTCTCAGAGTCACAGAAATAATAAGCGAACTACACAGTAGCTCCGACCTCCCCCGCTTGCTACTGTAGCTCCTCACTACTTAATTATACGAACCGGACCAAAGATGCTATAACAGTCACACCACAAACACAAATATTATTCACTAAGCCATGAATTTTCTGATTTATTAAAAATAACTTACATAAATCAATTCAATTTAGCAATAAAATCATACATCTTAAAAATTATACTTTGTGTTCAGGATCCACACATTTTTACTTCAAGACTCGCTCGGTAGAGTACTCACTTTGTTCTCGCACATTTAGCGTAGCTAGCGAACATGGTAATACAGAACATCAGAACTGAATTTAAGAATCTGTGTTACACGTGGATTATTGATGAACTAAATCAATTTTTGGATTTATGAACGGCATGTGTAGTTGAAATAACAGTAAATTCTTCAAAATTTCAAATTATCATTAATTATTAATATTAGTTAGTGATATCAACTGTTTTCGTTAGCCGTTCATCAAATACAGGATACAAAATTTTGACATATTACACTATCGGAGGGGGAAAAAAAACGCAACAACACGATTGCTGTGGATTTGGGTGCACGGCAGTGCACCCGCCAAGTCGAGTCAACGGCGGCACTGCCTACCCTTTTCTCGAAGCGATTCAGGCCATTTTTGAACCTCAATTTCTTCGGTCTTATTTATGCTATATGTCTCAAATTTTCTGTTATGCATAGATATCAGCAATCTTAGCAAACGTACTTAATTTTATTATGTTACTGTTCTTAGTTCGTATGTTACTCGGATGCAAACTTCAGAGATTTTGTCACTCACTTACTAACTTACTGACTGATGATCATCAAAACTCTAAGGCACTTCCCGTAGCCGTGGAAAGCTGAAATTTGCTACAAAGATAAAATTTTACTCACATACCAACAAACTCGTAAATTTCCATAAATCTACCCCTTACCTACCCCTAACGTGCAATCGCTTCCTACCCTAATAACTTTATACACTTCAGATTTAAATTGTAGAGTTCAACTAATGTGTTAAATGTTACTTATTTGCCTTTCTTATTCTGGAACTTATTGAAATTCAAAATTTTATTTTGACCACGACACCCCGATATCAAAATCCCACTGTACCTCCCTCTGGCCATCCCAAAAACAAGTAATTTGGTACACATATATGATTTCACCCCATTATCATGAGAAAAGTCTAATATTGGAGTTTTCTCCCGTATTTATTTAATTACAATCCCAAACATGAAAAATTCTGGCACTGCGGCTTAATTGCTTTTCTCACGATGAAGCTACATGGCTGAGAATTTTTTAATGCAAAGACATAAGCAACTTTAAGTGACATCTTAAATTTTACTTTGGTCTTATGCTTAGTTTGGAAGTTACTAGTAATTTATTTATGGTGTTAGTTAATCCAGCGGCAATCGGCATTGCTCAGCTACTGGTCACATCAATTGTTTTCAGAGATTGGGGCATTGTTGGTAAACGTATATTTATGTCTTAAAATCTGAAATGTTCCTATTAACCGATTTTCAAGTGGAATCATTACATTTGAGCGGCGATTCAGGATAAGCGATAAACTTACAAAAAGAAATGAGATCCAACAAAAACAATTCTTGTAAAAATAGGCCAAGTCTCGTGTTCGTGCAGTCACAAAAAGTTATGAGATCTTCCTCTGAACCAAGTCTACACTTTTCAGTGTATATTCACTTCACTTTATGAAACAGAATGGTTTCTCTCGGTATCATAGATCGTTTATTTAGGATAAAAAATCTGATGACTTGGCCATTATGCATGCCATGTTTTAGTTAGTGTACACAAACTTATAAATACGTAAAGGCCAAGATTTCCATCGCTCTTTTTCGAATTTGACAAGTATATATATTATGCCCTCAATTTAAGTTCAAATTATGACATGCATACTGGCCAAGTCATCAGATTTATTATCCTAACTAAACGATCTATGATACCGAGAGAAACCATTCTGTTTCATAAAGTGAAGTGAATATACACTGAAAAGTGTAGACTTGGCTCAGAAGAAGATCTCATAACTTTTTGTCACAGCACGAACACGAGACTTGGCCTATTTTTACAAGAATTGTTTTTTTGGGATCTATTACTCTCGACAATAAAAAATTAAACGCAAGTGCTCAGGAGTTACGCGCTGACTTGTATGTAGTTTTTTGATATCAACAGTAAGACTGACAAACAGGTTTAGAGTAAGTAAATTCAGGAAGATAAAATTTGGAATGGACAAAAAATTACAAATAAAATTTCTTTAATTACAGTGATATGAAGATTATAATTAAAGCTCTCGTCTATCTTACCTTCTCCATCATGTGCCGTCTCGTTGATGGAGTTGCCACGAATCTGAAAGAATGCATACAGATTCAGTGATATTGGGATAACGATTTACTCAATGAGCAATTTAGAGCTCAAAATATATTTTAATTTCTTGATCTTCCATAAGGAGATGGCACATACGTGATATATTAATTCGGAATCGAGATTTTCAAACTTTAAAATCTGATAGTGGATCGAAGAAACAAACCACCATTAAAAAACAATTCCGTTGGCTTTAGGCATCTCCAAATATCCGTTCGCATTAAATTTTTCAGAATATGTTCAATGTTCAGGAACAGGAGTTTTCTAATTTTATAACAAAATAGTTTGTTTCAGTTCGACTAATGGCAGTTTGTTAATATTTAAAATAAGAAAGAGAAAATGATCTCACTAAGACCGGTACATGGGTTGCCATTCCCCTCCAAAAGTTATCAAAAACAATTGGGGTCCTCCAGCCAACCCCAATAGTACATTGCACTGAAATCTCGAGACGAGTAAAATTATTATGCTACAATTAAACAACGCTAAGTTGCTAGAACATTTGTAAAATATTCTAGTAATTGCGAAAGCTAATTGAAGCATTAATGAAATCTTCGAACGTTATAAATAATTATTTAGAATTTTTGATGATATTTTTAAACAATAAAAGGGTGTATATATAAATAATTTTCTCGGGTGACTAGCCGAGTTATATGAATGTCATAGTTACACGATATTTCGGCGCACTGAATCATCGACGCCATCTTCTGGTGAAGTGAGGTCAGGAACTACGACTACGACTATCATTACCCAGGTGGCTTTTCTCCTGGAGTGTGGGGAAGTTCTTACACTTGGTGCATCTCCTTCCAGATTTTTGTTTTGGTTGTCTTTGTCGGTGTGGCTTTTTTGGATTGTCATCTCCGGAGATGGTTACTGAATGAGGTGGACTGGCCACCTGATATTGTCATTGAAATGAAGTATGTTGCCTAGTTGAGCAATGAGTGGATTTGATGAATTGGTGCTGTTAGTGTAGAACTTAGCAGCCAATTTTTTAATTCTGTCCTTTAATTTTTCCATACCACTGACTTCGTGTAGCACTGTGGTCGGGGTCTCTTTGGGCAGTTTATACGCATAGCGTATTGCTCTATTTTGAATCGTTTGCAGCTTTTGGATGTATGAGGTAGCAGCATTTCCCCACACAACCGCTGCATATTCGAGAACCGGGCGTACCAGAGCAGTGTACAGTCTTATGGCCTGGTCAGGTTTTAGTTTAGACGTCGGGTTAAGAATGGGATATAGAATCCTCATTCTGCCTTCTGCCTTTGCTCTGACTTTCCTGATGTGTTGTTTCCAGGTGAGGCGCCTGTCGAGGGTTACACCAAGGTAGATTGCAGTTTGGGTCCATGGTATCGGCTCGCCAAATAGTTGGATGGGTTGAAGATTCTGAGGAACTGTTCTCCTGGTGATAAATGTGGCCTGACTTTTTCCTGCGTTGAAGGCGAGTCGCCATCTTTTGGCCCAGCCTTCAATATTTGAGCAGGCTCTCTGAAGCAAGTTCCTTGCATTTTGCGCTTTAATGCTCTTTGTGAACTGCGCTGTGTCGTCAGCATAAAGACCAGTATGCACACGATCAGTTTTTGGCAGGTCGGCTGTATAAAGATTGTAGAGGACTGGCCCGATGACTGAACCTTGCGGTACTCCAGCCTCAATGCTTTTAGTAGATGACACGGCCTCATCTAAAATTACCTTGAAGGTTCTGCCGGTCAGGTAGTTTTTCAGCAGCCTCACGTGCGACAAAGGGATGCCTAGTACAAGGAGTTTGTATAGGAGTCCTTGATGCCAAACAGAGTCAAAAGCTTTCGAGACATCCAGAAGAACTGTCGCGAAAAACTCTTTCTTCTCGAATGCACTTAGCGCATGTTCTACAAGTCTAAGCAGCTGTTGGGATGTAGAATGATGCTCTCTGAATCCAAATTGTTCATTCGGTAGTAGATGCTCTTGGTCAATGTGATGTCGCAGCCTCCTCAGGTAGATCTTTTCGAAAATTTTTGACATGGTTGGTAATAGGCTTATAGGCCTGTAGGATTTCGGGGATCTTCTGTCTTTCCCTGGTTTGGGAATAGCCACAATGTCTGCATGCTTCCAAGTTTCGGGGTAGTCGCCGGTTTTGATAATATGATTGAAAATGGCTGTTATATAGTTTATAGCTGCCCTTGGTAATTGTTTTAGTAGTGGCGCCCCAATGCCATCATGACCCGGTGCTTTATTGGGTTTTGCATGTTGTAACATGCCGATGACTTCATCCTCGGTAATTGGGTCGATTGAATCCTCTTCAGGAATGTTAGTATTTAAAAATCTTTGCAGTCGCTCTTCTACCATCTGAATATGTTGCATGTCGAGATGGTCCTGCACTGGTCGGAAGTTGGCTTCAAAGGCTACTGCTATTGCCTCAGCCTTTTCTTCTGGTTCACTGACGAATCTATTGCCTACCAAAAGAGGCGGTAACTTTCCTCCCTTTCGCAACATTCGCCTGGTTAGTCTCCAAGCCGATCCGTCTTCTGTGCTTAAAGTGTTGAGTAGGCCTTCCCATTCTTTATTTTTGTGTTGCTGCACTTCTGACCTGATTTCGTGCCGCATACGATTGATGAGTTGTTTGGTGAATGGGTCACGCGTAATCTGCCATTCCCTGGTCAGTCGGTTTTTAGTGGTTATGGCCTCTCTGATATTGGGCGGAAGAGGTTTTGAATGATTTTGCAGCATGGGTTTTTGCTGTGGGGAAGCAGCATCTGCTGCTTCGTTGATCCATTGAGTGATGGCGAGGGTAGCAGCGTTGGACCCTATGATATCAGGTGGTGCAGCGTTTTGAAGTCTTTGGGTGAGGTGCTGTTTGTATAAATCCCAGTTTATGTTTTTGATGTTTCTGTGGCGGCTAGGGTTTTTCAATCTTGCGCCCTCAGCTAGGTAAAAAATGACTGGTATGTGATCAGAGGAGAGTGCGTTTTTTGTGGCTATTGCAATTGTGTGATTGAGTCCTTTGGTTATTGCGATGTCAAGTACATCTGGCATATATCTTCTTTGAAAGATGGTGGGTTCAGTGGGCCCCCATACCATGCCATCATTTGCCTGTACAGCGCGCCGTAGTTGCTTGCCGGCTGTATTTGTAAGTCTGGAATTTGCGAAGTTGCTGAGCTAGACCAGATTACCGCTGCTAACCTCTGATTGGTCGGCTGTAGAACCAGTCGTAGCAGGGGTCAAATCTCGTTGCGGCTTGAATCGATGCTAAGGTGGAGTTACGACTAGATTTGATGTCAGTTTTTACATGGCATGTAGCGGACGGGCTTAAAGTCATCGCTCCTTCGAAGATGATATCATAAAACAAAGCATTCAGCATAAATTGTTTATCAAACTGATGGGTCAACACGGATCCGTTGCGGGCCTCATATTGAGCCATGCTGCCACGTGATTGGTCAGATTTGTAACCAATCGTAGCCGGGGTCCTGCCTCGTATCAACACATCGTTCCATAGAAGGAAAAATCAGAAGGCAAAAACTTTCCCGTAAGCTGATCATTAATGCCTGAGTAACAAATTGCTCACTTATGTTACTACCGAACTTCCCGTTGATCTGGACGCGCCGTGTAATGCGTCCCGGTCGCGCTGTCGGCGAATAGTATTGATGACTGGCGTCCAGGCTTCACTCAGCTGGTACCCGCTGTCGCGGTTGACGAGGTTAGACGCGAGACGAATTTCTACTGCTTCTGTAAGGATGCTGTTCCAGAAGCTCCCAGTATGCGCCAGTACTCTGGTATTTTCGAAATCAAAACCGTGGCCATGTTCTAGACTGTGTTCCGCCACCGCAGACTTGTCTTTCTGCCCCAGACGAACGTGTCGTGCATGTTCTAGACAACGTTGGTGAACACACCGCACCGTTTGGCCAATGTAGCTTTTACCACATTCACAATTAATGCTATATACCCCAGGTGTCCGCAAAGCAAGGTCATCCTTGGGGGAGCGTAAGATGTTCTTCACCTTTGGTGGTGGCAGGAAAATGGTCTTGATTCCAGTTTTTGCTAGAATCCGTCCTATCTTGGACGTTGTGGCGCCAGAGTACGGCAAAAAGGCTAGACGATCAGGTGGCTCCTTGTTGGTGTTGTTGAGCCTACGTGTCGGCTCTCGGAATGCCAGTCTTATCTGATAATCAGTGTACCCATTGCGTTGAAAGGTCTGACGCAGATGACTCAATTCACCGGGTAGACTGTCAGCATCGCATATCGCTCGCGCCCTATGTACAAGCGTGCTGAGTACCGTCTTTCGCTGTGCCGGATGGTGATGGCTTCGCGCGTTCAGGTATAGGTCTGTGTGCGTCGGTTTTCTGTACACAGAATGTCCTAGAGACCCGTCAGGTTTCCTTTCTATTAGTATGTCTAAGAAAGGCAACCGGCCTTCTTCTTCCACCTCCATCGTAAACTTGATGTTTTCGTTTCTACTGTTAAGATGATGGAGAAAAACTTGCAGGTTGTCTCTGCCGTGTGGCCAGACCACAAAGGTGTCATCTACGTACCGGAAGAAAGCTCTGGGTTTCATAGGAGCGCTTGCAAGTGCCTTGTCTTCAAAGTTCTCCATGAAGAAGTCAGCAATAGCTGGCGATAAAGGGCTGCCCATGGCCACTCCATCAACCTGTTCGTAATACTCCCCATCATACAAGAAATACGACGATTCGAGTGTGTGCCGGAATAAATCAACTATGGCAGGCTCAAAATGCTGTTCCAGTAGAGCCAACGTGTCATTGAGAGGGACCCTAGTGAACAGTGACACCACATCGAAACTCACCAATAAATCATGTTGCTGCAGGTGGAGTTCTTTAATTACGTCAATAAATCTTGCGGAGTTGGTCACGTGATGAGGACCTTTACCCACTAATGGTGTCAGCAGCCCAGTTAGATATCGGGCAAGAAAATATGTAGCTGATCCGATGGTACTTACGATTGGCCGCAATGGGGTACCCTCTTTATGGATCTTGGGAAGTCCATAGAATCTTGGAGGAACAGCAGCACGGGGTAGTAGTTGTTTCACTGTGTCTTCTGGCAGACCTGAGTTCTTAAGAAGAGCTGTCGTTTTTCTCACCACAGCGTTGGTAGGATCCCGTGCAATCTTGCGATAGGATGCGTCCTTCAGGAGTTCTTCCACCTTTCGACGATAATCTGCCGTAGTAAGCACTACCGAAGCGTTACCTTTGTCTGCCGGTAAGACAATAATGCCTGTGTTGTCCCGCAATGCCCGAAGTGATCTCCTCTCGGCAGCTGTGATGTTGGGCCGTGGTGACTTTGATTTGCATAAAATACGGCAGGTTTCACGCCTCATTTCTTCTGCAGTCTCTTTAGGCAAACCACGGACGGCCTGTTCAACGCCGGTAAGAATATCCCTATACGGTATGGACTTCGGTACTGGAGCAAAATTTAGTCCCTTAGATAGCACCGATATGGTGTCAGAGTCCATTACCTCAACGCTCAGATTGATGACAGTATTCCTGTCTGGCTCTGAGGAGGGCTTTGATTTTCGGGTGAGCCGAGAGAACTTGCCACATTGACGTGCCGTTGCGCTGCATTGAACCTTGCAACTTCCAGCCACAGTACAACTGTCTATCCAGTCCCAGGCGTCACGGTGGATGTGGTTTGATAGAAACAGGTGGACGGCAAAAAGTTCTTGAGACACGGAATCTAGTTCACGCCTGGTATACCGTATCCTTTCCCGCACTAGAGCCAAGCTGGCCCGCCGCAGAATTTTCTTCGCTGCGAAAGAATCAATCGGGTGCCGAATCTCGGCAAAACGTGGGACGGTGTCCTGGTCCCTGCAGCGCTGAAGAAAGGCGAGCGCGCTGAGAAGTCTTGATTTCTTCTTGCGTAACTTAACAGTAGAAACGAAAACATCAAGTTTACGATGGAGGTGGAAGAAGAAGGCCGGTTGCCTTTCTTAGACATACTAATAGAAAGGAAACCTGACGGGTCTCTAGGACATTCTGTGTACAGAAAACCGACGCACACAGACCTATACCTGAACGCGCGAAGCCATCACCATCCGGCACAGCGAAAGACGGTACTCAGCACGCTTGTACATAGGGCGCGAGCGATATGCGATGCTGACAGTCTACCCGGTGAATTGAGTCATCTGCGTCAGACCTTTCAACGCAATGGGTACACTGATTATCAGATAAGACTGGCATTCCGAGAGCCGACACGTAGGCTCAACAACACCAACAAGGAGCCACCTGATCGTCTAGCCTTTTTGCCGTACTCTGGCGCCACAACGTCCAAGATAGGACGGATTCTAGCAAAAACTGGAATCAAGACCATTTTCCTGCCACCACCAAAGGTGAAGAACATCTTACGCTCCCCCAAGGATGACCTTGCTTTGCGGACACCTGGGGTATATAGCATTAATTGTGAATGTGGTAAAAGCTACATTGGCCAAACGGTGCGGTGTGTTCACCAACGTTGTCTAGAACATGCACGACACGTTCGTCTGGGGCAGAAAGACAAGTCTGCGGTGGCGGAACACAGTCTAGAACATGGCCATGGTTTTGATTTCGAAAATACCAGAGTACTGGCGCATACTGGTAGCTTCTGGAATAGCATCCTTACAGAAGCAGTAGAAATTCGTCTCGCGTCTAACCTCGTCAACCGCGACAGCGGGTACCAGCTGAGTGAAGCCTGGACGCCAGTCATCAATACTATTCGCCGACAGCGCGACCGGGACGCATTACACGGCGCGTCCAGATCAACGGGAAGTTCGGTAGTAACATAAGTGAGCAATTTGTTACTCAGGCATTAATGATCAGCTTACGGGAAAGTTTTTGCCTTCTGATTTTTTCCTTCTATGGAACGATGTGTTGATACGAGGAAGGACCCCGGCTACGATTGGTTACAAATCTGACCAATCACGTGGCAGCATGGCTCAATATGAGGCCCGCAACGGATCCGTGTTGACCCATCAGTTTGATAAACAATTTATGCTGAATGCTTTGTTTTATGATATCATCTTCGAAGGAGCGATGACTTTAAGCCCGTCCGCTACATGCCATGTAAAAACTGACATCAAATCTAGTCGTAACTCCACCTTAGCATCGATTCAAGACAGACAGACAGACAGACGTCAATGACTGGGAAAGCGGTAGTCCCAGATTATGGGGAAGGTTGTGCGCTGCAGCGCATCTCCTTCCAGTTTGCTATTATGGTTGTCGTATTCGGTGTGTCCTAATCAGGTTGTTCCTACCAGGTGTTTTACTTCTTTACTGGTGGTCAAGAATTTTCTTGGGCCACCTTAGTCGGTCATTGTATGTGGGGTCTGCTCCCAATGCTGAGATCAACGGATTGTTTGATTTCTGCGCATTTTCATAAAACTGCGTAGCCAGCTGTTTGATTCTGACACGAAGTTTCGGTAATCCACTCAGACGATGAAGGTAATCAGTCCTCGTGTCCCTGGGGAGGTGATGAGCAAATCTGATGGCTCTATTCTGTATAGTTTGCAATAGCTGAAGATATGCTTGCGCTGTGTTGCCCCACACCACCGCAGCGTACTCCAGTATAGGTCTCACTAGGGCGGTGTATAGACGGATCCCTAGGTCCGGTCTTAATTTAGATGTGGGATTCAATACTGGGTAGAGCGAACTTAGTCTCCCAGATGCTTTGGCCCGAACGTTGGTGACGTGAGGTTTCCACGTCATTCCCCTATCAAGTTGGACACCGAGGTAAGTTGCCGTCCTCGTCCAGGTTATATGCTCGCCGAAGAGTACCAGAGGAGGTAGGTGAGGAACTTTCTTCCTGGTAATGATAATTGCCTGGCTTTTGGAAGCGTTATAGGCAAGCCTCCATTTAGTGCCCCATTGCTGAATGTTGTCGCAAGCCTGCTGTAGTCTTCTGCGTAAGAGATGAACATTCAGGCTCTTAGCAAAATAGGCGGTGTCGTCAGCATATAACGCTTTCTTCACGCGAGCTGTGGATGGTGTATCCGCCGTGTATAAACTGTACAGGACTGGGCCAATAACTGACACTTGTGGGACCCCCGCAGAGATGTTCTTAATAGCTGAGATGCCACCGTCCATCACAACTCTGAAAGTTCTTCCCTCAAGATAGTTCTTCAGGAGCTTAACATGGGAGAGTGGTACTCCTTGAGTGAGCAGTTTATATATGAGACCCTGATGCCAGACGGAATCAAAAGCACGGCTGACATCAAGCAGTACTGCGCCGAAGTATTCCCGACGTTCGAAGGCGGAGAAGGCCTCTTCTGTGAGACGGAGCAGTTGTTGGGGTGTTGAGTGATGTCTTCGAAAACCGAACTGTTCATCAGGCAACAGCCCCTCTCTGTCGATGACAGCGCGTAGTCTTTTGAGATAGAGACGCTCAAAAACTTTGGAGAGAGTCGGCAAAAGACTGATTGGCCTGTAGGACTTGGGGGATCTTCTGTCCTTGCCTACCTTCGGAATCGGTATGATGTCAGCATGCTTCCAAGTAGTTGGATATTCACCCGTTAGGAGAATTTGGTTGAAGGCGTCTGTTACGAACTGAACGGCGATTGGGGGCAGTTGACGTAGGATGCCTCCGCCGATGCCATCATGTCCTGCAGCTCTCTTTACAATGAGGCTCGAGAGCATAGACGCAACCTCTTGTGTCGTTATCACGTCAATGCGATCCTCTTCAGGGGGGACGGCTTCAAGGAATCGCCGCAGTCTTTCTTCGACCAGACGAGATTCACGCCGCCGCCGTGAGCATTTTCTGCTTTTCCTTTGTTAAGCAGTTGTGGTGAAGTTTGTTGTCATTAGACATTTCCTTCAATCTTACAGGTTTAGTCACTTTACTGATGGTTTGCCTTTTGGTTGCTCTTTGTTTTTCTCAGTTATTAGTTAGAATTGACAGTGGTCTTTTGTGTTTGTCAAAGGTAGTAAAATACTGGCCAAGATTTGCTATTAGTGGGTTAGTCGACTTTCTTGATGTCCTATAGAAAGATTTGGTAATTTCCATAATTCTTTCTTGAAGCATTGGGACACCTGCTGCTTCGTGCAGGTCTGCTGTGGGAAATCGGTTTGGCACATGTAGTGCTCGCCGAAGTGATCTGTTCTGCATCGTTTGCAAACGGTTTATTTGGGCCTTGGATGCATACCCCCACACAGGGCACGCATATTCAATCACCGGTCGTATTAGGCTACAGTATACACTGACGCCGGTGCAGGCTGACAATGAGCTATCCCTGTTGAGTATTGGGTATAACTCTTGTAGCCTAGCTGCAACTTTTCGTCGTGTCTCCTCAATGTGATGTTTCCAGGTTAGACGAGTATCCAAAATCACGCCGAGGTATTTAGCTGTGGTTGTCCATTCGATGTCTTCACCATTTAGGTGTAGGTTACGCATGCGGTTTTGCCGACGATCACGCTTCCCCAGGCGCCTGGTCAGCATAATAGCTTGAGTCTTTGTCGAGTTTATAGTTATTCTCCAACGTCTTGCCCAGGCTTCAGTCTGCTGGAGGACTTCTTGTAATCTTCTGATTGCAGTGGCTTTATTTCTGTGCGCGGTAAAGAACGCAGTGTCGTCTGCATATAGGGCAGTACGTACTGTGGCTGGGGCTGGTATATCCGCGGTATATAGATTATACAGTACCGGACCTAGGACCGAACCTTGCGGTACTCCAGCTCTTATGGGGCGGCGACTTGACAGATTATTGCCAACCCTCACTTTGAAAGATCTCCCAGAAATATAGCTCTTGATCAGCTTTACAAGAGGGCCGGGGAAACCCTGGTTATAAAGTTTGTAGAGCAAACCGCTATGCCAGACGGAGTCGAATGCCCGTGCGACGTCTAACAATACTAGCGGGCAGTAGCCACGAAAATTGAAGGTAGTAGTGGCACGTTCCACTATTCTCATAATTTGCTGGCTTGCAGAGTGTCTTTTTTGGAACCCAAATTGGAACTCCGGGATGATGTTTTCGGTCCTGATGTGTGCCTCTAGTCTCTTTAACAATAGTCTCTCGAAGATCTTACTCATTGAGGGGAGCAGGCTGATAGGGCGGTAGTTCTGGGGGAATGTCTTATTCTTCCCAGGTTTTGGCACAGCAACAACTGTAGCCTGCTTCCAGCATCTTGGATAGTGCTGGCGGCGTAGAACTATGTTAAAGATTTCTGTGAGGTGTTCAATAGCCTGTAGTGGAAGGTTCTTCAGTAGTTGGTTGCTTATATTGTCAATTCCTGGAGCCTTCCTGGGGTGTAATTTACTCAATATGTTTCGAACTTCATCAGGTGTGATCTCTTCTATTATGTAGTCGTCGTCCTCAGCTGCTAGAAAACGGGCAAGTCTTCGGCGGATGTCTGCAGATTCTTCTTCATCATTATCTTGAGAAGGTCTGAATTGCTTCTCAAAGTGGTCCGCCAGAGCATTGGCCTTGTCTGAGTCGCTAAACACAAGGCCTCTTTCGCCATGAAGTGGGGGCAATCTGGTACGCCGCTTTGTAAAACGTCGGGTCTCAACCCAAAGGTTTCCGTCTTTAACGTCTAGGGAGGCCAGACGTGACGACCACTCTCGGTTTCTATGCTCTTCGAGCGCCGCTTTCAGCTCGCGTTGGAGTCGATTTAGTAACCGCCTTGTTTCAGGGCGCCTAGTTAGTCGCCATTCCTTAGCCACCCTGTTTTTATGTCTTATCTGTGCTAGTAGGTGTGGCGGGAGTTGGCGAGACCTGGGTCTTTCAGTTACAGGAGGCGTTGCTGTGTTAGCCGCTCTAATGATGGTTTTGGAGACCTGTTTGATAGCAGTCTCTATTTGTGTCGCATCTAGGGGCCTCAGGCGGTGAAGGGATTCCGTGATCTCTTCACGGAAATTCTCCCAGTTGGTCTTGCTGTAGTTCTTTAGGCCGGTGGTTGTTGGTCTCCACGGGCCTACGTCTATATCTATCAGGACTGGAGAGTGATCTGACGAAAGCCTGTTCATTGTGTGCGCGGAGATGAAGCCCGCAATCCCCCGTGTGATCACAATGTCCAGGACATCTGGACGACCGCCATTCCAGGGGTGGTGTGTTGGTTCCACCGGGCCCCAGACTAGCAAGTTACGTCTGACTGCAATCCTGTGGAGCAGCTGTCCTGCTGGGTTTGTAGTTCTCGAGTGCCAATCGGGGTGTTTCGAATTAAGATCACCCCCGATGATCAGTTTGCCTCGGATTGAAAGAATACGATCAAAGTCCTCTGCAATTGGCTGTCTCCGTGGTGGTCTATATGCTGATACTATCGTGACTGGCCCAGTGGAAGTTTCCACTTCTATGGCCCTGATTTCTATCTGATTGGTTTGTGGCGACAGTATTTCATGATGAGGGATACCACGCTTTATATATATTGCCACACCTCCTCCTGCAGTTGGCCTGTCATTCCGATAGCAGCAATAGTTGGCTACTGTGGCGTTAAGGCCTTTTTTGAGGTGGGTTTCTGAGACAAGGCAAATATCTACGTCCTCATCACGCAGAAATTGCCTAAACTCTCCAAGTTGTTGTCGGATGCCATTGGCATTCCAAACACACAGAGATAAAACTTGTATATGTGTCCTATTCATTATTGGTCAGGGATTTCTCTGATTGTTCGGCTGCTGGAACCGTCTTAACTGCGGTCTTTATATCCGCGGCGAGCTGGTCAAACTTGGCGAGGAGAGACGTCAACATGTTGAGTAGGCTACCTACTATGTTTAATAGATGGTCCATCGTGTCGCTGTTATTTGCTGATTGAGGAGTGGGCGAGTGTTGGCATTTCTGGCAGGTTTCTTGAGAGTTTTTCTTCTCCGCTGCCGTTTGCTTAGTCCCTTTTGGTGGTGTATTTCCAGATGTCTTTTCGGCATAAGTTGTGGCCATCGAATGATTAGCCGATTGTTGAGTCGTGCTCTTCTTATTTGCAGACTGTTGAGCCATGTTCTTCTTATTTCCTTTTTGCATTCCTTTGCCTGATTTCTGGGGGGGTCTCTTTTCGTTCTGTTCAGGAGAGGGCTTATTCTTGTTCTCTCGCTGTCGACTAGGATAGTCGGCGGCGGGTGATTGTTGGACAGCTGTGTCCATGGTCGTCTTGTCATCAGTCTTCTTGTTTTCTCTAGAGGAGTGGACACAGGTGATTCCTCGTTGCCGATCTCTGGCACGTTTGTACGCGGGACACCCTTTGTAGCTGGCAACATGACTTCCTTGACAGTTAGCGCATTTTGGTGTGCTGTCCCCCTTCTTCATGGTGCAGTCATTGGATAAATGTGCCCCAGCGCATTTAACGCATACCGAGGGCATGTTACAATGGCGTGCTACATGTCCTAGGGCTTGGCAGTTAAAGCATTGAGTAGGGCCATTGGAAGATCTTAATTTCTCGATGGAGATGCGTAGTGACATCAGTGATTCCAGGGAAAAGATTTTTCTATTCTGTGGCCTATCTGGTAGAACCACAAGAAAGAGAGGCATTAGGTCTGAACCGCCTGGTCTTTTCATCTGTGTCACTGTGCGAATGTCAAATCCGCTGTCTACTAGTTCTTCTTTTATGTCTTCAGACGGCATGTTTGAAGGCATCCCGCGGATTACCACTTTTAGTATCTTCTCTGCTGCGGAGGGAAAAGTATAATAGGGTATGTTTGCCCTTTGTAGTGCAGCAGTCACTTCCAAGTAATCATTTGTAGAGTTGAAGGTTAATTTAACCTTATCACCCCCAGCAGTCTTCGCTTGGAATGGCCTGTCTTGGAGGATCCCCTTGACCATCTGATGCATTTCTTTGTAGCTTCTGGGGAACTGTACTACTATGGGTGGTATCTGATGCCTTGGATGTTGTGTCTGTTCCAGTTGCTGCTGCTGCTGTTGTGGCTCTTGAGCAGGCTCTTCTTGATTCAGTACATTATATGGGTTACTTGTTTCAATATTGTTCGGATCCAGTGAAGGTGGGGGCTTGCTGGTGCGGTGGGCCAGCATAAAGCCATCTCCGTCAGACTGGTCTCCAGGAGAGTTTACTTTGCAGTTGGAGTTGGTTTTCTTTGCAATAGCGCAGTTGTGTTGGTCAGTGACCGTCGGTGAGGGAAAGCTGAAAGCTCCCTTAATTTTCTTGTATACAGCTTTCTTGTCCCTGTTAGTAGGGTTAAACTGCGACACTGGAACACCAAATTTTGCAGAATCATTTCTGGGGTGCTTCACATTTCCAATAGTGGGTGGCGATATGCACCGCTTGGTAGCACGGGCGTCATGTTCTTGTGTTGTCCCGTTCATCGCTGGCGAAGTTGCCGTAGTCGGGTTAGTATTCATGTTTACGTCCTTTGGCTGTTGCATGGACATCGCATTTTCAGGCTGATCTGCTCCTTCCATGTCAGTAAGAAGCGGGTACTGTAGATCACTCGGTCCGCACGACGTTACAGCGTTGTGGCTCATCTTAGCCTAGCGGGGGTGTTGCTCTGGCCCTTTGTTGTCACCGTAAGGTTAGCCCAGGCCAGAAGCAACCCTAAAACTGACGCCAGGGGGTTCCTCTCCCAGCGGGAGAGGGCCGTGTGGCGGTAATTCCCTACTATCTCGGGCAGGGAGGGATCCTACAGCGAGAAAACAGGCTGCCGCTCGGTGTCGCGATGGCTTCAGTGGTACTCGACGGCTTACTATGCGGCCCGTAACAGCGCCGGGGTCGCTCTGTGCTGCGGAGTCAACTTAAACCTCTGCATCTGGTCACTAGTGACGAGATTCAAGCGGCAACGAGATTTGACCCCTGCTACGACTGGTTCTACAGCCGACCAATCAGAGGTTAGCAGCGGTAATCTGGTCTAGCTCAGCAACTTCGCACGTTCCTGACCTCACTTCACCAGAAGATGGCGTCGATGATTCAGTGCGCCGAAATATCGTGTAACTATGACATTCATATAACTCGGCTAGTCACCCGAGAAAATTATTTATATTTGCAACGCCGAGAAAAACTACGTAATTATGTAATAAAAGGGTGTTTACATAATCCTAAAATATGGTGAAACACATTCGTGTTGCATTGCCATAAGGTCATTAAAGCTTAAATGTTGTAAAATACTGTTAACTGCTGGCAAAATAATAGCTGAGTTCATTGCCTCTGTATCTGGAAAAGTCCGTACTGATATGACGGTAGAAACATTAAATGTTGAAGAATTAAACTATTAGAAGCTGGAGAATTTCTTATTGAGACCTATTACTGCAAACATTTGGTTCAAATCGACTACTTTGCCTAATGGATAGTTCTTTGTCGGCAAAGCGATGTATAAGGCTGGTTCAAAAAGTAACGAGCCGGCGGCCTAGGAACAGAAACCAGTACCAGTATTTCAGAAGCCTTTTATAGGGGACCAAAAATGGCGTAATCGCAATGAGAGAGGTTGCAAACCTTGACCACTCTTCGCCAAGCAATCAAATCAAAACGGCCAGGCAAGCTTACCCGTGAGGTCATTCTTCTCCACGACATAATACGGCCAACATAATCACGGCACTCGTGCAAAAATTGAAGTTGGAAGTTCTAGGTCGCCCTCTATACAGTCCAGACCTGTCTACCTGCGATTACCCCATTTTTTGTCCACTTAAAAAAGGTTCTGAGGGGCAAACGATTCCCCACGGACGACAACGTCAAGCATTACGTGCGTAACTGGTTCACATCCCAGCCCACATCGCCTTGTGTCGCGGTGGGACAAGTGCCTCAACAGCCAGGGCCAATACTTCAGAAATACAGGAACTGGCTTCTGTTCCTAGGGCTACGGCTCGTTACTTTTTGAACCATCCTAATATATAGAGATTCGTTTTCAATGGATTACTGGGAGAATTTTATTTTGGTTTGGTGTAACTCCAGAGAATACTGCAATACTAATTGGAGAGACGCTTGGCATCTGATGAAATAGTTTGGTAGAGTGTTTTTTGGACACCAACCTGAAATACCAGTAGCAGCAGCTGCAGCAGTAGAAGCAGCAGCCCAGGCGCCATATTTGCAGACTCGAGGGACAAGAGCCTCTCTTAAGTAGCTCCGTCAGAGAGCGATTCGTCTCGCCACATAAACTCTCACTGCCTCGCTCAGATTTTTAATGTCTTTTATCGCTGCCTGCGTGATACCTTCTAAGGAAAGAAACCTTCATTAAAATCCTCCTTTGCATTAACTACGCTTTCGGTTAAGGGCTTGCTTATGGCTTTATGCCTCATCGATGTCGAGTTCATTACAGGAGAGAAAGTACTGGGGACAACTCCTTAGTTGGCCACGGCCTTTTAAAGGAACCATCCCGGATTCGGCAGGAGTGATTTGGGCACCCATTGAGAACCGAAATCTGGATGGCCGAGAGGAGATTCGAACCCACATCCTCCCGAATTCGAGGCCAGAACATTACATTCATCCAACATGCTCGTTGAATATCGTCTTGTTCAGGAACTGTGACACCAACTTATATAAAATTTCACACTTTTCGCAGGCGTCATTATTGAAAATTGCACTTACTTGTTTACTTTCGGGTTTTGCGCTGCGATTTATTTGCTGATAACACCAACGTTTCGGCCCCAACCTGGAGCCTTCGTCAGGGCTTCTGTCTATTTCACCGACTAGTGCTTTTTTTTGATAGACTTGACACTTAATTCACTGTTTATTATCACAGGCAAAGATGATTTTGATTATCCGCCAAAGAATATTTTCTGTTACAAAGAGGTTTCTGTATTACGGAGCGATCTTGTAGTTGTTACGTGTTCATTTGCTAACACACTACGATCATAGCAAAGCCAAAGGATTTTTTAGAAAGGAAAATAAGGGAATCCATCGAAATTTACAAAAATCCGAACAATTTCAACAGAGACGGCGGCTATGGTTTAAGCCAAATGTGGAAGTGTGTGTTAGCAAATGAACACGTAACAACTACAAGATCGCTCCGTAATACAGAAACCTCTTTGGAACAGAAAATATTCTTTGGCGGATAATCAAAATCATCTTTGCCTGAGATAATAAACAGTGAATTAAGTGTCAAGACTATCAAAAAAGCACTAGTCGGCGAAATAGACAGAAGCCCTGACGAAGGCTCCAGGTTGGGGCCGAAACGTTGGCGTTATCATCAAATAAATCGCAGCGCAAACCCGAAAGTAAACAAGTAAGTGCAATTTTCAAATGTGACACCAACTGTTAGTGATGTCTCAGCGTGCTTCTAGGATCGAGCGGATTATGACGTTATGCTACGCGAAGTGGTTGATTGCGATCCTAGAAGTGGTAGAAATTTACACATCACTTCGGATTGAGACCTCCCCATTCTGCTAGCAAGCGACCGGGGAAGAAGATTTTTTGATTGACTGACTAGCCATGTACTAGGTTGATCACGCCTGAGAACCTTTTCTGCTGAAGATTGTCGAATTGTGTGGTGTATTGGCCGCAGGTGGCCTGTGCTGATTGCGTAGTATCAGTCTAATCCAAGTAACCTGCGTATCCTTATACTGACGCCAAAGCCAAAGGGTTATGAATAGAGAACGGATTATATACAATTGCATGTTTGCATATGCATTTACATGCTAAAACCATTTTCACCGGTTATTGCATATTTTACTTAAAACCTAGTGATGATGCATATTTTTTCTGTGTTTACAATATTTTTCGGTAGTGTACCTACTTAATAAATAAAATCTTCCGTTGTAGCCGGCAAAACCCACAGCTCTTAGTCTACGACGACTCGCTGAAGAACTACGACGAACTACGACCTACGTTTTGGAATGTAAGTACTCTGATTTTATCAAAAAAAGCGTTTCTTAATACACGTTCTCATAATAATGCCTATAAAAAAAATGACAAATCTGTCATTACCTCCTGACCCAGAGGTACCTCGATGGGAGATGTAGAAAGGCTATGACAGTGTGTCAGTACAAGGAAGCATTTAACATGTCTAGTATTAAAGCCATAGCTGTGATTAGAATTCGTTTTTCCCAAATATCTGCGAGTATTAAAAAGCTTGAAACTCAAGGTTTGACATTGACTGACTCTATTCAGTTAATATAAAATCCACATTGAAATAGGTATTCCTCTGTAAACTTAAATTGAAGTTTGAAAATATTTTGAACAATAACCTTTGTGTCAGATTAATAGTTTCAGTAATGGAACAGGTGAACTTTTTTCCGAAACAATTACTACAACACAGAACCCAATTTCAAATACTGCCCAGTTACATTAATGAATGTGGGTGGAACGGTCCATATACACTTATAAAAATATTTTGACAGATCGAAGAAACAATCTTACTATTGAATATTTGGAACAGTATCCGATTGTTTACGTTTACAAAAGTAAAAAAAAAAAAAAATAGTTAATCATCGAATTTATAAATATGTTAATCAACTACTTACTAACTGAATGTTGGTTTTGAAATAAAAAATCTAAAAATTAAATTTTTATATTATATAATGTTGCATATTTTTTACATTTTTACACTTTTAATGCCAATTTTTCATGCATATAATCTGGTCTCTATTTATTAACAAACACTGGCATGTTATTCAGCTTGGGTTTCCCATGGTTTCCAAAATCACTCCAGCCAAATGCCGGGATGCTTCCTTCTAAAGGCCAAGGCCGAATTCCTTCCCATTCCTTGTCCACCCTCCTTTCCCGTCTCTAAAGACCTCGCTGTTAAGAGACGTTAAGCAGTTAAAAAAAAAAAGGTTATTCAGCTGTTATTCCAGTGCAAGTAAGGGAATTATAACGAAATTTAGTATAAATTAATGTATCCAAAGCGCGGCATACAATGAACACCTGTTGCTATTCAGTCGGTGTGGAGAAAGTGTTTCTCTGGGTGAAATCAGTTTTTGTCTGAACAATTTTTATTTTTTATTTTTTTTTGTATATTTAATTGTAACTATTTTGCTTGTTTCTGACGAAAAAGAAAAGTGTTATATTTCTACAAAACAATTAAATGGAAGAAATCTTTGAATAGTACATGCACTCCCATTCATTACCCTTTGTAAATCAGATGTATGTACAAGATTTATGTAAAACTGTGACTAATGTTGCATTTGAGGTTCCACGAGCGGAGTATTTTGTTTAGTTGAGAATGAGAGAACTACTCCGCTGTATGGTATTGAGAGGTAGATCAGCTGTGTCGGTGTCCTGTCCCCGCATGAGAGCGAGGATGGAGTCTCGACTACGCAGGAATCAGTAGCAAATGAGTGGCTGAAGCATTCCTGGATGTTATCGAGACAGATCGTTTCATGTGATGTTGTCTAATTTTTTTAAAATTATTATTATTTTATTTTTTTGCTTTCGACTGGTTTGATGCAAACCTCCAGCCCTTCCTATCCTGTGCTAACCTCTTCATTTCTAAATACCCCTTACAACCCACGTCCTCAATTATCTGCTTCATATATTCTAATCTCTGTCTTTCTCTGCAGTTCTTACCTTCTACTGTTCCCGCCACTAACAAATTAACCAATCCAGCATGTCTCAAAATATGACCTACCAGCCTGTCTCTTCTTTCTGTAAGCTTCCTCCATAAACTTTTTTTCCCACCCATCATCTCAAAAACTAGTTCATTTCCTACTTTGTCTGTCCACCTAATTTTCAGCATTCTTCTGTAGCACCACATTTCAAATTCTTCAATTTTCTTTCTTTCCGGTATACCTAAAGTCCATGTTTCGCTACCGTAAAGTGTTGTGCTCCACACAAAGAGATTTAAAAAGTTATTTCTAATTCCTAGATCAATATTTGAAACTAAAAGTTTTATCTTTTTCATGAAGGGTCTTTTTGCTAGTACTATTCTGCTATTAACATCATTCCTGCTTCGGCCATCGGTTCTAATTTTGCTTCCCAAGTAACAGAACTCACTCACGTCTCCTATTGCATCTGATCCTATTTTTATATTTAATCTACTAGTATTGGTATCATTTCTCCTACATTTCATCACTATTGCGTTGCCTTGATTTATATTCAGTCCAAATCTTCCTTCAGTATTTTGTTCATGCCATTCAGTAACTTCTCAATATCTTCAGCCCTCTCTGCTAACAAGACAATGTCATCAGCAAATCGTAGCATACTGATTTTTTCTCCCTGAAAACTTATGCCACATGGAAATTTTTCTTCGAATTTCTTCATTGCTTCTTCTACAAAAAACTTGAATATTAACGGGGATAGACTACAGCCTTGTCTCACACCCTTTTTAACTGAGGCATGTCTCTCGTGATTCTCTACTTTTATTATAGCCACTTGATTCTTATATAGTTCATAGAGTATTCTTCTACCTCGATACTTTAGACCTGTATTCTTTAAAAGTATAAACATCTTGTCCCACCTAACATTATCTAAAGCTATTTCTAAATCAACATATGCCATTAAAGTATCTTTGTTTTTCTTGATCCGCCCTTCAAGTATTAATCTTAAAGACATAATTGCTTCTCTTGTACCGCGATTTTTCCTAAATCCAAACTGATCTTCACCTACTATCTCTTCTACTGCCCTTTCCATCCTTCTGTATATTATTCTGGTCAGTAATTTTGAAGCATGTGATGTTAGACTAATGGTGCGATGATTCTCACATTTGTCGGGTTGTGCTTTCTTTGGAAGTGTGAAGATGTTATTTTTATTAAAAACAGTAAGAATTTCTCCTGTTTCATAACTTTTTGATATCAGCTTGAATAATCTTTCTATTCCTTCTTCTCCTAGGGATTTAAGAAGTTCTGCAGGGATCTCATCCATTCCAACTGCCTTATTTGCTTTCAAGTCATTCAGAGCTTTATTAAATTCTGTCCTCAAAACTGGATCTAAATCTCTCGATCTCTGGTCGTCAATGTCGACATCGCATACCTTTTCCATTACACTATTGTTCAAGTCGTCCCCATTGTATCATACTGAACGATTTTTCGAGCCGCTGTATTTAATAGGTTACTGTGTATTTGTGTTTAATAAACGTGAAATTAAGTGCAAGGTTTAATCAGTGAGAGTTACCATCAGTACCAAATCCATTAAATCAATTAAAGCTGGCATTATCAAGAGGAATTTATAGTCTGCATTCCTTCGTGGTCGAATTGCTGAACTAATTCCTCCCACAACGCTCAGATTACAGATTACCAAGGGGGAGGACGTTTAACAACAAACGAATCCTTCACTCCTAGCGTAGTATTTTAGGTATGTGTGTGAGATGGGCATTAGTTATAGCTGTTATAAGGCGATTATTTAGGAATTATAAGTATACTCTGAAAAAAATTATAGGCTACAGTACTTCAAGCCTTGTATTTATGTATAATACTATTATTTTGACGTCAAGTCCACTAAAGTGGCAGAATGCTGAAAATATTCGCAGCTGTTCGTGTATTGGTTAGGGAGTTATGGCAGATACTTCTTTGGGCTTACTATGAAAATAGTTCTGTCATGTAGCATTTCAGTGAAGAATCGAGATGTCGATTGGTCCAGCATTTGAATGCATACTAGCAGATATATCGTCTGGAACAGGCGTGCAGGCACAGCAAGTTTGAGTTCCATCTCATTGTGCCTAGGTTTGTTAGTAATTTTTTAAACTTAGTGTCAATTTTCCTACACACCTAAATTCTCTGAGCGTAATTTCCCTACCCATTTATTTATGCCCTCTACGAATTTTAATTTTTAATTATTTCACAATTTTTGGTAAACTATTCACCATTTCCCCCGGTAATTAATTCTTTGTTTTTTTACTTATGGTTTTACGCCTCGTCGACGTCGAGGTCATTAGAGGCGGGATCCGACTGGGAACAAGGAAAGGAAAGGAAAGGAATTTGGCCATGGCCTTTTGAAGGAAGCATCCCGGCATTCGCCCGGAGTGATTTAGGGAAACCATAGAAAACCATAATCTTGATGTCAGGAAGGGGATTCGAAACGGCGTCCTCCCGAATGCGAGGCCAAAGCGTTAACCGCTCATCCACCACACTCGGTGTAATTAATTCAAATACCTGACTACAAAACACAATTTTCCGACACCCTTATTCATGCAATCGAATGGTAGCTTGTAGTTATGGTCATCTTTTCCCTACTATGTTCTGCTCTTAATTCTTCGACTAATGTCATTTTAACCTTCATCATCAATATACGGACTGTGCACTCCCAGCGCTCTCTTGATCCTCCTCCTGTCATACAAAAAAGCCCAATCCAGCTCCTGGTCAAATCAAATCAAGTTGCCCTCGTTAGCATCCTCTCCAAATCCTCTATCTGATTGATACGTAAAAGGTGGGTCCGATATTACTCCATCATATTCGAGAAATGGTGTGATCAAATATCTGTAGCCCAGTTCCCTGATTTTTCTGGTACATACACTCATTACCCTCTCGAATAATTGTGGGGTTTTAAAATCCTCTCCCTAACAGCTTCCCAAGGCATCCTGTTCAGTTGAGGTTATTATCAAATATTGTGCCAGGATATTTACAATTTAATTCTTCATCAAGTAATTCCTCCCCCACCGTATATCATAAACAAACCTTAAGATTTTTATCTGTGTACCTACTAAGCTGTCTCCTCTTCGCATTTATCTTTCTTCCATGCTGACCTTTCCAGTTAGATATTAGATCTTGTTATAACGTCAATTAGTATCCTGACAATCAGTCGTCCGTGTTATGCGGAATAATATCCAGTAACTTACTTTACAAAAAACTACTTCCGTGTATCCAATTTCCTTTTTCCACAGAGGAAAAAAAAATTCTGTGAGAAAAATTTGTTTTTAAGTGGAATATGTATAATATGTAATGGTATTTGCAAAGGTTTTAAATCTGTTGGTTGTAAAACCACAGACTATTGTATTCGGACAAATTCTGTTGGTTTAAAGGCATAATACAATATACTGTCGGATGAAATGATATTAAAATATTAAAACGTTAGAGGATTGTGAACAGCTGCATTGGAATCTGGATTGGATGTCTAGCTCGAAAGGTTAAGATTGAATAAATATGAAAGCCAAACAATGTCATATTATTAAATTTCCAGTCAGTAATTTATGTGATTACTGCTTGTTGAAGGCACAAAGAAATATTTCAGCATATAAACTGATAACTAGCAATTGGGCAGGACGCATTCAGCAGGAAGAGGGAGAAGGTTCTAGGTCTTGCATTTTCTGGATGAGGGTGATAAAGTGGATGCACAGGGCAAAGGAGGGAACTAGGGTGATAAGTCTCCGTAAGACCAATGCTAGAAAATGGTGGTATACGTATTATGGGACTCACATTTTGCGCATTAAATAATGGAGATGGAACTGGTGCAAAGGAATGTAACTAGATTTCTTTAAGGAATTTTCCGTCGAACGAAATCAGTAACTGATACAATAAAGGATGTACCTTCGGAGTCTTTGGAGCATACATGAAAAGAGTGTTGGATGTGTGTGTAAGGCAGATACTGGCGATGACTTTTGGTTGGATATCTGTACAAAATGATTAGTAGTATATGGAAGAGAAGAAACGAGTTTGAGTTTAGGGATAAAGTGTTGTTGCAGTTTTCGCTCGTAGCTGGAAGGTCAGAGACCAGAAGGTGTTGCCTAATGTATATGAATCATTATAACAATTTTAAATAAATTTCCTTTAACCCATAAGTAGGATATGATAGTTCTCAACTAATACTTAATTGATTGAATTTATCATTTGATTTTTATGTAATTGATTCAGCGGTGGCTCATGAAATGTACTGTTGCCATGGCAGTAAGGATTAACAATGAAACTAACTATTCAGGTAGATTTTGATGTCTGGAAGAAAATTATATTAATTTAGATTAGACCACGAAAACCTCCTATGTAATACTATGCCTCAGTGAACCTACCAGCGGTCAAGTGAATTTCTCACAGCGTCAGGTTTTTCTAAACAACCATCATTTCAGTCAGTTCTTTGTGACTGTCCCAGCTTTCGATACTTACCAACCAAATCATATTTCCCATCCAAGGATCAACTCGAGACGCAGGAACGTAGGCCGTGTTCTCAGTGCAATAGATTTCTTGGTCGTGTTGGGATAGGAAAACACAAGTTAGTTTCCAAATGGACTTTTACGAATTACTCATATTTCGTAGCCTTTGATGTCATATTACCTTTATCTCAGGATAAAGAATATATTCGAAAAATGAAAATAATTTTTCAGGTAGTAATTTATTATACGATGTAGAAAGTAACAATTAATAGCACAAAAATGGCAAGAGCATACGGTGTTACTTTAGTGGTAATATAGGCTTATACTCATTAAAGCAATGTTTGTACCCAGAACATAGAACAAAAATAACTTGAATCACAAAATGGTATTTTTATGACATGAATTAATCTATTTCAAATACAACAAACCAATAAAATAAATGATTGGTAATAGCCTGCCGGTGATTCATGTCTGAAATTAGGTAGTATTTAATTTACTTCATAATCGAAAACATGAAGGATTTCAATAAGAACATGATTTACATAAATATTTACATTACCAGTGTACATAGTCAGAAACAATGGAATCCAGTACAGGAAAGCAGACAATGTCCAAAATAATACAATAGTGTCTATACTCTCAGAATTCTCATTTACAAAAGTGATCCATTTGACTCTGTAAGAAATATCCACTATTAATTTTTCGTGTTTTTTTTTTTCAATTATTTCTTTTAGTTATTTTGTTTAATCCGTTGGTTCTATCATTAGGACCTTATAGTTGGATAAAGTATAAGCCCTCATAATTACTTATAATGATGTTTTAAGACTTTTTTATTTATTTTTATGTTATTTAACGTCTTTAAATTTTGCGGTGGAGTTTAAGGACCGTCTCAGCTTTCGCCTTGAGCGTCGCAGGACGGCCGGTACGCGGGACGGTCTGGATGTGGAGACAAAGTGGCGGACATCAAGCATTTGATGTCTAGGAGTAATATTCAGGTTCTGTAATAGCATTAGTGAGCGTTTCTTCAGCTGTGCAATGGCTCATTTCTGGAAGAATGAATTTTGTAGACCTCTGCTCATTGCCGTTTTCTAGATGTTGAATACTTTCCACAGGATGACATTGTAAACACTGATGCCACTACTTGGGACTGAGAGCCTGGGTAGTCAGCTGCACACGCCCATCAGCCCCTCCAAGTCTGGCGGTGATGTCCTCGTTGTACCTGGTGTGCGCCTTTCCACGTGACATCTGTTGATGCTTGAGATCTTGTATGGAATCAACGGCATCATCCAATGCCCTGGAATTGGCCACTGGCTGCTCGCCCTCCATCATCATCCTTGGATCAGCCACTGCCACCTCTGGTACGCTCAACGCGCGTGCCACCAGAGGAGATTCCTCATCTGCGCTTGCCATTCTCGCGCCAATCACCATCGGAGTTTGCATTCCCAACGGCATCGCTCCACCAATAATCTGAGGTCTCAACCCCAATGAGCCCATTCCCAACCCTCCAACACCACCGAGCATCGGCGTCATTCCACCATACATCGGCATTATTCCACCACCCATAGGCATCATTCCACCACCCATCGGCATTATTCCACCACCCATTGGCATTATTCCACCAGCCATAGGCATCACTCTGCCCATCATTGGAGCCCGCATCGCCAGTGGATTCATGGCCATCCTTCCCACGCCAACACCCATTGGCATTGCACCGCCCCTGAACCAGCGGTCGCTGACTTCGTATTCAGCGCCAGCAGAACCTGAAACACAACAGAATACACTGACACAACTGCAACAGACAATCTCAATAAAGTTCGCTACAGTATGTGGTGACAGGATTTTGCAATCTACAACGGCGTACGACGTGGAAAATGGAGGGCTTTAGCTTCAGCCGCGCACATCAATACATCTGAAGCGCGGGTGTAAAATCACCTAGTCTTAACACGTGCATTGTACGTTTGATACGTCAATACTTGTTTGTTTTCTGTTAGAAATTCTGGGTGATTTAACTGAACTTTAGCGTGCTTTAACATATACAAATATAAAACTTGAAAAATGTGATCACGAGAAAATCTGGAAAATTTAGAGAACTTTACAATAGTTTTCCTTGTTTGTGGAAAGTTATGCCAGATGATTACAGTGGTAAAAACTTTAAAAAAAAAGTGTAAGTGACAAGAGTGTAGAATTATGTGGGGTAAATGTTTATGTACGTGAAAACAAAGAATTCGTCATTAAAAAAATTCAAGGAATTCTGAAAAGAACTGAAATAATTACATACAACCATTACGTCTTTGTTTCATCGTGAAAAATGATAAATGTTAAAATATCGAAATGTCACTTATTAGGAATGAATGTGCACGTGTTTATGTCTAAAGGGTATTCATATTGAATATTCATCGTTTCGACAGTCGGCGGTTTAAGGCAAGTGACAGCAACTAGGTGTACCATCATGTGATGGAGCTCAAACATTCTTTACATCGGACAGATTATTTCTTCCAGTTCGTCAGAGGTTCCATACTGCCTATGTAACTGCCTATGAGATTTGTGTGTCCTTCAAAATGCAAATGATGCTTAAATAAGACCTATCAATGTTTCTGTTGTAATTAGTTTCGAAAGATGAAATCTTTAAACGATTCAAACTATACCGGGAGAGCTAGGATAAGTAAGTTATCGTTTCAGATCTCCATAGAAGTGTTTAATATATAAGATTTTCCACATGTTTTCGGAGGGGGGGGGGACAAATAGGCAGTCACTGAGGACAGCAGACAGAAGTTAAAACCATGAATATCATACGCGCAACACATTTTACTCATAGCTACATATATATTAAGTAATAATAACTCTGTGTGCTCGGAATGGCCTGGTGACTGTTTTCTATTGGCAGCGCTTTACGGCACTGCCTTAGCCGCCTTAACCTAACCAGGTAAGTGCTAACAGGTACAGCGGACCTACAGTTTAACGTGGAATCAGAACCACGGAATTTTCTGGCGTGACTCGAATAATGGAATATAACTCCTAAAAATTCCTGCTCACCGCGGGATTTGAGACCGTGAAGGGAGAGAGAAACTTTCGGAAGTAAGCGACTTAATCGCAGAGCTATCTGACCGCATAGTATTGAAGTTCACGTGTACTTAGTACTCAAAATCGGATAAAAACTGGGTTTGAATGAGCACTGTGGACGTAATGTTCTTCGGAAAAAAAGTTCAGAATGAACCGACACATGTTTTGACACATTGCTCACTGTAGTCATATACACACACACAGACAAACAACACTTTCAACTGTGTATGTAGGCATGATTACGTGTAAATTGTGGTATATACTTAATTTAGTTTAAATTTTGACGACATCTATTTGCGTAAACGTCTTTAGGGTGGGCACAGTAATACTACAAGATTTTAAAACGACCATCGTTAGGCAAAAACCAAAAGCATACAAGAGTTTACTTTTAGATTATCGTCAATGTAATTGGTTTGTGAAAACATTAATATCATTCAGTTCACATTGCATCTATCCATAAATTCACCAAAATCCTACAGTTATTTTCCGTAACTACAACGAAACAAAAAATAAACCCCGCCTCTAATCACCTTGACGTCGACAAGACTTAAGGCCATAAGTAAAAATAAAAAATAAGAAAATAAAAAAAAACTCCTAAAGAAGTTAAACTTCAGATAAAAACTTTATGTAAAAGAGTTACAGAAAATTTCGTTAATATGCTTTAAAATATTAGGCAAATTATACATTGAGAAAGAAGTAATAAGATTTGAGTTAACATTTATATTCATAATATAAAATTATTTGTTACAAAGGTATTTAAATAAACTGAACCACATCACCACACTTGTCATGTTACGCTCTTCATCTTGTGATTTTCTGGTAGTTTGTAGTTAACAAAAAAAATTTCTAGATAGTCTGTTGTCTAGGTCAGTAGGGCATTTTGACAAGAGGAAGCCCGGACAAGCTCTTGGGGCATTCGATCGGAACATCTTGTGGAGTCAACACGTAACTCGTGTGTTAGTAGGTTTAAGAAAGCCCGGCTCGCGGTGGCTGATGGGAAGCCGGAAATTCGTGCATCATGGCTGACTGACGCCATTAAACAGTGATATACATAATTATGACATTGGACACTTAATAATACGCATCAACAGCTTATTAAGGGTAAGCAAGTATGGTGTCGAAGTTGTTCTCTCTATTAAAAAGTTTTAAATTAATGTGCTGTTAAAACTACAGTACACTTACTAACTTGTTATATGTGTTAGGTAGAGGCTGTTTCTAAATAATAATAAAATTTAGCGAATAGACATATCTGACTTAAGGAATCCAGGCCATCTGATTTCACAGGTCTAACTAATTGGTGTCTCCATTAGTTATTAGCTTAAGGGTACGATCTTCCCTGAGGATATTATTCGGAATCCCTTCCGGATTTATTTAGTAGTTTACAAGTAAAAGTGGTTCTCTATTAAAATGAACTCTGATGCGGGCAGCCTCGGCGATAACGACTTCCTAGCTGCTACCAAGTAATGCCATACAGTATTCAGTGAGTGGAACCTCTGTCGAAGTGATACGTAAGAACAATAAAGACTCGCCTCTTCTTACGCAACCTCCTTCCGTGATTTTTTTCTTCACAACAAGGAAGGCGGTTCTATTTGGTTTTACGGCTAACAACTCCATTCATTGACAAAATAACTGCTGTTTCAACACCCTTTACTCATAATGCGAGAATTCGTTGTCTCCAGAAACATAGGCTAATCCTTACAGTTGTTGTTGTTGTTGTTGTTGTTGTTGTTGTTGTTGTTGTTGTTGTTGTTGTTGTTATTATTATTATTATTATTATTATTATTATTATTATTATTGGTGTTTTAGGGCGCGTCGACGTCGGGGTCATTAACGCCCTCTAATTCTTACAAATGCCCCGAGAGACAAGGTGAGGTAGAACACTTCTCACATAATTATTTTTTCTTACTAACCTGTCCCAGCCACCGCAGTCTTCGTAGGCCCAGCGCATATCTGTAAATTGAAGATAAGCGTCAGACTTAAGGAAAGAACAATTTTTAAAAACATAATAATAAAGTGTGAATTAAAGTTATGTTTCATTTAAAATTTATAGAGGCCAAATGTAGGTGGGTGTAGGAAAGGGGGAAAATAGGTGTGTAGAGAAATTGCCACCGGAGCGTGTGCTCCATTGCAATTAAATTTAATTGATATGTATTGAAATTAAACATTCGTCGAATGAGGTTAATTAGATTGATTCGAAGTCTGATTTTCATGGTGTGCAGAGGTATCCAAAGAACTAGCAGTCACAATCGAAAACGGAGAGTTGCATTGCTTATGGGATTTTTTAAGTGTCTTGTTGTGTTCAGACGATTTAGCGCGGGGCTGAAATGGTATTTTTCCACCTGATCAATCCCAGACATGTAAGTGCGCAAATCTTCTGTTGTCAGACGAAATCTGCTTGTACCTTGAGCCCTTTACCAGCCTTGCTTTCTAGGTCACTGACATCCCAGGTGTACAGCAAACTCCTCCATTCCCTTCTGACGAGATTTAGTTCTACAGGGAAAACATGTAATCTGTTATGACTGGTAAATAATTTTATAAAAATGCCTGGCTACACCGCTTACTTTGAAAGCAGATATTTCTACATTGTTAATAGAGAAAGATGAAAGAGGACTAGTTCTCCAGTGATCGGACGTGTCGCACCTAGCCTGCCGGTAGATGCGAGAGAAGAAACGAGCTTGACTGACAATGAGCTTCCAGAGAGACATGTCGAATAGACTTCACAAGTGCTTTTAGTTGGGGAGAGATATATTCTCGTTGGTTATACGATGAGGCAAGGGCGCCTGAATGAGTGGCTAATCTATCACTGCGACACTAACTTCAATCTTCTGAGAGTATCTTGTCAGCGTAGACAAACCTCGCGATGGTAATAGACGTTGACTGACCGATAGAACAGTGAAAATTATTCCCAATGAACTATAAAAATTTCCAAATAATGATCCTGAAATAGTCTTATATTTAAAAACGTTGTTTGAAAATTGGTGAACAAGTGAAGATTCTATACTTATAAATGTAATATTATTTTGTTTTTTAAATTTTCATACTAATAATTATCTCACAGGGTGTAAGGGTTTGAGAGAGACTATATTAGCCTCTTCCGACTAAATATCAACCTCTCCTTCACGTGGTTCACCCTGTTTATACGGACGAGGCTCTGGCGACTGAAAGATTCCCGGCATAAGGAGTCACCCACTTCTTGTAACAGCCTCCTCCGAAAGGAGGGTGGAAGAGCGGGGAGTGGTCCAGGGCATCCTCTTGCCCTTGAGGTTGGAAACGGCCACTAAAGGTGAATGAATCAGAAATGATCAACGGCATGGGGATGCAGAAGGCAACGTGAAACCACGGCTTTAAAGACCCAAAAGGTATCCCGAGGACATGTAATCCTCTCAAATTACATATATCATGATGGCTTCTTCCTGAGTAAAATATTCCGGAGGTAAAATAGTCCCCCAATCGGATCTCCAGGTGGAGACTACTCAGGGAGGAGTCATCAGAATGGATAGAAACATTCGTACGAGTCGGAGCGTGGAATGTTAGAAGTCTGAATATGGCAGGTAGGCTAGAAAATCTAAAAATGGAGATGGAACACTTTAAGCTAGATGTTGTTGGGATTAGCGAGATTAAATGGAAGGACGCACAGGATTTCTGGTCTGGGGAACACAGGATAATTAACACACAAGCTGTCAATGGAGTCACTGGTGTAGGATTTGTAATGAACAAGAAAGTAGGAAAACGGGTGAGTTATTATGAACAATTTAGTGACAGGATTATTTTGATGAGGTTAGAAACTAAGCCCGCCCCAACCACGTTACAAGTGTATATGCCAACGTCACAGGAAAATGACGAAGAAATAGAAAAAATATACACCGAAATTGAAGAATTAATCCAATATGTGAAGGGGGAGGGGTGATTGGAATGCGATAGTGGGAGAAGGAAAAGAGAGGAATACTGAAGGAAGTTTAGGTCTAGGAGAAATAAATGAGCTAGGAAGCAGGTTGCTAGAATTTTGTGAAAGATATAAGCTAGTAGTGGCAAACACACTGCTTAAGAACCATGCAAGAAGGATATATACCTGGAAACGTCCTGGGGATACAGGCAGATATCAGATAGATTATATCATGGTCAAACAGAGATTCAGGAATCAAGTTCTAGACTGTAAAGCGTATCCAGGAGCAGATATAAACTCTGACCATAATTTGATAGTAATGGAGTGCAGGCAGAAATTCAAGCGAATAAGGAAGCAGCATAACCTTAACAGACTGGAAGTGAATAAACTGAAACAATCTAGTACGAGAGTAAAATTTGCAGAAATGGTTGACTTAGGTCTAAGAAATAACTCTGAAAGACCTCAACCGAGGATGAATGGATTGCATTAAAGACTGAAATAATGAAAGCTGGTAAAGAAACATTAGGCTTCAGAGAACAAGCTGCCCGAAAATCTTGGATCACAGAAGATATTTTGGAACTGATGGATCGGTGGAGAAGGTACAAAAATGCTCAGGATAAAGCAGGAAGAGAGCAATACAGGCAATTTAGAAATTAAATAAACAGGAAGTGCAAAGAAACAAAAGAAAAATGGCTACAAGAAAAGTGTGAAGCAGTAGAAAAGGAAATGATCATAGGGAAATTAGATGTTGCATAGAGGAAAATCAAACCGAATTTTGGAGAAATGAAGAAAAGAGGTGTGAACATTTAAGCGACCGATAAGAAATGTCTTTTAAGTTGAGACGATAGAGCTAACCGATGGATGGAATACATTGAGAAACTGTATGATGGGGACGACTTGAACAATAGTGTAATGGAAAAGGAAGGTGATGTCGACATTGATGACTTAGGAGATTCTGTTTTGAGGACAGAATTTAATAAAGCTCTGAATGACTTGAAAGCAAATAAGGCAGTTGGAATTGATGAGATCCTTCCAGAACTTCTTAAATCCATAGGAGAAGAAAGAATCGAAAGATTATTCAAGCTGATATCAAAAATTTATAAAACAGGAGAAATTCGAAATGATTTTAATAAAAACATCATTTTCACACTTCCGAAGAAAGCACAAGCCGACAAATGTGAGAATTATCGCACCATTCGTCGAAAATCACATGCTTCAAAATTACTGAACAGAATAAGATACAGAACAATTAAATGGGTAGTAGAAGACATAGTAGGTAAAGATCAGTTTGGGTTTAGGAAAAATCGCGGTACAAGGGAAGCAGTTCTGGCTTTAAGATTAATACTTGAAGGGAGGATCAAGAAAAACAAAGATACTTTTATGGCATTTGTTGATTTAGAAAAAGTTTTTGATAATTTTAGGTGGGACAAGATGTTCAAAATTTTAAAGCAGTCACGCCTAAAGTATCGAGATAGAAGAATACTTTATAAATTATATAAGAATCAAGTGGCTCTAACAAAAGTAGAGAATCATGAGACAAGCATCCATTAAAAAGGGTGTGACACAAGGTTGTAGTCTATCCTCGTTAATATTCAACTTGTATGTAGAGGAAGCAATAAACTAAGTTGAAGAAAAATTTCTATGTGGCATAAGTGTTCAGGGGAAAAAATCAGTATGCTACGATTTGCTGATGACATTGTCTTGTTAGCGAAACAAGATGAGGATATTGAGAAATTATTGAATGGCCTGAACAAAATACTGAAGGAAGAATTTGGCCTGAATGTAAATCAAAGCAAGACTAAAGTGATAAAATGTAGCAGAAATGATACGAATACTAGCAGATTAAATATAAAAATAGGATCGAATGCAATTGGAGAAGTAAGTGAATTCTGTTATTTGAGAAAAAAAATTAGAACCAATGGCCGAAGCAGGAATGATGTTAAAAGCAGAATAGCACTATCAAAAAGTGCCTTAATGAAAAAGAGAAATCTTTTAGTTTCAAATATTGATCTAGGAATTACAAAAAACTTTTTAAAACTCTATGTGTGTAGCACAGCACTTTACGGTAGCGAAACATAGACTTTAGTAATACCGAAAAGAAGGAAAATTGAAACATTTGAAATGTGGTGCTACAGAAGAATGTTGAAAATTATGTGGACAGACAAAGTAAGAAATGAACGAGTTTTGGAAATGATGGGTGAGAAAAGAATTTTATGGAAGAAGCTTACAGAAAGAAGAGACAGGCTGGCAAGTCATATTTTGAGAAACGCTGGATTGGTTAATTTGCTGGTGGAGGGAATGGTCGCTGGTAAGAGCTGTAGAGAAAGGCAGAGATTAAAATATATGAAGCAGATAATTGAGGACGTGGGTTTTAAGGGATATGTTGAGATGAAGAGGTTAACAGAAGGTCGAAAAGGATGGAAGATTATATCAAGCCACTCGAAAGACAGATGACAGAAAAAAAATTACCTCACGTCGATGTTATTAACGTTTTTTTCTATTTATGTTGGCAATAATTAAATTATGTCCAATTAATCCGAATTACTCATGAGAATGATATTGTCCCCAAACGTTAAGCTCGAACTTCCGGGCATTCTGATATATATGTTCTGCATGAGTTCCAGAAATTACTTCAGAGAATGAATGTTTCATGGCTTACCTTTCAATCCCTAAAGCTCGTTTTTTTTTTAAATTTCGTTTTGGCCGATAGGAGCCGCAGAAATTTAATTAACCGCAATCGGAAAGAAGTTTTAATAGAGAGGATCCGCAAAAATAACTACATTATCTTTCTTATTCTGTTTGATGATTTAATAAAAAAATGAAGAGCTCTTTAGCGTGATGTTATTATGCTATCATGTTTTTAAATCTAATGGTACTTCCCAATTAATTACAGTTCAGGTTGTTATAAAGTTTCTCCAATTTATCCAAAACTAATTGGAATTTCTATAAGTTGACTGTAGTGGAAGCGTGTTAATGCTTTAAACGCCATACACGGATTCATGAAGAAACAAGCAGTATGCTGTAGATTACGTAAGATTTTGTCCTGTTGGTAGAAAATGTGAAAGTACTGGGACAGCTTTGAATGGAACAAAGAAAATGCAGTGGAGGACATACATACCAAATCAAAATTAGTCGAAACAATAATAATAGCTGCAGACAGTAGAGAAAAACTGTATCTAGTGATACAGAATAGTGTGAGAATTTTGTTATTGAGAAAGGAAATTAACAACTAGTGGATTAGAATGATCTCATAATCAGAACTGCGGGAGGGAAAAGAGCATCACTCAGAAAAAGGAATTCATTAGTGTTAAACATTAACCTAGAACTAAGTAAAAACTTTAAAAAACTGTAAACATCCAGCACAGCGCTTTATAGAACAGAAGACGGAACTTCAGTCACACAAGATAGAAAGTGAGCTGAAGCATTTGAAATGCGATTCTATGGAAGGATGTTAAAAATAAAGTGGTCCGGTGAAGAACAAAATGGACGTACTCAGGCTGATGAAAGAAGAAAAAGATTTATTGTATATATTCTAAGAATGCTGAAATGCTTAATGGTTTGAGGAAGGATTAATAGAGGAGGGAACTGCACATAAAAAATAAGAAGAAAATAATACAGGATGCATGATTTAAGAAAATCCAAATAAGAATTCTACTTAGATATGAATTAATGTTTAACAGACTGAGATTTCTGTTTTGCAAAGGTGAAGAACTACGACTGAAGACAGTTACCATACGGTGAACCCTCAAGCAGGCATCACTGAAACTTTTCGAAATATGTGTGAATGTAAGAATCCTTCCAATATCTTGTACAAAACAACGAGGTATCACATAGAACCGAAACAAGTAGGGAACTTATTGTTATCAAACGACGTAAAATGCAAAATCCAGTGAAGACTGAAAGACACATTGAAGATTGGAAATGTAAATAGATTGGCATGAAATGTGATAACAAATTCAACTTGGCAGGACACATTCGACAAGTAGTAGCAACAGGTTTCAAATTACTTCCCTTGTAGGAGAAAGTGATGAGGGGATATACCATAGAAATGAGGAAATTGATTTACAAAACGTTGGTAAAACCACTGCTTGAATATGGTAGTGTAGCATGGGACCCACATTTCGACTATCAAATACAGCAGATGGAGAAAGTGCAAAGAAGGGCTGCTAGATTTGTCTCTGGAAATTACCGCAGAACACAATCAGTAAGTGATATGATAAAGGAGCTGGAATGGTATTCATTGGAAGACAGGAGGAAGGTGAAGAGAAACATGGGAGTGCACAAGGCGTACAGTGGCGATGACGCTTGGAAAGAAATTGGTAGAAGAATTATGAGAGGTGCATGGAAGGTAAAAGATGGCCGGGACCACAAATTGCAACTTGATTTCAGGCGTAAGTGTGTCGGAAGATTTTCTTGCGTAGTTGAGGGGGTTAGGGATTGGAATAAATTGCAAAGAGAAATGATGAATAATTTACCAAAAATGCTAAACTAATTTATAGTGGAAATTAGCAGAGGTAAAAAGTAGTTGGGAGAATGAAAGTGGAAGAGTGAGTGTTAATGGAAAGTGCTCCATCACAATGAACTTCAATTAGAAATCTCTATGCCACCTCCTTAAACGTGGTCTGCCAACGAAACATAAATTTTCAACATATAATTGGGTGCCTAGAAGATATAATGGAATGGAATTGTTTCACTGTAGCAACAGAGTAACTACCGGTGCATTGATGGCCAAAGTGGAAGAGCTGACGCGGTACTTAAGGAAGAAGATGAAGGTTGGGTAGATGACATAAAGATGGCTCAATATAGGATAATTAGATTTAATTTAACCGCGATAGAGTTAATACCTAGAAGGCAAAATATCTATACCTACAATGGCACTTAATAATATTTTTACCTTTACTTCTCTCACTGTTTCAGTTTAATTCTTCAGCATCTCCCTCGCTGACTTATTCTACTCACTCCCAAAACTTTGAAATCAAGCGATAGACTATATACTAACTGATACGTTCAACTGGTAATTGTTGACATCCATCAAGCTCTAATACCTTTTATATACGTTACATAATCCGATCAATCTTTACCTCAACCTCCACTTTTCCAATGACTCCCAAATTAGCTCCTCTATATATTAGGTACATACTGAGTACTGTAGTAGTTTCAACAAGCAAATCGGGATTGCTTGCATCAAACTAGTCGAGAGACTGATCACTGTGTAAAAAGGGACAAAATAAATGATCACTCAGTTAATCTATGAGCGATCCTTCCAGTCCCCCATCAACACTGAGCACCCATGAACACTGAATGTCTGACTATGGAAAGTAGAGACGATGTTGCAGTGACGGTTGTCAGACCTGCATGATGAGGACAGAGACCAGCAGCAGGCGACGAGCGCCATCGTGGAGGTTCTCACGACTCGCCGAGGAGAACGCCTTTAGTCAGCTACGAACCTCAGCGCTATTTATGGAACTTGCGGATTTTGTTTGATGCTTATTGGTACTGAATAATTGGTATATGTACCTATCCGCGTTTAAAGCTAACTGGGTGAAGCAATAAGCGTCATATTTGATGGATTTCTCCTCAGATTTAGGAGTTCCATCTTTATAGTTCGTAAAATACCATGTCTAGGCAAATACTTGTTGTGTGATCTATGTGCACTTAAGCGTTGATAGCTAACTGGGCGAAGCAATCAAACGTCACATTTGATTATCTTCGCTTCAGATTTATGGGTCGCATGTTATAATTCTTACCACAACCGGAAAAATACTTGCAGTATGATTTATGTGGACATAAGCGTTGATAGCACTTTTTCTTATCATGAGTTCTTATCAAACAGTATAAGTTTCATATGTTTTTAATAATTCATGTACTGCCTACCATATAACCTTATAACTTCAAAAGCAAGTGCTATTTATTAATGTTAAAACAAATCACAGGTGAATTTATATAGAGGAAGAATTACAAAACGGATATTTAAACAGGTGTAAAACATTTTTTCTGAAAGGCGACTAAATAATTTGTGATGATGGAAACGGGTTTCTCAAAGAATTTCTCTTTCGGTGCTATGGAAGAACGTAGAGTTCTAAACGTAAAGCCAACATGTGATACTAAAGCGGAATCCTTAATGTGGTCCCACTGTGTGACTAGCCTCGACATTTGAGGCTACCTGTGAGGAGCAGTCAGGCTGTCAACACAGAAACAGCTGTCAGAAGATAATGCGTGTCTGGAGACAGACTGTATCACCCTTTTTACTAAGCCGCCACACTCAGTAATTTCTGCCATTGAAGCGAATGTTTACGTTATGCGTTTCAATCAATTGAATAATATTTCTTCATGGAACTGAGGAAGGACTACCGTGACTAGTTAGTGAATACATAAATTCTGTGACTTGACGATGCTCCACGTCTACGCAGCCATTTCTGCTATAAACAGTGGACGGTGCTGGTTTTCATGCAAAACATAGCACCACCCACCAAGCTGTCCTGTTGGTTGAGAAGATCTGTTGGGCGCGTTCCATCAGACACCATACAGGCACTGTTATGCTTGATATCGAGAAAGATTTCGATCGAGACTGGCACGACGGATGGGCTAGTACACATGCATGTTTGTCCAGGCCATCTACTGAGAATGATTAACAATTATATTCGCAGTAGAAAATTCTACGTCGTGGTAGAAGGAGCTGAAAGCAAGTTTAAATCAATTGAAGCAGGCGTACCCCAAGGTTCGGTTATAGCACCAATTCTTTATAGCATCTGCACAAACGACATGCCACATCAGCCGGGCGGTGAAATCGCCATTTTTGCTGATGACAATGCCATCTACAGATCATTCCGGAACCAAAAATTCATTCCAGAGAAGCTATTACAACTCCTGGCACTCTATAAACAATGGTGCAAAAAATTGAAACTCAAGATCAACAAAGATAAATCACAAGCCATCATGTTCCACACGGCTGAGTATCATTTGACGGCACTGATCTCCCCTGCCAAGACACAATTAAATATCTAGGAATAATCTTCAACAGAAATCTGACTTGGGTCACCCACATCCGTGACACCTGCAACGCAGGCAAAGCCCGGCTCTTCAAGCTCTATCCTATCCTCCATGGGAACGGCCTCGCTACTCAAGCCAAAATGAAAATCTACAAGGCAGTAATCAGACCAGCTCTATTATACTGCTCTGAGGTCCACAGTATGGCAAAGGACTGCAGAACGAAACAGATAGTCCAAAACAAGTATCTAAGAATTATTACTGACGCTCTCTGGTACATGGCTAACACACAAATACATCACGACTTAGGAATTAAAAAAATCACTGACTACTTCAAGGACAAATCAACAAACTTTTTCGATAAAGCTCAAGCATCTACCCAACATCTAATTCAAAATCTAGGAACCAAACTACAACCGACCAATATCAACACTGACTAGAAACTTCAAAACATAAAATGTATATGTATAAACCGACAAAATTAAAAAAGTAACACTCCAGACTTGACTATAAAAGACATCGCAAAAAAAAAAAAAAAAAAAAAACATGAAAGAAGGCAGAGGAGTAGATTACTTGAGCTCAGGCTCAGACAGATACGACGACGACGCCAAGTGTGAGGGACAGATCTCGTGTTGACGGTGGGCACATTGCAGCAGCCGATTCAAGGCGCTACATCCAAGACGATAACTATTTCCCACAGGAATGTGGCAGTAGTCTAATGTCTCTGGTTTTTGTACATGAAAGCCAGTAAGGCAGAGGCGGTGTACCAGAGCCCTTCAGAACCGATAGTCAAGGGTGATAGCGAGTCTAGACTTTGGTCCAGGAAGAAAGCGAGTTCTGGCCGCGGCTGTTCGTGTACCGTAGGCGAAGAATACATAAAAACCTCTACGGCCTTCGACCGTTACGAGTGTGCCGCTAGGTTTTGTTTAGCTCAGAGTGTGAAACTCAACAGTAATGAACATGTGTTTTATAAACGTACAAGGATGGGTGCTTGGCTGAGGCTTGAACGCTGCAGCAAATGAAGTAAGACAAATCTTTCTCTCTCTCTTAAGTTTATTTTGCCCTCTGTCATGTGTACTCAAGAATACTTCTGATAAATGTGGGTACAGTTTCTAAAGTCAGTATAAAAGACGTACTGGAATTAACCATTCATAAAAACCGGTAGCTAGCACTAGAAGCTTGTTTTACGAAGACGAAGTTAGCGGTTTATCGTATTTGTGAAGCTTATGTTTGTCCATTCATTAAGTCAGATACAGAGATTCATAATAAATAAGGTTTGGTTAAAATATAAATTTTTATTGTAATGTCTCCTCGTGTTCCCAGTGAACTTAATTATTGGGAGTGTGTCTCGCCTCTATGAAATAAGCAATCTTCAGTAATTACATCTGATAACAGTATGTGACCACTAAACGGAAATAAATTGTTATAACGAGGAAGATGTAAATAAAAGACAAAGAAGGAGAGAACAAACATTTAATTTTTAATAGGGGTGGAGGTGCAGTAGTAGAAAAAACAAAAGCATATGGGGAAGTTGTTATTGTTGTCAAACAGCTTAAACTGCAACAGTTGGGATTATTCAGGGTCGAATTATATGCTGTCAACTTACAGCTGATCCTGCCAGACAAATCGAATTTGAGCATGTAATATGGTGCCGGGATGATTGTTAGGTGGATGACATCAATGAATGGAGTTGGTCGGATACTTCCCACCAGCTGCTTACTCTCACAAGTGCATTCATTGCCAAGTGTGGTAGAGCAGCCGAGGCACACGGAGAGCCTGCTTTGGTGAAGTCAAATATCTTAATTTAATTTTATTGGTATGGAGTTAATGGCCAGATGGCAATTTCTACACCTACTTTCACATTTATTGATATTTCTATCTCAGTTCCTTCACAGTATCAGGTAAATTGTTTATTATTTCTCCCTGTAACGAACTTCAGTCCCTCGTTCGCTTACCAGTTCTTTGTGCTTAAAATCAAACACTAAAACTTATTTCCCTACCACGAACTACTCAGAATTGTTCACATCAGAAGTCGTCCCTGATATATACTCCTCATGCACTCTTTACACCTGCCTACTGTCACACAATGACTCCCAACCAAGATCATTTATTGTACCGGTTAAAGATTGATTTCTGCTGTAGATTCAACCAACAAATCTATAATTGCACGCATCAAACTAGTAAAGAGAGTGTTGACTGTATAAAAAGAGACAAAGCTGGTAACCAGTGAATTAAACTATTAGAGATTTCCTTCCCGCCTCTCGTCAACACTGAACGCGACGAGCCCTGAGTGAAAGCAAAGTGTTGTTGGTAGAGAAGGTTGTGAGACCGGTGCGATGGATGCAGAGACCAGCAGCCAGGCGACGAGCGACGAGCGACATCGTGCAAACTGACGAGGAGGGCGTCTAATCAGCCACGGACCTCAAACGACTGTGCTTGCGGCACTTGTGGATTAAGTTTGATGTTTATGATCTGATTTATTAGTATTGAATAAATGGTTTACGTGCCCATCCACGTTTATAGCGAAGCAATCAAAACTAACCTTTGATAGTCTGCACCTGCAATTTACGAGTCTCATCTCTATAATTCCTGAAGTACCACAAATGGGCAAAGATGTCTGATTTATGCTCTCATAAACGTCGATATAACTTTTTCTTATCATGAGTACTTGTTAAACAGTCCATTTTCTCATCTTTTAATTAATTCGTGTACTGGCTACTCTTGGAAATAGTGAGTGTAGTAAATCATTTAAAAAACAAATGCCGTTTACTAATGCTGAAAGAAATCAGAGATGAATTTAGTTAGAGCAAGAATTATAAAACGAAAATGTAAGAGGATTGACGGCATTTTCAGGGAAAGGACACTAAATAGTTTGTGATGGTGGGAACATGTTTCTGAAAATAATTCTCTTTGAGCGATATGGAAGGACACCGAGTCTTTAGTAAAAGAAAGGTATCTGCGATACCAACACTGCTGCCTTATTGTGGTCCTGAAGCCTACATTTCTGCTCTCACTGCGTTATCAAGCCACAAGTCGACATTTCACGCCATCTGAAAGCACTGCCACAGCTGTCGTAAGACTTAGAAATATCGTCGAACAGAAGAGAATGAATGACAAGTGACGCTGCGGGCAGTTCGGCCGAGTGTTACGTTTGGTCAT
Organism: Vandiemenella viatica; assembly: GCA_031002005.1. Classification (NCBI taxonomy): domain Eukaryota; kingdom Metazoa; phylum Arthropoda; class Insecta; order Orthoptera; family Morabidae; genus Vandiemenella; species Vandiemenella viatica. The sequence goes on from JARYHS010009186.1 coordinate 23,366,093, forward strand.
TTTGACCGGTTGAGTAATAGATTTTCTTGGACCAAGCGTTCGTAATGAAGGATACACCGACACTTGGACGTTAGGAGGCCGCTGCAGTTCTCTCCGTTGTAGTGTGACACAACGTGGTGATCGTCGCGTGTATTTCCCGCTAGGAGACAGATTCAGGACAGCAAATGTTTCCAACAGTGCCGAGACATCAGCTAGCTCCATAATCACTTTACACTATGTCGGCACTTGACTTATTCTATTACAGTATTTAAATATTTTTTGTTTCATTCCTCATAGATATCGTAATTAATTCAAGTTGCTAATCAATGTCATATTGTCCAGTCTCTAGAACACTGTTTCACAAGTGCAATGCCAGGGTCAGTTTCTAAGACAGCGGAAATGCTAAAAGATTTAGTCCCACGAACGTTAAAAGGAAAGAACTGGTAAATTTTGCGGTAAATAACTTGTGATGTATGATGTAAGATAGGCTGAATGAGAAAACTGCTATAGTACCGAAGTATGTTTTACAGACTAAGAGCTTAGTTTTACAAAGAATTTAAGCAAGCGTGTGGTGAAGACCTTCTTCTGCTGAGAACTATGGTGGGAACACGCGAACTCTAAGGTCAGAATCGTCGAATCCGTTTGGAGGCTGAATCTGCACAACAACGATTCGAATAACTTTCCAAAAACATCTTAGCGAAGAATTAAAAAGAATAAAAACGAACAGAGAGATTCATATTATTACCAGACGACGTAAAATGCAACACTTCTGTCATATCCAGCGAATAACTACATTTTACATTCATACAGACGATGTTTCAACGAGAAGTCTATTTTTCAAAGTGTAATTTGGTAAAAAGAGAAATCTGTGCTGCAAGATATCAAAGAATGCTTTGGGATTCTGGCGACAGAGAATTTATTAGTGCGTTGTCAACGCCAAAGTGTGGCAGAACGGACGAGGCACTTGAAGAAGAAGAAGAAGATAAGGATTGGTTATACTGAGATGAAGACTCTAGTTCACTTTTTGATATTTAATTTTATCGTGATGGGGTTAAGACCCATGTGACAAATCTTCTATTCACCTACGTTTATATTTCATAATATTTTATCTTTAGTTCGTTTACTTTTTGGGGTAAATTATTCAGCATATCCCTCAGTAGCTTGTTCCAGTCCCTCATTCCCTTTCCATTCCTTTATGGATGAAACCAGGCGTGTTTTGTCATATGGGTGATATAATTTTTTCCGAGTACTACCCGTAATTGATCTGCCAACATCCATTCAGCTTTCACCCCTGTGTATGTCTTATATACACCGAGCACCCTCCTCCTATTTTACATTCCAGCTCCATTAATATATTAATTACACATTCTGCAGTAGTTTCAATAAACAACTCTTGACCTTTATGTATCCAACTTCTCAAGGCCGATGACAGCATAAAAAACAAAGATTACGACCACGTAATTAAACTATGAGCGATCCTTCCCGTCCCTAGTGAGCATTCAACGCCGATCACCACTGACTGTCTAACTAAGACAATTGAAAGTGTTGTTGGCAGAGAAGGTTGTGAGACCGGCGTGATGAAGGCAGAGACTATTAGCCAGGCGAGCGATGAGCGGCATCGTGGAGTCTGGCGCGAACTGACGGCTGCTTCGCAATATCAGCTACAGGCCCACACCACTCTGTCCTCAAGCGCTCTTCATGGCCTTGCGGATTAATTTTGATGTTTATGATCTGAATTGTTGGTGCCGAATGATTGGTTTGCGTCGATAGCTGACTGGGTGAAGCAATCACGCCTCACAGTTGAGGGTCTTCACCTGACATTTATGAGTCACATCTTCATAGTTAGTGAAGTACCACAACCAGGTATCTACTACCTGTTGTGCGATTTTTGTGGACGTAAGCCTTGATAACTCTTTTCAAACAGTACCTTTATATATATAGGGTGTTACAAAAAGGTACAGTCAAACTTTCAGGAAACATTCCTCACACACAAACAAAGAAAATATGTTATGTGGACATGTGTCCGGAAACGCTTACTTTCCATGTTAGACCTCATTTTATTACTTCTCTTCAAATCACATTAAACATTAAATCGAAACACACAGCAACAGAACGTACCAGCGTGACTTCAAACAATTTGTTACAGGTAATGTTCAAAATGTCATCCGTTAGCGAGGATACATGCATCCACCCTCCGTCGCATGGAATCCCTGACGCGCTGATGCAGCCCTGGAGAATGGCGTATTGTATCACAGCCGTCCACAATATGAGCTCTAACATGGAAAGTAAGCGTTTCCGGACACATGTCCACATAACATATTTTCTTTGTTTGTGTGTGAGGAATGTTTCCTGAAAGTTTGGCCGTACCTTTTTGTAACACCCTGTATATATATATTTAATTAATTCGTATATTGGATTCCTTTAGAAATTGCGAGTGAAGTTATTACTTCAGTGCAAGATTTATTTGTTAATGATAAAACAAGTCACATA
>JARYHS010009186.1:23369561-23473041 GCA_031002005.1 Vandiemenella viatica
CTTCACTTATAGTTGCAGTATTCATAATTCTGTACTAAAACCTTTTCTTCTGCTTCTGTAAATAAACCATATTTGAAGATAACTTTGTCTTTCATTTCGTCGTCGCTCAAGAACAAATTGAGAAGCAAAGAGCAAATTCATTTAGACAAATAAACGTTGGAGGTGCACGTAATGACCACCTTTAACTGCTCTGGTGTTAAAAATTGTAGTGGCGCCGGAGCAGGGTGTCTGAAGATGCAGAAGAAGAGATCCGGGCCGGTTCTAACCTAGTCGTACCCAGAGGACGGCTGCTCGTACAGTGTTAAAGCTGTTTTGCTAATAGCTAAAAAGTTTCCTCAATACGTTATAGTACATTTATCTCTGATCACCGAAGTCCAAACTGTCCTCTAGACTCTGAGAATACGGACAACTTTCTGTTGTCTGGAACTGCAACACACGTATCGACCATAATTAGAAGCATCTGTACATTTGAGAATCTTAAAACTGTTTAGAAATAACGTTTCAATCGTCAATATCTTCCGAACTACATGTCCATCAGTTTAAAGCAAGAAAAATATGAAGGATCCTTATCGTTTTTTTTATGACAATATCTCATACCCGCAGCCCTGTTACCAGTATTGATTTTTGATCTCAAAGTTTTGTGTTGATGTGTACTGTACCGGGAAGTCGTATTTCTTAGTTGTAAAGTCGTCCAGAAGTCGCACGATTACGGATCATCTCATATAACTCACATCTGGTAGGCCGATGCACAGATACCGCTGTTTTATTAACAACTTTTCATACGTTTGGGGATTGTAGCTAACATCTGAAGCGGAATATATAACTCTTCGACTTCACGCAACGCCAAGGTTGCAATTGCTATTCTTATCCGCATTCAGCAACAAATCACCGTGGGAATGGTTTTTGACGAAATGATCAAGGAATCGGTCAGTCATAAGCTGGAGAGAGTCCAAGAAACTTTTAATAACGGGAAACGCCGTCAAATTTTGTTGATCATGCATCTTCTTCGCTATTAACCTGCAACATCAGCTCGGGGCTACACTAAAATGCAGGAAAGCTACTCATTATTGACGGCGACGAATGGACTGCTGATATGAGCTCTAGATAAAGGGAGAAATTACAGGGACACAACAAACTACATGTGGAAAGTTCAGGAAAAGTAGAAACAAGGATCTATGGAACTAAACCAAAAAGGATATAAACACAATGCAGACGTATTAACTGACCTACATTTTTTTTTTTTTTGATGTATGTTAAGTGATATCTTCGCCAATTGTGAAATGATTTTAGCGATTTTTTTAGTGGGTAGAGTATACCTTCAAAGTGTTCCCATATAAAATTCATTGAGATAGCACCTCCACTTCACACCACTTAATTTTTATTCAAATCCACATTTTTTATCGGATGTCTATGGAACTTTGGACACGTATAATTTAAAATAAAGAGAAAAATAGTGTCAACTTCTGGTTTGCAAAAAGGCATCCCCACTCCCAGCTCCTTCCTTCTTAATTTTTTTAGTGCTACAGCTTTTATCCGTTATCTATGAATCTTTGCAGATTTTTAGTTTTACAAAAACCAAACTACTCCTCCCCTCTACACCCCATTAATTATTTTTTTTATACATACCTACAGTTTTTATCCGATATAAATGGAAATTTGCACATGTATATTTTAAATCAAATATAAAAAGATTTCCAACATTTGGTATGCGCAATCTCTCTCCTCCTTTAACCCAACTCCTTTAAATTTCCAATGTTCTTTATAGAAAAGCACAGTTTTAAATCCCGTCAAAATCAATTCAGCTGTTTTTAACTTATGCCAGAATATTCATAAAATAAATGTGTCCCAATGTCTCAACATGTACGTCTGATTAAAATTTGGATCCCTAGTTCTCACGTTGTGAAAATCCATTAAAAATCTATATCTTCTGCGAGATGCCACAACGAACAGATATAATCCATTTACAGATCTATGTAAGTGTCCAGACGGTAAATGTTTCGACTATCGTTGTTGTGATTAGATTGAAACATAGCCTGGACCAAACTGTAAATTGACGTTTTTAACCACATCATTCAATTCATTCCGCTCTTGTTGGGATATATGCAAACCAGAATTTCTTGAAAACAAGCGCATTAGCCACTGACCAACAAGGAAGTTCGCAAAATGAGTAAAGCTGTCCCATATTTAAAATACAAAAAAAAAAAAAAACTAGCAACAAAAATTTAATGATAAAATAATTGTTTTAAAAACAAAAAACTGTCTTCAAAAACACACTAAAAATTTTAAAACAACTTTATATCATGCTTAGACGCAAATAATTCTAAATGGACAATATTTTAAATTACAATTATTGAAATTTTTTCATTAATCAGCTATTTTTGCAGTTGGTGCTAGACAAAGCAAGGAGAAAAATGGTAACAATAAGGAATGACAACAATACGCTCTTAATCATGTTAGTACTTACCTATGATTAATGCTAGAAACGTGTTTCAACAAAACTGAAACATACAGATGATATACCTATATTATACTAACTGTAAAGAGCTTACTGTATGATGCAGCCTGCCAACTGACACTGTAGCGCCAGAAATATGCCTCGACGTTCAGCGAGGCCGAGCCACAGATTCAAATACCACTTAATTTGTTCCACTAAATTGCCTACCGCAAAAGCAATATCTGGCTCACTAAATGATGTAAAATATTCAGAATTTTCGTTCGTAACTCCTCCCCCCCCCCCTTTCCGGTCAACAGCAAATAAAGTGCAGTAATTCAATCCGTTCCTCACGATGTGTATATTTCAATAATAGTAATGTAAAATATTGTCCATTCAGATTTATTTTCTTAATGTTTTCTGAGCAAGGTATAAAACTATTTTAAAATTTTATTGTGTGTGTGTTTCTTTTTAAGAAAGTTCTTTTATTTTTTTAATAATTTTTTTTATTTCCTTCTCCATGGGTCGTCCTTGATATTAATTATCAATCATTTACAACTAAAATGCGGAAATAAAATTGAAATTATTTTTGAATCTGGTAAGAACGGACGATAATCGATTAGCAAAATGTCTCTTCGAATGCAGTGCAGGGCTCCAAGAGAAGAGTGGAGCTAACAAGATGACGCAGAAGAGGTGGAAATCACAGCAGATTGATTCTCAAGATAGGTCAGAAGCCGAACCGACAATTTAAAATTCCAAGTGAAATTACTAAAAAGTTATCTCAAGCTGTTCTGATCTTCAGACATATGTTACCGCTCCCATCAATTATCTTTCAGGTGGTTTAGTTATTTTATGTTATTATGTTTGTTTTAATTGCAAATTGTTGTATAAATGTTTATAATCAGAGGTATTACGGGTTTCCACAGATAATAGTGTGTTGCAGCGGTCGGGGTAGGATTAGTTTAGTCTTTAAGAATGCGTATAGAATATCTTTGGTCCGGCGCAGAAGGCCAGTTCTGTTCTCGCGGTGAGGCAAATGTTATTTTTAGACTGCGAAAGTAATGATAATTTATTAGAGTATGTAAAAAGCAGTTGTGTAACGTCGTGTTTGTGTGAAGGAAGTATTAAATTGAACGTCTGTGATCAGAACGGTGTATTTTCTATACTGATATAATAATAATACCTTCCGATTAACTCGAGGGTATGTTTTCAGACACGGTAGTAATTATAAAACTTAACGAACTGTCGGTTCGCAAGTGTGAGACGTGGTTATACGGCCAAAACATCCAAAACACGACGTACCTTCTTCGTTTAATGTGGTCTAATTACGTTAATGAAGTTATTGATTTACCACGGACATACTGATGTAAGAAAATAAAGAGGGACAGTTCGAAATTAACTCAACCTGCAAGGATTCACATGTAATCTGGGAAGTTCCCAACATGGAGGAAGGAAATATAAGGAGGAGAAGTGACGTTAAATCGGTGAAGCAGGCTCTAAACTCTCGCGCATGCCCAGTGGCGGCAGCGGCGATATTTCGCTTCCAAACAAATGCGATGTTCACATTGTGTTAGATGCTGTGATTATTTCATTTTGTAATGTGTATAAGTGTTTTACAATGCCATCTTGTGTTGCGTACGGTTGCACAAATAGGCCAGACAGGAAAGAACCTGGAATATCATTTTATAAGTAAGTTGAATTCTAATTATCCTTGTTGAAGTGGGCGGTAAAGTAACAAACTTTGGAGCATGTTGCAAGCTCACAGTCGTCTTGGCGTAGTACTTGTTGGGGCTTTAGATTAATTATGAATTAACACTTATAAATAAAAAAGTTCGGTCAGCCGTGCGGTCGCCAATCTGCTGATCTTTACTAGTTAGATAAATTAGAATTGTAGTCAGAGAAACAAGTAAGAAAGTACTGAGAAATACACCGCACTTCAGTTTTCACATTAACTCACATTTATTCCTCCGAAACTACAAATATCTAAGCCAGCCAGCAGATACTTAAAAACTAAACTTCTTCTCCAAAGAATGCAGGTTCGAGGATAATCAAGGATTGTAACATTCAATACAAGCCCCGTAATTAATTATTACACAAACGACGTGATCCAAATCAATAGCAGTTCCACATACACAGTTTATGGGAAACCAGTTCATTCAAAATAACCTTCATAGTCCACAAAAATACCTTCAGAATGTCCACACAATGTCTTACAACTCTGAGCCTCGGTTAAGCGACACACACACACGCTCCCGGCCGCGGCATATAAGCTCTCGCTGACCGTAGCTTACTCTAACGTCGCCAATACAAGACTGTTTCAAAGCGCGCTAAGTAATCGCTCAACACCAAAGACATTACATTTACTTCTCAGATCACAATTTATACTAAAATTATATCCGTAATTTCAACGGTTATGTTACACTCCCTAACTAACAACCTTGTGATAATTGATCTGGTTTCAGATAAAATTGATCAATTATCAAAAAAAAACTGTTATGTCACACTCCCCCGGTTGGAATGTGGCGAAAGTTGGCATTGAAAAAGGTATCAACTTTCGACATTACAGACCACTTCTGTTAACATTTACATAGAAACATGGGGTACATACCAATACATGGTGTCAAACATAACGCTAAGTCTGCGTGGCTGCTTGCTTACACTTACAATACAGAAGCAAATACATATTCAGTTCAACAAACATACAAGAAAAATATTACACACCAGACATATCAGGAACAGTAAACATAAGAAAAGAAAAAAACCCACAGAACACAAAATAGAAAAAAGAAAGGACATGAATTAGTATTCAATAGCAAGTTGACAGCTTGCTGTCAAAACCATTGCTTTCAATGTAAACACCAGCTACACACAGGTCAATGACCTGTACACTTTACTGCTTTAAGCATCACGTCACACGCGTCACTTCACTCACTTTACCACACTTCTTCGTGCTACTACATTACTGCTAGCGTCTTCGAAGGTAAGGGAAAAGTAGGGTTTATAGTGGTACAGAGATCTTCTCTCAGAAAAAGGATTGATAATTGAAAAAGACATAAGAAATAAAATATGAAAATAACAGGACAGGATTACTTGTTTTCTTAGTCTGGTCACAATCGGGAAAATTGATACTTGTTCGATCACCTTCCTCCGTCTTCCACCTTATAGACTTTCTGTCAATTTTATTTTCCTCATTAATTTTCCACCGTATAGATTTTCTGTCAATTTTAATTTCTTCATCTACAAATTGAGAAGGTTTTTGTCTACCAGTTACTTCTTCACATCTTCCGCTATCGAAAATGACTGATTCAGCTAAATTATTGCTTCCGAGTGAGTGACCTAACTCGCTCGCTCGTTTTTTCCGCACTCGCCAGTGTTGCGGCGGTCAAAACTTTTTTGGCACAGGTTCCAACAGTGCTCCGGTACACGCTAGTACGCGCCGACTGTCGGCCACTGCTCCCGCTCCCGTCACTATTGTCAACGCCATATGGCTGTCGTGCCGCCTTGATTCTATCCAACTTTACTTCTCCTGTATTTACAGATAAAAATCCCTCCACTTCAAAAGATTTCTCTTTTATATCGTCTTCCACAAATTCCTCCTGACACCCTTGAACGTCTGTTTCCGCAGCCATAATACTTTTACAATTTACTTCAACTTCATCCTTTAAAACATTACCTAATATAGTGTCAAAAATAAAAACTTCTTCCTGAATTTTCTTCTTCCTCAATCCTCCGCTTCCGTTCTGTGAAATTACGTCCGCCTTTGGCCTCTTAACCGGTTCTGCCCCTGATGAGGCCGCGACAGTGGCAGAAATTAGTTTAAACAATTTTCACCACTCGCAGCTACTGTGGCTACCCTCTGTTCTCTGTTATGGGGTTGGTTGTCATGGTACCGTTGGTGTTGATTATTAGTTTCTGTTTCTACCGCTTGGTTATTCGGCTCAAAAGTGTTTCTCTGCCTAGCCCCGTGTTGGTATGTATTTACCGGTTGTTGTCGGTTGTTCCTTCCTTCTTCTCTCCAGTAACCGCCTCCCCGTGTACGCCTATCCTGAAAGTGTCTATAACCATTCTGAAACTTCGACCTGTCTCTCCTCATCCTCTCCTCCTGGACATCCAACCTTCCCAACATGTCTATGGCATCCTTAATTGAACATATTTTATGGCTGGTGAGAATAAATTGCGTTTGTTCGGGTAGGCGAGCCGCAATAATTTTAACATATTCTTCCTCACTGTGGGGTTGATCTAGGTACCTACAAGATGAGTAACACCTCATAAAAAAATTAGTTTGTGTCTCTTTATTCGGATCGTAATGCTCGCCCAACATTAAGTCGGATTTCACGGCAATCTGTCTCTCTGCCGACCAGTATAGGTTTAAAAAATCTGTTTTAAACTGAGCAAACGTTTCAAAACGGCCTTCGAATTGATCAGCCCAAAGACGAGGTTCTCCTCTCAAATGTTTAATTACCATTCTAATTTTATTTTCTTCACTAGCCATCAGGAAAGGTGCGAAATTTTCAAAATTTCTAATGAACTTTACAGGATGTATACAATTCTTTCCGGAAAATTCCTCCCAATCTATCTTCTCATCATTGACTTTAACTGGAAAAGCTGAAGTCTTTATAATTTCTTGGTACTTGACAAGCTCTTCCCTAACTACATTGGGGACTTGTTTAACTAGTTCTTGTTTCACCACTAGAGGGGTATGTAGTTTCGCCTTCTCAACATTTTCATAAACCTTTTCCACGTCAGCTGCCAGCCCTTTGACCTCACCCTTCAGTTCCGCATAGCTCCGTTGTACATTACCCTGAAATGTTTGCATCTGATCTTCAAGGCACCCTACGCGGTGGCTCTGACTGTCGCTTTTTTCCATTAACTGTAAATATTGCGCCTGTAAGGCACCGGTATCCTGGCGCAAGCCACTCGTTTCCTGCTCAACCTGTTGTTTTAACTCGGAAACTTGAGAGGACAACTCCTCCGTCCGATCAATACACCTAACACTATACTCTTCGAGTTTTCTCTCTAACTCCGCGATGTGCAATTTCTGCTCCTTGACTAAGCTATCGTGACGAACTTCTGCGTCCCTTTCCATTACTTCAAGTCTACCATTAAGGGTTTCAAATTCGGAATGAAGTTGATCATTAGAGTCCTTAAGGGTTTCAAATTTGGAATCAAGCTCAGAATTAAAATTATTATTTAGGGTTTGAAATTTGGAATCAAACTTCGAATCAAGTTTATCATGAGAGTCCCTAAGCTCGGAACGAAGTTTATCATTAGAGTCCTTAAGGTCTTCCATCAACCTAGCCAGCATTTCAGCCATTTTTGGCTCCGTCTCTTCCCCCATTTCAGTAAGTTTATATTACAAATCCCACGGGAAAATTCAATTATGATAATAACTCAGTTGCTTGACTTCTCCCCCCTTCAATTCACAGCAAACAAAACCAATACAACGCTGCTATTCAAGAAACTCAATCAACATATCAGAATTAAATGCATGCAAATTAAAACCAACTACTTGTGCTGCGTCAACATGCGGTAAGTGTCACCAGAATGACAAAGGAATGGGCAAAAAGGAGAGAAAAACTCAACTCGGTTTTCCTTCCTATGTGCGATTCGAAATTATAGGAGAAAAAAAATATTAAAGGAACGGAACAGATAGGAAAAGACGCTTCGCAGCAGCTCGCTAGCAGCAACACGCGCACTTAGCTTTGGTGTCTTCACTCGGGTCTGCTCGGCTCAGCTCGGCTGGTCGCAGGTTGGCTCGAATCAGCTGCTCCGGCTCGGCTTCCTTCGGCTGGTCTCGGCTCCGCTCGTGTCGGCTGCTCCGGCTCCGCTCCCTTCGGCTGCTCTCGGCTCCGCTCGTGTCGGCTGCTCCGGCTCGGCTCCCTTCGGCTGCTCTCGGCTCCGCTCGGAAATGCTCGTCGAGTTCATGCGCCACCTCCCTGGTCTCAGAGTAGATTATCTTCGCTCGCCGTCTTTGACTCACTACCTCGTGTCGTTGTAGTGTTATATCTTCCACTTTGGCTATTGTCGTCTTCGCGCCTAATTGTCACTTTATTCTCACTTCGCCGTAATTTATCCTTTGTCCTCTTTATCCTCGTGTGTATGCTCTGGAATTGAAAGTTAATTTCTCCTCCAGATGCCTATTTAACCACACGTCCTGTCACTGAGGCGCCATGCAAGCTCACAGTCGTCTTGGCGTAGTACTTGTTGGGGCTTTCAGATTTAATTATGAATTAACACTTATAAATAAAAAAGTTCGGTCAGCCGTGCGGTCGCCAATCTGCTGATCTTTACTAGTTAGATAAATTAGAATTGTAGTCAGAGAAACAAGTAAGAAAGTACTGAGAAATACACCGCACTTCAGTTTTCACATTAACTCACATTTATTCCTCCGAAACTACAAATATCTAAGCCAGCCAGCAGATACTTAAAAACTAAACTTCTTCTCCAAAGAATGCAGGTTCGAGGATAATCAAGGATTGTAACATTCAATACAAGCCCCGTAATTAATTATTACACAAACGACGTGATCCAAATCAATAGCAGTTCCACATACACAGTTTATGGGAAACCAGTTCATTCAAAATAACCTTCATAGTCCACAAAAATACCTTCAGAATGTCCACACAATGTCTTACAACTCTGAGCCTCGGTTAAGCGACACGCACACACACGCTCCCGGCCGCGGCATATAAGCTCTCGCTGACCGTAGCTTACTCTAACGTCGCCAATACAAGACTGTTTCAAAGCGCGCTAAGTAATCGCTCAACACCAAAGACATTACATTTACTTCTCAGATCACAATTTATACTAAAATTATATCCGTAATTTCAACGGTTATGTTACAATGTCTATAAATATTTAGTCATAACTCTCAATGGGATGACTTTGTTCTCAAATTTTTGTTGGTGTAGTGTAGAAAATCAGCATACCTTGCTATTTTATACATAATAGACTAGCATTACTTTTTTAACGAGTGTTGAAAATGAGATTTAAAGGGGTGTGTTTTACATCGCGATTCAGTGAATTTAGCATTGCACTTTCTTTAGTCACGTTGCAGTTTATGCTGACAGTGTATGATGAAATTAAATGTGTTAAATTATGCTATGCAATCTAGGAATCTGGATGAAGCAAACGATGTTGTTACTGCAAATACAGTTTGGGATTCAAATACGCGTGTGTGGGTATGTCTACATAGTTTGATTCTATAGCAGCAATTTAATGGAGATTGTGGTTAGGTCTAAATGCAGTCTGTACCAGAATGGTTTTGTTGTTCCATGAGGGACAAAAAATTTATCTATTACTGTTAGTAATTTCATGAGAACCAAGTTAGTAACAAAACGTATATCGCGATGGAAACTACTTCCAGCCATTTCCAATTAAGCTTACGATATATGTTAACAAGATAACTATTTTTATTCTGGTCTAGGCCACATTTCAACCTAACCACAAGTGGTGGTAAAAAAACTGAAATATCCATTCTGCATGTAATTCATTGTAGCTTTGGCAAAATTAATTTCTGATCCAGGCCGCATATCAACCCAATCCCAGTATATCCCGAAAACTAAGCAAGATATCGAAAAATTTTCTTCTTTATTTTCGATTTGTCTCGTCGTGTTACATAAGAATCGATCATTAAATTTGATTTTTGCGAAATTTTTCTTCTCCATTTCAACTCAAGACACCTCACTTTTGATACATTATATCTCGAGAACTAGGTGAGATATCGAAAATGTTTATTCTTTATTTTTCATTTGTCTCGTATTTTTAAATAAGAATCCATCATCAAATTTGACTTTGACCAATTTTTTTCTTCTGAATTTCAACCAAAACCATTTTCATTTAAGACAGAATATCTCGAAAACTAAGCATGATATCAAAAAATTTTATTCATTTTTTATTTGTATCATCGAGTTACATAATAATCCATCACCAGATTGTGGCGTCACGTTTATCCTAGAGTCCCCTTGAGGTTTTTGTACATATACGCCGTGTCTGTATGGGTTAGTCCATGCCTCCCCACTCCCCCCACTCCTCCTCCACCCGGCTTCACTTCAATGCGTGGTGAAGGTCTCTTGCGTCGTCTCCATATATTTCCTTCCTCCAAGGTTCGCAACCCCCAGATTCACTTCTTTTCTACTGCTCAGAGAGTAAAGTATTGACATACTGCTTGTAACAGAAAACTTCACAGTGGCTCCTACCATATAAGTCGCATGTGCGGGCTTCCGTTGCCTGTCTCCAGAGACATGGAGTGAAGATTCCATCTTCATCTCGATGGCAAGGTCGAAAGGAAAACTGATTTCTGCAATCTTCAAGCATGTTATATTTATACCAGCCGTGGATATTCAACTCTCTGATACGATTGGCTGAAAATTCTAACAAAAAACTTTGGTGAATTACAATTGGCCAGCGAAGCGTGAAAGTACTTGCTGCGATTATGCTAAACACACGGAGAAATGATTATCTGGACATTCATTAAATGCTGTTATTCTATTACGTGTGACTAAGCCTATGAGATTTTCCTTCAGATATATGTAGAAAGCCTATAGTTCCCCAGCAGTTAAGAAATTACCTCAACAATTATCTAAACCTACGGTACACACTTTACACGAAACCAGTAAAACTGTCGGATTTTTAGATAATTCTCATCCTCAATCACAGTTTTCCTCTATATTTTCGGACGAAAAAGTAATTTGCTTCACTAGATGCTGCAATGTTTATGTTCTCCAACAAAATAATAATAATAAATTACACAGCGCTTGCAGAGTCACAGAAGTAATAAGCGAACTACACAGTGGCTCCGACCTCCCCCGCTTGCTACTGTAGCTCCTCACTACTTAATTCCACAAACCAGACCAAAGATGCTATAACAGTCACACCACAAACACAAATATTATTCACTAAGCCATGAATTTTCTGATTTATTAAAAATAATTTACATGAATCAATTGAATTTAGCAATAAAATCATATATCTTAAAAATTATACGTTGTGTTCAGGAACCACACATTTTTACTTCAAGACTCGCTCGGTAGAGTACACACTTTGTTCTCGCACATTCAGCGTAGCTAGCGAACATGGTAATACAGAACTGAATTTAAGAAGCTGTGTTACACGTGGATTATTGATTAAGTAAATCAATTTTTGGATTTATGAACGGCATGTGTGGTTGAAATAATAGTAAATTCTTCAAAATTTGAAATGATCAATAATCATTAATATTAGTTAGTGATATCAACTGTTTTCGTTAGCCGTTCATCAAATACAGGATACAAAATTTTGACATATTACACTATCGGAGGGGGAAAAAAAACGCAATAACACGATTGCTGTGGATTTGGGTGCACGGCACTCACTTGCTGACTGATGATCATCAAAACTCTAAGGCACTTTCCGTAGCCGTGGAAAGCTGAAATTTGCTACACAGATAAAATTTTACTCACATACTCACATACCAACAAACTTGTAAATGTCCGTATATCTAGCCCTTACCTACCCTTAACGTGAAATCGCTTCCTACCCTAATAACTTTATACACTTCAGATTTCAATTGTAGAGTGAGCTTACTAAGTTCAACTAATATGTTAAATGTTACTTATTTGCCTTTCTTATTCTGGAAGTTACTGAAATTCAAAATTTTATTTTGACCACGACACCCCGATATCAAAATCCCACTGTACCTCCAGCCATCCCAGAAACAAGTAATTTGGTAGTCTACACATATATGATTTCACCCAATTATCATGAGAAATGTCTAATATTTGAATTTTCTCCCGTATTTATTTAATTACAATCCCAAATATGAAAAATTCTGGCACATATGTGCGCCTTAATTGCTTTTTCCCGATGAAGCTACATGGCTGAGAATTTTTTAATGCAAAGACATAAGCAACTTTAAGTGACATCTTAAATTTTACTTTGGTCTTATGCTTAGTTTGGAAGTTACTAGTAATTTATTTATGGTGGTAGTTAATCCAGCGGCAATCGGCATTGCTCAGCTACTGGTCACATCAATTGTTTTCAGAAATTGAGGCATTGTTGTTAAACGTATATTTATTTCTTAAAATCTGAAATGTTCCTATTAACCGATTTTCAAGTGGAATCATTACATTTGAGCGGTGATTCAGGATAATCGATAAACTTACAAAAAGAAATGAGATCCAACAAAAACAATTCTTGTAAAAATAGGCCAAGTCTCGTGTTTGTGCAGTGACAAAAAGTTATGAGATCTTCCTCTGAGCCAAGTCTACACTTTTCAGTGTACATTCACTTCACTCTATGAAACTGGTTTCTCTCGGTATCATAGATCGTTTATTTAGGATAAAAAATCTGATGACTTGGCTATTATGCATGCCATGTTTTAGTTAATGTACACAAACTTATAAATACGTAAAGGCCAAGATTTCCATCGCTCTTTTTCGAATTTGACAAGTATATATATTATGCCCTCAATTTAAGTTCAAATTATGACATGCATAATGGCCAAGTCATCAGATTTTTTATCCTAAATAAACGATCTATGATACCGAGAGAAACCATTCTGTTTCATAAAGTGAAGTGAATATACACTGAAAAGTGTAGACATGGCTCAGAGGAAGATCTCATAACTTTTTGTCACTGCACGAACACGAGAATTGTTTTTGTGGTATCTATTACTCTCGACAATAAAAAATTAAACGCAAGTGCTCAGGAGTTAAGCGCTGACTTGTATGTAGTTTTTTGATATCAACAGTAAGACTGACAAACAGGTTTGGAGTAAGTAAAATCAGGAAGATAAACTTTGGAATGGACAAAAAATTTCAAATAAAATTTCTTTAATTACAGTGATATGAAGAGTATAATTAAAGCTATCGTCTATCTTACCTTCTCCTTCATCATGTGCCGTCTCGTTGATGGGGTTGCCACGAATCTGAAAGAATGCATACAGATTCAGTGATATTGGGATAACTATTTACTCAATGGGCAATTTAGAGCTCAAAATATATTTTAATTTCTTGATCTTCCATAAGGAGATGGCACATACGTGATATATTAAATTGGAATCGAGGTTTTCAAACTGTAAAATCTGATAGTGGATCAATGAAACAAACCACCATTAAAAAACAATTCCCTTGGCTTTAGGCATCTCCAAATATCCGTTCACATTAAATTTTTTTCAATGTTCAATGTTCAGGAACAGGAGTGTTCTAATTTTATAACAGAATAGATTGTTTCAGTTCGACTAATGGCAGTTTGTTAATATTTAAAATAAGAAAGAGAAAATGACCTCACTAAGACCGGGTCATGGGTTGCCATTCCCCTCCAAAAGTTATCAAAAACAATTGGGGTCCTCCAGCCAACCCCAATAGTACATTGCACTGAAATCTGGAGACGAGTAAAATTATCATGCTACAATTAAACAACGTTAAGTTGCTAGAACATTTGTAAAATATTCTAGTAATTGCGAAAGCTAATTAAAGCATTAATGAAATCTTCGAATGTTATAAATAATTATTTAGAATTTTTGATGATATTCTTAAACAATAAAAGGGTGTTTATATAATCCTGAAATATGGTGAAACACATTCGTGTTGCATTGCCATATGGTCATTAAGGCTTAAATGTTGTAAAATACTGTTAACTGCTGGCAAAATAATAGCTGTGTTCATTGCCTCTGTATCTGGAAAAGTCCGTACTGATATGACGGTAGAAATATTAAATGTTGAAGAATTAAAGTATTTAAAGCTGGAGAGTTTCTTATCGCGACCTATCACTGCAAAAATTTGGTTCAAATGGACTACTTTGCCTAATGGATGGTTCTTTGTCGGGATAGCGATATATAAAGGCCCGGCCACACAGAACGCGACAAGCGACAACGACACGCGATATTGTGTCGCGGCGCGACGTCGCTATTGTTGTAATTCACAGTTTTGAATCGGGACGGTCACACACAAAGCGATCCGTCGCCGGGCCGCCGCCTTTGTCGCGGCGACTAGCGACACAGTTGCACAAAATCACAGAATTGTCGCGCGACATGGCCGATGAAGAAAAATTGATTGATTTCCACCGCATCCGACGGCCACTCTACTTCAGGTGTACTAAGAGATATATGAAAAGATTTCCAGCTCATAAAAAATAATTTTTCGCATTGAGAATTGTATTTTTTCTTCTTAGTTTCTCACTTTATGTTTGTTTGTTTACACTGTAATTATTTAAAATTAATAATACTTGTATTTGAGCCTATCTTTTTATTGTGAAATACATTGTCAATAATAAATTGTATATTTTATTGTGAATATTTCACTTTGTGACGAAACTCCTGGTTTTAAGAGTATTTCTTAATATTGACCTCCACGCAAATGACACAGCTGCCTGCAGGGGGGAAGAGCTGGGAAGTGATAAGATTGAAAATCACTTAGAGGTCAGGGGCTTTGGCCAGGGCGCTAAGATTTTCGGGCCCCGGGTAAGGATTCTTAGCCCCCCCTCCTCCCCCCAACAAAATTATTTATATTAAACTTTTAAAAACTTTTAAATTTTAAGGCAAAAAAATCAAATTACACCTTTTTAAGCAAGATTTTTAAAGTTTTATTTTTATTTAATTAGACACTCTGGCAGAGGAGCCCCCTTCGGGGGCACAGGCCCGGGATACTTTTGCCTTGCTTAACCCCCTAGCACCGGCCCTGGTTTTGGCAGTGTCGTTTTTGTTTTGTTTTTAAGAATATATATTAAATGAACAGAGCATACCTCATACTGTCATACAAATGGCTAATCTTTCTATTGTACCAATTACTTTTCTCCAGTTCGTGGTGCAATAGTTGATTTTAACAGATTGTGTATTTTCTCGAAGCATTCTCGAGACATACGAAAATATGTATAAAATCTATCTTCTTGTGATACCAGTCCCCGGCAAAGGCGGTGGTATTCACCAAGGCATTCTCTCTTCTGATTGATGTCAGGAACCCAGACCATTTTTAGTGCGAACAAAATAAGTAGAGTCCCCTCATCACTTGACATTTTTTAAGAATTTCCTAGCCCAAGAAAACTTATTAAGAAAGAAATAGAGAAGTACAGATTTCTTCGCGAGAGAGGGTCTCACTGGCATTTGTCGCTATGGAGTTGTCGCGTCCTGTGTGACGTACCAAAATCGCGTATCGCCGCGACGAGAGAACGACCACTTGCCGCTGTCGCTTGTCGCGTTCTGTGTGCCCAGGCCTTAAGGCTGGTTCAAAAAGTAACGAGCCGGCGGCCTAGGAACAGAAACCAGTACCCGTATTTCAGAAGCCTTTTACAGGGGACCAAAAATGGCGTAATCGCAGTGAGAAAGGTTGCAAACCTTGTTCACCCTTCGCCAAGCGATCAAATCAAAACGACCAGGCAGGCTTACCCATGAGGTCATTCTTCTCCACGACATAATACGGCCAACATAATCGCGGCACTCGTGCAAAAATTCAAGTTGGAAGTTCTCGGTCGACCTCGATACAGTCCAGACCTGTCTCCCTGCGATTACCCCATTTTTTGTCCCCTAAAAAAGGTTCTGAGGGGCAAACGATTCCCCACGGACGACGACGTCAAGCATTACGTGCGTAACTGGTTGACATCGCAGCCCACATCGCCTTGTGTCGCAGTGGGACAAGTGCTTCAGCAGCCAGGGCCAATATTTCTGAAATACAGGAACTGGCTTCTGTTCCTAGGGCTACTGCTCTTTACTTTTTGAACCATTCTTATATATTGAGATTCGTTTTCAATGGATTCCTGGGAGAATTTTATTTTGGTTTGGTGTAACTCCAGAGAATACTGCAATACTAATTGGAGAGACGCTTGGCATCTGATGAAATAGTTTGGTAGAGAGGTTTTTGGACACCAACCTGAAATACCAGTAGCAGCAGCTGCAGCAGTAGAAGCAGCAGCCCAGGCGCCATATTTGCAGACTCGAGGGACAAGAGCCTCTCTTAAGTAGCTCCGTCAGAGAGCGATTCGTCTCGCCACATAAACTCTCACTGCCTCGCTCATATTTTTAATGTCTTTTATCGCTGCCTGCGTGATACCTTCTAAGAACTAAGGAAAGAAACCTTCATTAAAATCCTTCTTTGCATTAACTACGCTTTCGGTTAAGGGCTTGCTTATGGCTTTATGCCTCATCGATGTCGAGTTCATTACAGGAGAGAAAGTACTGGGGACAACTCCTTAGTTTTACCATGGCCTTTTAAAGGAACCATCCCGGATTCGGCTGGAGTGATTTGGGCACCCATTGAGAACCGAAATCTGGATGGCCGAGAGGAGATTCGAATCCACATCCTCCCGAATTCGAGGCCAGAACATTACATTCATCCAACATGCTCGTTGAAGATCGTCTTGTTCAGGAACTGTGACACCAACTTATATAAAATTTCACACTTTTCGCAGGCGTCATTATTGAAAATTGCACTTACTTGTTTACTTTCGGGTTTTGCGCTGCGATTTATTTGCTGATAACACCAATGTTTCGGCCCCAACCTGGAGCCTTCGTCAGGGCTTCTGTCTATTTCACCGACTAGTGCTTTTTTTTTTTTGATAGACTTGACAGTTAATTCACTGTTTATTATCACAGGCAAAGATGATTTTGATTATCCGCCAAAGAATATTTTCTGTTACAAAGAGGTTTCTGTATTACGGAGCGATCTTGTAGTTGTTACGTGTTCATTTGCTACCACACACTACAATCATAGCAAAGCCAAAGGATTTTTTAGAAAGGAAAATAAGGGAATCCATCGAAATTTACAAAAATCCGAACAATTTCAACAGAGACGGCGGCTATGGTTTAAGCCAAATGTGGAAGTGTGTGTTAGCAAATGAACACGTAACAACTACAAGATCGCTCCGTAATACAGAAACCTCTTTGGAACAGAAAATATTCTTTGGCGGATAATCAAAATCATCTTTGCCTGAGATAATAAACAGTGAATTAAGTGTCAAGACTATCAAAAAAAGCACTAGTCGGCGAAATAGACAGAAGCCCTGACGAAGGCTCCAGGTTGGGGCCGAAACGTTGGCGTTATCAGCAAATAAATCGCAGCGCAAACCCCAAAGTAAACAAGTAAGTGCAATTTTCAAATGTGACACCAACTGTTAGTGATGTTTCAGCGTGCTTCTAGGATCGAGCGGATTATGACGTTATACTACGCGAAGTGGTTGATTGCGATCCTAGAAGTGGTAGAAATTTACACATCACTTCGGATAATACATTGAGACTTCCCCATTCTGCTAGCAAGCGACCGGGGACGAAGATTTTTTGATTGACTGACTAGCCATGTGCAAGGTTGATCACGGCTGAGAACCTTTTCTGCTGAAGATTGTCGAATTGTGTGGTGTATTGGCCGCAGGTGGCCTGTGCTGATTGCGTAGTATCAGTCTAATCCAAGTAACCTGCGTATCCTTATGCTGACGCCAAAGCCAAAGGGTTATGAATAGAGAACGGATTATATACAATTGCATGTTTGCATATGCATTTACATGCTAAAACCATTTTCACCGGTTATTGCATATTTTACTTAAACCTAGTGATGATGCATATTTTTTCTGTGTTTACTATATTTTTCGGTAGTGTACCTACTTAATAAATAAAATCTTCCGTTGTAGCCGGCAAAACCCACAGCTCTTAGTCTACGACGACTCGCTGAAGAACTACGACGAACTACGACCTACGTTTTGGAATGTAAGTACTCTGATTTTATCAAAAAAGCGTTTCTTAATACACGTTCTCATAATAATGCCTATAAAAAAAAATGACAAATCTGTCATTACCTCCTGACCCAGTGGTACCTCGATGGGAGATGTAGAAAGGCTATGACAGTGTGTCAGTACAAGGAAGCATTTAACATGTCTAGTATTAAAGCCATAGCTGTGATTAGAATTCGTTTTTCCCAAATATCTGCGAGTATTAAAAAGCTTGAAACTCAAGGTTTGACATTGACTGACTCTATTCAGTTAATATAAAATCCACATTGAAATAGGTATTCCTCTGTAAACTTAAATTGAAGTTTGAAAATATTTTGAACAATAACCTTTGTGTCAGATTAATAGTTTTAGTAATGGAACAGGTGAACTTTTTCCGAAACAATGACTACTAACACAAAACCCAATTTCAAATACTGCCCAGTTACATTAATGAATGTGGGTGGAACGGTCCACATACACTTATAAAAATATTTCGACAGATCGAAGAAACAATCTTACTATTGAATATTTGGAACAGTATCCAATTGTTTACGTTTACAAAAACAAAAACAAAAAAATCGTTAATCATCGAATTTATAAATATGTTAATCAACTGCTTACTAACTGAATGTTGATTTTGAAATAAAAAATCTAAAAATTACATTTTTATATTATATAATGTTGCATATTTTTTACTTTTTTACACTTTTAATGCCAATTTTAAGCATTTTTCATGCATATAATCTGGTCTCTATTTATGAACAAACACTGGCATGTTATTCAGCTTGGGTTTCCCACGGTTTCCAAAATCACTCCAGCCAAATGCCGGGATGCTTCCTTCCAAAGGCCATGGCCGAATTCCTTCCCATTCCTTGTCCCCCATCCTTTCCCGTCTCTAAAGACCTCGCTGTTAAGAGACGTTAGGCAGTTAAAAAAAAAAAACGAAAGATTATTTAGCTGTTATTCCAGTGCAAGTAAGGGAATTATAACGAAATTTAATATAAATTAATGTATCCAAACCGCGGCATACAATGAACACCTGTTGCTAATCAGTCGGTGTGGAGAGAGTATTTCTCTGAGTGAAATCAGTTTTTGTCTGAACAATTTATTTTTTGTATATTTAATTGTAACTATTTTGCTTGTTTCTGACGAAAAAAAAAAATGTTATATTTCTCCAAAACAATTAAAAGAAATCTTTGAATAGTACATGCACTTCCATTCATTACCCTTTGTAAATCGGATGTATGTACAAGATTTATGTAAAACTGTGACTAATGTTGCTTATGAGGTTTCACGAGCGGAGTATTTTGTTTAGTTGAGAATGAGAGAACTACTCCGCTGTATGGTATGGAGTGGAGAGGTAGATCAGCTGTGGCGGTGGCCTGTCCCCGCTTGAGAGCGAGGATGGAGTCAGTAGCAAATGAGTGGCTGACGCATTCGTGGATGTTATCGAGACAGATCGATTCATGTGTTGTTGTCTATTTTTTTTTTTTCTTTCGACTGGTTTGATGCAAACCTCCATCCCTTCCTATCCTGTGCTAACCTCTTCATTTCTAAATACCCCTTACAACCCACATCCTCAATTATCTGCTTCATATATTCTAATCTCTGTCTTTCTCTGCAGTTCTTACCTTCGACTGTTTCCGCCACTAACAAATTAACCAAACCAGCATGTCTCAAAATATGACCTACCAGCCTGTCTCTTCTTTCTTTAAGCTTCCTCCATAAACTTTTTTCTCACCCATAATCTCAAAAACTAGTTCATTTCTTAATTTGTCTGTCCACCTAATTTTCAGCATTCTTCTGTAGCACCACATTTCAAATGCTTCAATTTTCTTTCTTTCCGGTATACCTAAAGTCCATGTTTCGCTACCGTAAAGTGTTGTGTTCCACACATAGAGTTTTAAAAAGTTATTTCTAATTCCTAGATCAATATTTGAAACTAAAAGGTTTATCTTTTTCATGAAGGCTCTTTTTGCTAGTGCTATTCTGCTTTTAACATCATTCCTGCTTCGGCCATCGGTTCTAATTTTGCTTCTCAAGTAACAGAACTCACTCACGTCTCCTATTGCATCTGATCCTATTTTTATATTTAATCTACTAGTATTGGTATTTCTCCTACATGTCATCACTTTTGCCTTGCCTTGATTTATATTCAGTCCAAATCTTCCTTCAGTATTTTGTTCATGCCATTCAGTAACTTCTCAATATCTTCAGCCATCTCTGCTAACTAGACAATGTCATCACCAAATCGTAGCATACTGATTTTTTCTCCCTGAAAACTTATGCCACATAGAAATTTTTCTTTGACTTTCTTCATTGCTTCTTCTACATACAAGTTGAATATTAACGGGGATAGACTACAGCCTTGTCTCACACCCTTTTTAACTGATGCATGTCTCTCGTGATTCTCTACTTTTATTATAGCCACTTGATTCTTATATAGTTCATAGAGTATTCTTCTATCTCGATACTTTAGACCTGTATTCTTTAAAAGTATGAACACCTAACATTATCTAAAGCTATTTCTAAATCAACAAATGCCATTAAAGTATCTTTGTTTTTCTTGATCCGCCCTTCAAGTATTAATCTTAAAGACATAATTGCTTCTCTTGTACCGCGATTTTTCCTAAATCCAAACTGATCTTCACCTACTATCTCTTCTACTACCCTTTCCATCCTTCTGTATATTATTCTGGTCAGTAATTTTGAAGCATGTGATGTTAGACTAATGGTGCGATAATTCTCACATTTGTCGGGTTGTGCTTTCTTTGGAAGTGTGAAGATGTTATTTTTATTAAAAACTGTTTCATAACTTTTTGATATCTGCTTGAATTATCTTTCGATTCCTTCTTCTCCTAGGGATTTAAGAAGTTCTGCAGGGATCTCATCCATTCCAACTGCCTTATTTGCTTTCAAGTCATTCAGAGCTTTATTAAATTCTGTCCTCAAAACAGGATCTCAGTCTCTCGATCTCTGGTCGTCAATGTCGACATCGCATCCCTTTTCCATTACATTATTGTTCAAGTCGTCCCCATTGTCTCATACTGAACGATTTTTCGAGCCGCTGTATTTAATAGGTTACTGTGTATTTGTGTTTAATAAACGTGAAATAAAGTGCAAGGTTTAATCACTGAGAATTACCATCAGTACCAAATCCATTAAATCAAATTAAAGCTGGCATCATCAAGAGGAATTTATAGTCTGCAATACTTTGTGGTCGAATTGCTGAACTAATTCCTCCACACAACGCTCAGACTACAGATTACCAAGGGGGAGGACGTTTAACAACAAACGAATCCCTCACTCCTAGCGTACTATTTTAGTTATGTGTGTGAGATGGGCATTAGTTATAGCTGTTATAAGGCGATTATTTAGGAATTATAAGTATACTCTGAAAAAAATTATAGGCTACAGTACTTCAAGCCTTGTATTTATGTATAATACTATTATTTTGACTTCAAGTCCACTAAAGTGGCAGAATGCTGAAAGTATTCGCAGCTGTTCGTGTATTGGTTAGGGAGTTATGGCAGATACATCTTTGGGCTTACTATGAAAATAGTTCTGTCATGTAGCATTTCAGTGAAGAATCGAGATGTCGATTGGTCCAGCATTTGAATGCCTACTATATATCGTCTGGAACAGGCGTGCAGGCAGAGCAAGTCTGAGTTCCATCTTAGCAGGTGCCGCCTCATTGTGCATAGGTTTGTTAGTAATTTTTTAAACTTAGTGTCAATTTTCCTACACACCTAAATTCTCTGAGCGTAATTCCCTACCCATTTATTTATGCCCTCTACGAATTTTAATTTTTAATTATTTCACAATTTTTGGTAAACTATTCACCATTTCCCCCGGTAATTAATTTATTCTTTGTTTTTTTACTTATGGTTTTACGCCTCGTCGACGTCGAGGTCATTAGAGGCGAGATGGGACTGGGAACAAGGAAAGGAAAGGAATTTGGCCATGGCCTTTTGAAGGAAGCATCCCGGCATTCGCCTGGAGTGATTTAGGGAAACCATAGAAAACCAAAATCTGGATGCCAGGAAGGGGATTCGAACCGGCGTCCTCCCGAATGCGAGGCCAAAGCGTTAACCGCTCATCCACCACACTCGGTGTAATTAATTCAAATACCTGACTACAAAACACAATTTTCTGACACCCTTATTCCTGCAATCGAATGGTAGCTAGTAGTTATGGTCATCTTTTCCCTACTATGTTCTGCTCTTAATTCTTCGACTAATGTCATTCCAGCCTTCATCACCAATATATGGTCTGTGCACTCTCAGGGCTCCCTTCATCCTCTTCCTGTCATACAAAAAAGCTCAATCCAGCTCCTGGTCAAATCAAATCAAGTTGCCCTCGTTAACATCCTCTCCAAATCCTCTTTCCGATTGATACGTAAAAGCGGGTCCGATATTACACCATCATATTCGAGAAATGGTGTGATCAAATATCTGTAGCCAAGTTCCCTGATTTTTTTGGTACATACGCTCATTACCCTCTCGAATAATTGTGGAGTTTTAAAATCCTCTCCCTAACAACTTCCCAAAGCATCCTGTTCAGTTGAGGTTATTATCAAATATTATGCCAGGATATTTACAATTTAATTCTTCATCAAATAATTCCTCCCCCACCGTATATCATAAACAACCTTTAAGATTTTTATCTGTGTACCTAATAAGCTGTCTCCTCTTGGCATTTATCTTCCTTCCATGCTGACCTTTCCAGTTAGATATTAGATCTTGTTATAACCTCCATTAGTATCCTGACAATCAGTCGTCCGTCTTATGAGGAATAATATCCAGTAACTTCCTTTACAAAAAACTACTTCCGTGTAATAAGTCTCCATTTACATACTTCCGTGTAGCTAATTTCCTTTTTCCACAGAGGAAAAAAAAAATTCTGTGAGAAAAATTTGTTTTTAAGTGGAAAACAAATGACACAGTATAATATGTAATGGTATTTGAAATGGTTTCAAAGCTGTTGGTTGTAAAAACACAGATTATTGTACTCGGACAAATTCTGTTGGTTTAAAGGCATAATATAATATACTGTCGGATGAAATTATAGTAAAATATTAAAACGTTAGAGGATTGTAAACAGCTGCATTGGAATCTGGATTGGATGTCTTGCTCGAAAGGTTAAGATTGAATAAATATGAAAGCCAAACAATGTCGTATTATTAAACGTACTGTCAGTAATTTAGAGCTTATGTGTGATTACTGCTTGTTGAGGGAACAAAGAAATATTTCGGCATATAAACTGATAACTAGCAATTGGTCAGGACGCATTTAGCAGGAAGTGGGAGAAGGTTCCAGGTCTTGCATTTTCTGTATGACGGTGATAAAGTGGATGCACAGGGCAAAGGAGGGAACTAGGGTGATAAGTGACCGTAAGACCAATGCTAGAAAATGGTGGTATACGTATTACGGGGTCCACATTTTGCGCATTAAATACGGGAGATGGAACTGGTGCAAAGGAATATGGCTAGATTCTTTTAAGGAATTTTCCGTAGAACGCAATCAGTAACTGGTACAATAAAGGATGTCTACTCGTAGTCTTTGGAACACAGATGAAAAGAGTGTTGGATGTGTGTGTAAGGCAGATACTGGCGATGACTTCTGGTTGGATCTCTGTACAAAATGATTAGTAGTATATGGAAGGGAAGAAACGACCACAATGTAGTATTTGAGTTTAGGGATAAAGTGTTGTTGCAAAGTTTTCGCTCGTAGCTGTAAGGTCAGAGACCAGAAGGTGTTGCCTAATGAATTTGAAACATTATAACAATTTTAAATAAATTTCCTTTAACCCATAAGTAGGATATGATAGTTCACAACTAATACTTAATTGATTGAATTTATCATTTGATTCAGCGGTGACTCATGAAATGTACTGTTGCCATGGCAGTAAGCATTAACAATGAAACTAACTATTCAGGTAGATTTTATGTCAGGAAGAAAATTATATTAATTTACGTTAGACCACGAAAACCTCCTATGTGATACTATGCGAGGCAGTGAACCTACCAGTGGTCAAGTGAATTTCTCACAAGGCCAGGTTTTCCTAAACAACCATCATTTCTGACAGTTCTTTGTGATTGTATCATTACCTAGTTTTCGATACTTACCAACCAAATCATATTTCCCATCCAAGGATCAACTCGAGACACAGGAACGTAGGCCGTGTTCTCAGTGCAACAGATTTCTAGGTCGTGTTGGGATAGGAAAACAGAAGTTATTTTCCAAAAGGACTTTTACGAATTACTCATATTTCGTAGCCTTTGATGTCATATTACCTTTATCTCAGGATAAAGAATATATTCGAAAAATGAAAATAATTTTTCAGGTAGTAATTTATTATACGATGTAGAAAGTAACAATTAATAACACAAAAATGGCAAGAGCAGACGGTGTTACTTCAGTGGTAATACAGGTTTATACTCATTAAAGCAATGTTTGTACCCAGAACATAAAACAAAGTTATCTTGAATCACAAAATGGTAGTTTCATTACATGAATTAATCTATTTCAACTACAAGAAACCAATAAAATAAATGATTGGTAATAGCCTGCCGGTGATTCATGTCTGAAATTAGGTAGTATTTAATTTACTTCATAATCGAAAACATAAAGGATTTCAATAATAAAATGATTTACATAAATATTTACATTACCAGTGTACATAGTCAGTAACAATGGAATCCAGTACAGGAAAACAGACAATGTCCAAAATAATACCATAGTGTCAGTAGATAGTGATATTTTCTACACTCTCAGAATTCGCATTTACAAAAGTGATCCATTTAACTCTGTAAGATATATCCACTATTAATTTTTCGTGGTTGTTTTTTTTTCAATTGTTGCTTTTAGTTGTTTTGTTTAATTCGTTACTTCTATCATTAGGACCTTATAGTTGGATAAAGCATAATTACTTATAATGATGTTTTAAGACTTTTTAAATTTATGTTATTTAACGTTTTTAATTTTTGTGGTGGAGTTTGAGGACCGACTCAGCTTTCGCCTTGAGGGTCGCAGGACTGCAGGTACGCGGGACGGTCTGGTGTCGGCAGACAAAGTGGCGGACATCAAGCATTTTATGACTAGAAGCAATATTCAGGTTCTGTAATTGGATTAGTGAGTGTTTCCTCAGCTGTGCAATAGCTCATTTCTGGAAGAATGAATTCTGTAGGCCTCTGCTCATTGCCTTTTTCTAAATGTTGAATACTTTCCACAGGAAGACATTGTAAACACTGATGCCACTACTTGGGACTGAGAGCCTGGGTAGTCAGCTGCACACGCCCATCAGCCCCTCCAAGTCTCGCGGTGATGTCCTCGTTGTACCTGGTGTGCGCCTTTCCGCGTGACATCTGTTGATGCTTGAGATCTTGTATGGAATCAACGGCATCATCCAATGCCCTGGAATTGGCCACTGGCTGCTCGCCCTCCATCATCATCCTTGGATCAGCCACTGCCACCTCTGGAACGCTCAACGCGCGAGCCACCAGAGGAGATTCCTCATCTGCGCTTGCCATTCTCGCGCCAATCACCATCGGAGTTTGCATTCCCAACGGCATCGCTCCACCAATAATCTGAGGTCTCAACCCCAATGAGCCCATTCCCAACCCTCCAACACCACCGAGCATCGGCGTCATTCCACCATACATCGGCATCATTCCACCGCCCATAGACATCATTCCACCACCCATCGGCATTATTCCACCACCCATTGGCATTATTCCACCAGCCATAGGCATCACTCTGCCCATCATTGGAGCCCGCATCGCCAGTGGATTCATGGCCATCCTTCCCACACCAACACCCATTGGCATTGCACCGCCCCTGAACCAGCGGTCGCTGACTTCGTATTCAGCGCCAGCAGAACCTGAAACACAACAGAATACACTGACACAACTGCAACAGACAATCTCAATAAAGTTCGCTACAGTATGTGGTGACAGGATTTTGCAATCTACAACGGCGTACGACGTGGAAAATGGAGGGCTTTAGCTTCAGCCGCGCACATCAATACATCTGAAGCGCGGGTGTAAAATCACCTGGTCTTAACACGTGCATTGTACGTTTGATACGTCAATACTGGTTTGTTTTCTGTTAGAAATTCTGGGTGATTTAACTGAACTTTAGTGTGCTTTAACATATACAAATATAAAACTTGAAAAATGTGGCCACGAGAAAATCTGAAAAATTTAGAGAACTTTAAAATAGTTTTCCTTGTTTGTGGAAGTTAAGCCGGATGATTACAGACGTAAAAACTTGAAAAAAAGAAGTGTAAGTGACAAGAGTGTAGAATTATATAGGGTAAATGTTTATGTACGTGAAAACAAAGAACTCGTCATTAAAAAAATTCAAGGAATTCTGAAAAGAACTGAAATAATTACATACAACCATTACGTCTTTGTTTCTTCGTGAAAAATGATAAATGTTAAAATATCGAAATGTCACTTATTAGGAATGAATGCGTACGTGTTTGTGTCTAAAGGGTATTCATATTGAATATTCATCGTCTCGACAGTCGGCGGTTTAAGGCAAGTGACAGCTACTAGGTGTACCATCATGTGATGGAGCTCAAACATTCTTTACATCGGACAGATTATTTCTTCCAGCTCGTCAGAGGTTCCATACTGCCCATGAGATTCGTGTGTCCTTCAAAATGCAAATGCTGCTTAAATAAGACCTATCAAAGTTTCTGTTGTAATTAGTTTCTAAAGATGCAATCTTTAAATGATTCAAACTATACCGGGAGAGCTAAGATAAGTATGTTATCGTTTCTGATCTCCATAGAAGTGTTTAATACATAAGATCTTACACATGTTTTCTGGGGGGGGGGGGACTAATTGGCAGTCACTGAGGACTGCCGACAGAAGTTAAAACCATGAATATCATACGCGCAACACATTATACTCATAGCTACATATATATTAAGCAATAATAACTCTGTGCGCTCGGAATGGCCTGGTGACTGTTTTCTATTGGCAGCGCATTCCGGCACTGCCTTAGCCGCCTTAACCTAACCAGGTAAGTGCTAACAGGTACAGGGGACCTACAGTTTAACGTGGAATCAGTACCGAGGAACGTTCCGGCGTAACTCGTATAGTCAAATATAACTCCTAAGAATTCCTGCTCACCACGGGATTTGAGACCGTGAAGGGAGAGAGAAACTTTCGGAAGTCAGCGACTTAACCGCAGAGCTATCAGACCGCATAGTATTGAAGTTCACGTGTACTAAGTACTCCAAATCGGATAAAAATTGGGTTTGAATGAACACTGTGGATGGAGACGTAATGTTCTTCGGAAAAGAAGTTCAGAATGAACCGACACTTGTTTTGACACATTGCTCACTATAGTCATGTACACACACAGACAAACAGTAAGTCGCACGAAGGAAGGGAAGTGGCACCTTCAACTGTGTATGTAGGCATGGGTACGTTTAAATTGTGGTATATAGTTAATTTATATTTTGACGACATCTATTTGCGTAAACGTCTTTAGGGTGGGCACAGTAATACTACAAGATTTTAAAACGACCATCATTAGGAAAAAACGCATACAAGAGTTTACTTTTAGATTATCGTCAATGTAATTGGTTTGTGAAAACATTAATATCATTCAGTTCACATTGCATCTATCAATAAATTCACCAAAATCATACAGTTATTTTCCTTAACTACAAGGAAACAGAAAATAAACCCCGCCTCTAATCACCTTGACGTCGACAAGACTTACAGCCATAAGTAAAAATAAAAAATAATAAAAAAAAATAAAATAAAAAAAAACTCCTAAAGAAGTTAAACTTCAGATAAAAACTTTATGTAAAAGAGTTACAGAAAATTTCGTTAGTATGTTTAAAATATTAGGCAAATTATACATTGAGAAAGAAGTAATAAGATTTGAGTTAACATTTATATTCATAATATAAAATTATTTGTTACAAAGGTATTTAAATAAACTGCACCACATCACCACACTTGTCTTGTTACGCTCTTCATCTTGTGATTTTCTGGTAGTTTGTAGTTAACAAAAAACATTTCTAGATAGACTGTTGTCTAGGTCAGTAGGCCATTTTGTCAAAAGGAAGCCCGGACAAGCTCTTGGGGCATTCGATCGGAACATCTCGTGGAGTCAACACGTAACTCGTGTGTTAGTAGGTTTAAGAAAGCCCGGCTCGCGGTGGCTGATGGGAAGCCGGAAATTCGGGCATCATGGCTGACTGACGCCATTAAACAGTGATATACATAATTATGACATTGGACACGCATCAACAGCTTATTAAGGGTAAGCAAGTATGGTGTCGAAGTTGTTCTCTCTATTAAAAAGTTTTATATTAATGTGCTGTTAAAACTACAGTACATTTACCAACTTGTTATATGTATTAGGTAGAGGCTGTTTGTAAATAATAACAAAATTTAGCGAATAGACATATCTGACTTAAAGAATCCAGGCCATCTGATTTCACAGGTCTAACTAATTGGTATCTCCATTAGTTATTAGCTTAAGGGTACTATCTTCCCTGAGGATATTATTCGGAATTCCTTCCGTATTTATTTAGTAGTTTACAAGTAAAAGTGGTTCTCTATTAAAATGAACTCTGATGCGGGCAGCCTCGGCGATAACGACTTCCTAGCCGCTACCAAGTAATGCCATACAGTATTCAGTGAGTGGAACCTCTGTCGAAGTGATACCTAAGAACAATAAAGACTCGCCTCTTCTTACGCAACCTCCTTCCATGATTTTTTTCTTCACAACAAGGAAGGCGGTTCTAATTGGTTTTAGGGCTAACAACTCCATTCATTTTCAAAATAACTGCTGTTTACCCTTTACTCATAACTTGCGAGAATTCGTTGTCTTCAGAAACACAGGCTAATCCTTACAAATGCCCCGAGAGACAAGGTGAGGTAGAACACTTCTCACATAATTATTTTTTCTTACTAACCTGTCCCAGCCACCGCAGTCTTCGTAGGCCCAGCGCATATCTGTAAATTGAAGATAAGCGTCAGACTTAAGGAAAGAACAATTTTTAAAAACATAATAATAAAGTGTGAATTAAAGTTATGTTTTATTTAAAATTTATAGAGGCCAAATGTAGGTGGGTGTAGGAAAGGGGGAAAATAGGTGTGTAGAGAAATTGCCACCGGAGCGTGTGCTCCATTGCAATTAAATTTAATTAATATGTATTGAAATTAAACATTCGTCGAATGAGGTTAATTAGATTGATTCGAAGTCTGATTTTCATGGTGTGTAGAGGTATCCAAAGAACTAGCAGTCACAATCAAAAACGGAGACTTGCATTGCTTACGGGATTTTTTAAGTGTCTTGTTGGTGTTCAGACGATTTAGCGCGGGGCTGAAATGGTATTTTTCCCTGATTAATCCCAGACATGTAAGTGCGCAAATCTTCTGTTGTCAGACGAAATCTGCTTGTACCTTGAGCCCTTTGACAGCCTTGCTTTCTAGGTCACTGACATCCCAGGTGTGCAGCAAACTCCTCCATTCCCTTCTGACGAGTTTTAGTTCTACAGGGAAAACACTAAACATGTAATCTGTTATGACTGGTAGATAATTTTATAAAAATGCCTAGCTACACCGCTTACTTTGAAAGCAGGTATTTCTACATTGTTAATAGAGAAAGATGAAAGAGGACTAGTTCTCCAGTGATCGGACGTGTCGCACCTAGCCTGCCGGTAGATGCGAGAGAAGAAACGAGCTTGACTGACAATGAGCTGCCAGAGAGACATGTCGAATAGGCTTCACAAGTGCTTTTAGTTGGGGAGAGATATATTCTCGTTGGTTATACGATGAAGCAAGGACGCCTGAATGAGTGGCTAATCTATCACTGCGACACTAACTTCAATCTTCTGAGAGTATCTTGTCAGCGTAGTCAAAACTCGCGATGGTAATAGACGTTGACTGACCGATATAACAGTGAAAATTATTCCCAATGAACTGTAAAAATTTCCAATAATGATCCTGAAATAGTTTTATATTTAAAAACGTTGTTTGAAAATTGGTGAACAAGTCATTTCAAAGTAAAGATTCTATACTTATAAATGTAATATTATTTTGTTTTTAAATTTTCATACTAATAATTATCTCACAGGGTGTAAGGGTTTAGCAGAGACTATATTAGCCTCTTCCAACTAAATATCAACCTCTCCTTCACGTAGTTCACCCTGTTTATACGGACGAGACTCTGGCGACTGAAAGATTCCCGGTAGAAGGAGTCACCCACTGCTTGCCAAAGGCCTCCGAAAGGAGGGTGGAAGAGCGGGGAGTGGTCCAGGGCATCCTCTTGCCCTTGAGGTTGGAAACGGCCAATAAAGGTGGATGAATCAGAATTGATCAAAGGCATGGGGATGCAGAAGGCAACGTGAAACCACGGCTTTAAAGACCCAAAGGGTATCCCGAGGACATGTAATCCTCTCAAATTACATATATCATGATGGCTTCTTCCTGAGTAAAATATTCCGGAGGTAAAATAGTCCCCCAATCGGACCTCCAGGTGAGGACTACTCAGGGAGGAGTCATCAGAATGGATAGAAACATTCTACGAGTCGGAGCGTGGAATGTTAGAAGTCTGAATAGAGCAGGTAGGCTAGAAAATCTAAAAAGGGAAATGGAACACCTAAAGTTAGGTGTTGATGGGATTAGCGATATTAAATGCAAGGACGCACAGGATTTCTGGTCTGGAGAACACAGGGTAATTAGCACACAATCTGTCAATGGAGTCACTGGTGTAGGATTTGTAATGAATAAGAGAGTAGGGAAGTGTGTGAGTTATTATGAACAGTTTAGTGACAGGAATATATTGATGAGGTTAGAAACTAAGCCCGTCCCAACCACATTAGTACAAGTGTATATGCCAACGAACCAGGAAAATGATCAAGAAATAGAAAAAATACACACCGAAATTGAAGAACTAATCCAATATGTGAAGGGAGAGGAAAATCTAATAATCATGGGTGATTGGAATGCAATAGTGGGAGAAAGAAAAGAGGAGAATACTGTAGGAAGTTTTGGTCTAGGAGAAAGAAATGAGCGAGGAAGCAGGTTGCTAGAATTTTGTGAAAGATATAAGCTAGTAGTGCCAAACACACATTTTAATAACCATGCAAGAAGGATATATACCTGGAAACGTCCTGGGGATACAGGCAGATACCAGCTAGATTATATCATGGTCAAACAGAGATTCAGGAATCAAGTTCTAGGAATCAAGACCATAATTTGATAGTAATGGAGTGCATTCTGAAATTCAATCGAATAAGGAAGCAGCATAAGCAGAACAGACTGGAAGTGAATAAACTGAAACAATCTAGTACGAGAGAAAAATTTGCAGAAATGGTAGACTTAGGTCTAAGTAATAACTCTGAAAGGACCTCAACCGAGGACGAATGGAATGCATAAAAGACTTAAATAATGAAAGCTGTCAAAGAAACATTACGCTTTAGGGAACAAGCTGCCCGAAAACCTGGCATCACAGGTGAAATTTTGGAACTGATGGATCAGAGGAGAAGGTACAAAAATGCTCAGGATAATGTCGGAAGAGAGCAGTACAGGCAATTTAGATATCAAATAAACAAGAAGTGTAACAAAACAAAAGAAAAATGGTTACAAGAAAAATTTGAAGAAGTAGAAAAGGAAATGATCTAAGGTAAAGTAGATGTTGCATATAGGAAAATCATACAGAAGTTTGGAGAAATGAAGAAAAGAGGTGTGAACCATTAAAGCCGCCGATTGGAAACCTCTTTTAAGTTCAGACGATAGATGGATGGAATACATCGAGAAACTGAATGATGGGGACGACTTGAATAATAGCGTAATAGAAAACGAAGGCGTTGTCAACATTGATGACTTAGGAGAGCCTGTTTAGAGGACAGAATTTAGTAAAGCTCCGAATGACTTGAAAGAAAATAAAGCAGTTGGAATTGATGAGATCCTTGCAGAACTTCTTAAATCCCTAGGAGAAGAAGAAATCGAAAGATTATTCAAGATGATATCAAAAATTTATGAAATAACAGAAATTCCAATTGATTTTAATAAAAACATCATTTTCACACTTCCGAAGAAACCACAAGACGACAAATGTGAGAATTATTGCACTATTAGATACTTCAAAATTACTGACCAGAATAATATACAGAAGGATGGAAAGGGTAGTAGAAGAGATAGTAGGTGAAGATCAGTTTGGGTTTAGGTAAAATCGTGGTACAAGGGAAGCAGTTCTGGCTTTAAGATTAATACTTAAAGGGCGGATCAAGAAAAACAAAGATACTTTTATGGCATTTGTTGATTTAGAAATAGCTTTTGATAATGTTAGGTGGGACAAGATGTTCATAATTTTAAAGAAGTCAGGCCTGCAGTATCGAGATAATAGAATACTTCATAAATTACATAAAAATCAAGTGTTTCTATCAAAAGTAGAGAATCATGAGGGACATGCATCAGTTAAAAAGGGTGTGAGACAAGGTTGTAGTATATCCCCATTAATATTCAACTTTTATGTAGAGGAAGCAATAAAGAAAGCAAAAGAAAAATTTCCATGTGGCATAAGTGTTCAGGGAGAAAAAATTAGAATTCTACGATTTGCTGATGACATTGTCTTGTTAGCAGAGAGGGCTGAGGATATTGAGAAATTACTGAAAGGCATGAACAAAATACTGATGGAAGAATTCCTGAATGTAAATAAAAGCAAGACTAAAGTGATGAAATGTAGCAGAAATGATATCAATACTAGTAGATTAAAAATAAAAATAGGATCGAATGCAATTGGAGAAGTAAGCGAATTCTGTTATTTGGGTAGCAAAATTGTAACCGATGGCCGAAGCAGGAATGATGTTAAAAACAGAATAGCACTAGCAAAAAGAGCCTTCATGAAAAAGAGAAATCTTTTAGTTTCAAATATTGATCTAGGAATTAGAAAAAAACTTTTTAAAACTCTTTGTGTGGAGCACAGTACTTTACGGTAGCGAAACATAGACTTTAGGAATATCGGAAAGAAGGAAAATAGAAGCATTTGAAATGTGGTGCTACAGAAGATTGAAAATTATGTGGACAGACAAAGTAAGAAATGAACGAGTTTTGGAAATGATGGGTGAGAAAAGAATTTTGTGGAAGAAGCTTACAGAAAGAAGAGACAGGCTGGCAGGTCATATTTTGAGACATGCTGGATTGGTTAATTTGCTGGTGGAGGGAACGGTCGAAGGTAATAGCTGTAGAGGAAGACAGAGATTAAAATATATGAAACAGATAATTGAGGACGTGGGTTGTAAGGATATGTTGAGATGAAGAGGTTAGCACTTGATCAAAAAGGATGGAAGACTGATGACAGACAAAAAAAAAAAAAAAATTAAATATCTCACTTCGATGTTATTATCTTTTTTCTATTTATGTTGGCAATAATCCGCAGTTAATCCGAAATACTCATGAGAATGATATTGTCTTATGACATCAATTACTATTCCCCAAACGTTTAGCTTGAAGTTCAGGGCATTCTGATATATATGTTCTGCATGCGTTCCAGAAATTACTTCAGAGAATGAATGTTTCATGGCTAACCTTTCAATACCTAAAGCTCGTTTTTTTTTTAAATTTCTTTTTGGGCGATAGGAGCCGCAGTAATTTAATTAACCGCAATTGGAAAGAAGTTTTAATAGAGAGGATCAGCAAAAATAACTACATTATCTTTCTTGTTCTGTTTGATGATTTAATAAAAAAATGAAGAGCCCTTTAGCGTGATGTTATTATGCTATAATGTTTTTAAATCTAAAGGTACTTCCCAATTAATTACAGTTCAAGTTGTTACAAAGTTTCTCCAATTTATCCAAAACTAATTGCAATTTCTATAAGTTGACTGTAATGGAAGCGTGTTAATGGTTTAAATGTCATACACGGATTCATGAAGAAAGAAGCAGTATGCTAAAGGTTACGTAAGATTTTGTCCTGTTTAGTAGAAAAGTGTGAAAGTACTGGAGCTTCTGAGAGGAACAAAGAAAATACAGTGGGGTACATACATACCAAATCAAAATTAGCAGAAACAATAATAATAGCTGCAGTCAGTAGAGAAAAACTGTATCTAGTGATGTAGAATAGTGTGAGAATTTTGTTATTGAGAAAGGAAATTAACAACTAGTGGATTAGAATGATCTCATAATCAGAACTGCGGGAGGGAAAAGAGCATCACCCAGAAAAAGGAATTCATTAGTGTTAAACATTAACCTAGAACTAAGTAAAAACTTTAAAAAACTGTAAGCATCCATCACAGCGCTTTATAGAACAGAAGACGGAACTTCAGTCACACAAGATAGAAAGTGAGCTGAAGCATTTGAAATGCGATTCTATGGAAGGATGTTAAAAATAAAGTGGTCCGGTGAAGAACAAAATTGACGTACTCAGGCTGATGAAAGAAGAAAAAGATTTATTATATATATTCTAATAATGCTGAAATGCTTAATGGTTTGAGGAAGGATTAATAGAGGAGGTAACTGCACATAAAGAATAAGAAGAAAATAATACAGGATGCATGATTTAAGAAAATCAAAATAAGAATTCTACTCTTATATGAATTAATGTTTAACAGACTGAGATTTCTGTTTTGCAAAGGTGAAGAACTACGACTGAAGACAGTTACCATACGGTGAACCCTTAAGCAGGCATCATTGAGACTTTTCGAAATATGTGTGAATGTCAGAATCCTTCCAATATCTTGTACAAATCAGCGAGGTATCACAAAGAACCGAAACAAGTAGGGAACTTATTTTTATCAAACGACGTAAAATGTAAAATCCAGTGAAGACTGAAAGACACATTGAAGATTGAAAATGTAAATAGATTGGCATGAAATGTGATAAAAATTCAACTGGCAAGACACATTGGACAGGTAGTAGTAACAGGTTTCAAATTCCTTCTCTTGTTGGAGAGAGTGATGAGGGGATGTACCATAGAAATGAGGGAACTGCGTTACAAAACGTTGGTAAGACCACTGCTTGAATATGGTAGTGTAGTATGGGACCCACATTTCGACTATCAAATACAGAAGATGGAGAAAGTGCAAAGAAGGGCTGCTAGATTTGTCTCTGGAAATTACCGCAGAACACAATCAGTAAGTGATATGATAAAGGAGCTGGAATGGTATTCATTGGAAGACGGGAGGAGGGTGAAGAGAAACACTGGAGTGCACAAGGCATACAGTGGCGATGACGCCTGGAAAGATATTGGTGGAAGAATTATGAGAGGTGCATGGAAGGTAAAAGATGGCCAGGACCACAAATTGCAACTTGATTTCAGGCGTAAGTGTGTCGGAAGATTTTCTTGCGTAGTTGAGGGGGTTAGGGATTGGAATAAATTGCAAAGAGAAATGATGAATAATTTACCAAAAATGCTAAACTAATTTAAAGTGGAAATTAGCAGAGGTAAAAAGTAGTTGGGAGAATGAAAGTGGAAGAGTGAGTGTTAATGGAAAGTGCTCCATCACAATGAACTTCAATTAGAAATCTCTATGCCACCTCCTTAAACGTGGTCTGCCAACGAAAAATAAATTTTCAACATATATTGGGTGCCTAGAAGATATAATGGAATGGAGTGGGAAAGAATGTCCCAGTAATTGTTTCACTGTAGCAACAGAGTAACTACCGGTGCATTGATGGCCAAAGTGGAAGAGCTGACGCGGTACTTAAGGAAGAAGAAGAAGGTTGGGTAGATGACATAAAGATGGCTCAATATAGGATAATTAGATTTAATTTAACCGCGATAGAGTTAATACCTAGAAGGCAAAATATCTATACCTACAATGGCACTTAATAATATTTTACCTTTACTTCTCTCACTATTTCAGTTTAATTCTTCAGCATCTTCCTCGCTGACTTATTCTACTCACTCCCAAATCTTTGAAATCAAGCGATAGACTATATATATACTAACTGGTACGTTCAACTGGTAATTGTTGACATCCATCTAGCTCTAATACCTTTTATATACGTTACATAATCCCAGAAATCTTGACCTCAACCTCCACTTTTCCAATGACTCCCAAATTAGCTCCTCTATATATTAGGTACATACTGAGTACTGTAGTAGTTGCAACAAGCAAATCGAGATTGCTTGCATCAAACTAGTCGAGAGACTGATCACTGTGTAAAAAGGGACAAAATAAATGATCACTCAGTTAATCTATGAGCGATCCTTCCAGTCCCCCATCAACACTGAGCAACGATGAACACTGAATGTCTGACTAAGGTAAGTAGAGACGATGTTGCAGTGAAGATTGTCAAACCTGCATGATGAGAACAGAGACCAGCAGCAGGCGATGAACGCCATCGTGGAGGTTCTCACGACTCGCCGAGGAGAACGCCTTTAATCAGCTACGAACCTCAGCGCTATTTATGGAACTTGCGGATTTTGTTTGATGCTTATTGGTACTGAATAATTGGTATATGTACCTATCCGCGTTTAAAGCTAACTGGGTGAAGCAATAAGCGTCATATTTGATGGATTTATCCTCAGATTTAGGAGTTCCATCTTTATAGTTCGTAAAATACCATGTCTAGGCAAATACTTGTTGTGTGATCTATGTGCACTTAAGCGTTGATAGCTAACTGGGCGAAGCAATCAAACGTCACATTTGATTATCTTCGCTTCAGATTTATGGGTCGCATGTTATAATTCTTACCACAACCGGAAAAATACTTGCAGTATGATTTATGTGGACATAAGCGTTGATAGCACTTTTTCTTATCATGAGTTCTTATCAAACAGTATAAGTTTCATATGTTTTTAATAATTCATGTACTGCCTACCATATAACCTTATAACCTTATAACTTCAAAAGCAAGTGCTATTTATTAATGTTAAAACAAATCACAGGTGAATTTATATAGAGGAAGAATTACAAAACGGATATTTAAACAGGTGTAAAACATTTTTTCTGAAAGGCGACTAAATAATTTGTGATGATGGAAACGGGCTTCTCAAAGAATTTCTCTTTCGGTGCTATGGAAGAACGTAGAGTTCTAAACGTAAAGCCAGTACATGTGATACTAAAGCGGAATCCTTAATGTGGTCCCACTGTGTGACTAGCCTCGACATTTGAGGCTACCTGTGAGGAGCAGTCAGGCTGTCAACACAGAAACAGCTGTCAGAAGATAATGCGTGTCTGGAGACAGACTGTATCACCCTTTTTACTAAGCCGCCATACTCAGTAATTTCTGCCATTGAAGCGAATGTTTACGTTATGCGTTTCAATCAATTGAATAATATATCTTCATGGAACTGAGGAAGGACTACTGTGACTAGTTAGTGAATACATAAATTCTGTGACTTGACGATGCTCCACGTCTACGCAGCCATTTCTGCTATAAACAGTGGACGGTGCTGGTTTTCATGCAAAACATAGCACCACCCACCAAGCTGTCCTGTTGGTTGAGAAGATCTGTTGGGCGCGTTCCATCAGACACCATACAGGCACTGTTATGCTTGATATCGAGAAAGATTTCGATCGAGACTGGCACGACGGATGGGCTAGTACACATGCATGTTTGTCCAGGCCATCTACTGAGAATGATTAACAATTATATTCGCAGTAGAAAATTCTACGTCGTGGTAGAAGGAGCTGAAAGCAAGTTTAAATCAATTGAAGCAGGCGTACCCCAAGGTTCGGTTATAGCACCAATTCTTTATAGCATCTGCACAAACGACATGCCACATCAGCCGGGCGGTGAAATCGCCATTTTTGCTGATGGCAATGCCATCTACAGATCATTCCGGAACCAAAAATTCATTCCAGAGAAGCTATTACAACTCCTGGCACTCTATAAACAATGGTGCAAAAAATTGAAACTCAAGATCAACACAGATAAATCACAAGCCATCATGTTCCACACGGCTGAGTATCACTTGACGGCACTGAACTCCCCTGCCAAGACACAATTAAATATCTAGGAATAATCTTCAACAGAAATCTGACTTGGGTCACCCACATCCGTGACACCTGCAACGCAGGCAAAGCCCGGCTCTTCAAGCTCTATCCTATCCTCCATGGGTACGGCCTCGCTACTCAAGCCAAAATGAAAATCTACAAGGCAGTAATCAGACCAGCTCTATTATACTGCTCTGAGGTCCACAGTATGGCAAAGGACTGCAGAACGAAACAGATAGTCCAAAACAAGTATCTAAGAATTATTACTGACGCTCTCTGGTACATGGCTAACACACAAATACATCACGACTTAGGAATTAAAAAAATCACTGACTACTTCAAGGACAAATCAACAAACTTTTTCGATAAAGCTCAAGCATCTACCCAACATCTAATTCAAAATCTAGGAACCAAACTACAACCGACCAATATCAACACTGACTAGAAACTTCAGTCAGTGTTGAAATTAAAAAAGTAACACTCCAGACTTGACTATAAAAGACATCGCAAAAAAAAAAAAAAAATAAAATAAAAAAAAAAACATGAAAGAAGGCAGAGGAGTAGATTACTTCAGCTCAGGCTCAGACAGATACGACGACGACGCCAAGTGTGAGGGACAGATCTCGTGTTGACGGTGAGCACATTGCAGAAGCCCACTACATCCAAGACGATAACTATTTCCCACAGGAATGTGGCAGTAGTCTAATGTCTCTGGTTTTTGTACATGAAAGCCAGTAAGGCAGAGGCGGTGTACCAGAGCCCTTCAGAACCGATAGTCAAGGGTGATAGCGAGTCTAGACTTTGGTCCAGGAAGAAAGCGAGTTCTGGCCGCGGCTGTTCGTGTACCGTTAGCGAAGAATACATAAAAACCTCTCCGGCCTTCGACCGTTACGAGTGTGCCGCTAGGTTTTGTTTAGCTCAGAGTGTGAAACTCAACAGTAATGAACATGTTTTTTATAAACGTACAAGGATGGGTGCTTGGCTGAGGCTTGAACGCTGCAGCAAATGAAGTGAGACAAATCTTTCTCTCTCTCATATTTTGCCCTCTGTCATGTGTTTGATGTTATGTGTACTCAAAAATACTTCTGATAAATGTGGGTACAGTTTCTAAAGTCAGTATAAAAGAGTACTGAGATTAACCATTCATAAAAACCGGTAGCTAGCACTAGAAGCATGTTTTACGAAGACGAAGTTAGCAGTTCATCGTATTTGTGAAGCTTATGTTTGTCCATTCATTAAGTCAGATACAGTGATTCATAATAAATAAGGTTCGGTTAAAAAATAAATTTTTATTGTAATGTCTCCTCGTGTTCCCAGTGAACTTAATTATTGGGAGTGTGTCTCGCCTCTATGAAATAAGCAATCTTCATTAATTACATCCGGTAACAGTATCACACCACTAAACGGAAATAAATTGTTATAACGAGGAAATTGTAAATAAAAGACAAAGAAGGAGAGAACAAACAGTTAATTCTTAATAGGGGTGGAGGTGCAGTAGTAGAAAAAACAAAATCATACGGGGAAGTTGTTATTGTTGTCAAACAGCTTAAACTGCAACAGTTGGGATTATTCAGGGTCGAATTATATGCCGTCAACTTACAGCTGATCCTGCCAGACAAATCGAATTTGAGCATGTAATATGGTGCCTGGATGATTGTTAGGTAGATGACATCACTGAATGGAGTTGGACGGATACTTCCCACCAGCTGCTTAGTCTCGCATTGATTGCCAAGTGTGGTAGAGCAGCCGTGGCACACGGAAAGCCTGCTTTGGTGGAGTCAAATATCTTAATTTAATTTTATTGCTATGGAGTTAATGGCCAGATGGCAATTTCTACACCTACTTTCACATTTATTGATATTTCTATCTCAGTTCCTTCACAGTATCAGATAAATTGTTTATTATTTCTCCCTGTAACGAACCTCAGTCTCTCATTCGCTTACCAGTTCTTTGTGCTTAAAATCAAACACTAAAACTTATTTCCCTACCACGTACTACTCAGAATTGTTCACATCAGAAGTCGTCCCTGATATAGACTCCTCATGCACTCTTTACACCTGCCTACTGTCACACAATGACTCCCAACCAAGATCATTTATTGTACCGGTTAAAGATTGATTTCTGCTGTAGATTCAACCAACAAATCTATAATTGCACGCATCAAACTAGTAAAGAGAGTGTTGACTGTATAAAAAGAGACAAAGCTGGTAACCAGTGAATTAAACTATTAGAGATTTCCTTCCCGCCTCTCGTCAACACTGAACGCGACGAGCCCTGAGTGGAAGCAAAGTGTTGTTGGTAGAGAGGTTGTGAGACCTGTGCGATGAAGGCAGAGACCAGCAGCCAGGCGACGAGCGACGAGCGACGAGCAAACAGACGAGGAGGCCGTCTAATCAGCCACGGACCTCAAACGACTGTGCTTGCGACACTTGCGGATTAGGTTTGATGTTTATGACCTGATTTATTAGTAATGAATAAATGGTTTACGTGCCCATCCACGTCGATAGCTAAGCAATCAAAACTAACCATTGATGGTCTGCACCTGCAATTTACGAGTCTCATCTCTATAGTTCCTGACGTACCACAAATGGGCAAAGACGTCTGATTTATGCTCTCATAAACGTCGATAGCACTTTTTCTTATGATGAGTACTTGTTAAACAGTCCGTTTTCACATCTTTTAATTAATTCGTGTACTAGCTACCCTTGTAAATAGTGAGTGTAATATATCATTTAAAAAACAAATGCCGTTTACTAATGCTGAGAGAAATCAGAGATGAATTAAGTTAGAGCAAGAATTATAAAACGAAAATGTAAGAGGACTGACGGCATTTTCTGGGAAAGGCAACTAAATTGTTTTTGATGGTGGAAACATGTTTCTGAAAGTAATTCACTTTGAGCCTTATAGAAGGACGCCGAGTCCTTATTAAAAGAACGGTATCTGCGATAACAACACTGGTGCCTTATTGTGATCCTGCTCTCACTGCGTTATCAAGCTACAAGTCGACATTTCACGCCATCTGACAGCTCTACCACAGCTGTCGAAATATCGTAGACCAGAAGAGAACGAATGACAAGTGACGCTGCGGGCAGTTTGGCCGAGTGTTACGTTTGGTCATTTTGACTGGTTGAATAATAGATCTTCTTGGACCAGGCGATCGTAATGAAGGATACACCGACACTTGGACGTTAGGAGGCCGCTGCAGTCCTCTCCGCTGAAGTGTGACACAACGTGGTGATCGTCGCGTGTATTTCCTGCTAGGAGACAGATCCAGGACAGCAAATGTTTCCAAAAGTGCCGAGACATCAGCAAGCTCCACAATCACTTTACACTATGTTGGCACTTGAATTATTCTATTACAGTATTTAAATATTTTTTGTTTCATTCCTCATAGATATCGTAATTAATTCAAGTTGCTAATCAATGTCATATTGTCCAGTCTTTGAACACTGTTTCACAAGTGCAATGCCATGGTCAGTTTCTAAGACAGCGGAAATGCTAAAAGATTTAGTCCCACGAAAGTTAAAACGAAAGAACTGGTAAATTATGCGGTAAATAACTTGTGATGTATGATGTAAGATAGGCTGAATGAGAAAACTGCTATAGTACTGAAGTATTTTTTACAGACTAAGAGCTTAGTTTTACAAAGAATTTAAGCAAGCGTGTGGTGAAGACCTTCTTCTGCTGAGAACTATGGTGGGAAGACGCAAACTCTAAGGCCAGAATCGTCGAATCCGTTTGGACGCTGAATCTGCACAACAATGATTCGAATAACTTTCC
Source organism: Vandiemenella viatica (assembly GCA_031002005.1). Taxonomy (NCBI): domain Eukaryota; kingdom Metazoa; phylum Arthropoda; class Insecta; order Orthoptera; family Morabidae; genus Vandiemenella; species Vandiemenella viatica. The sequence goes on from JARYHS010009186.1 coordinate 23,411,361, forward strand.
CAAAACATCTAAGCGAAGAATTAAAAAGAATAAAAACTAACAGAGAGATTCATATTATTACCAGACGACGTAAAATGCAACACTTCTGTCATATCCAGCGAAGAACTACATTTTACATTCATACAGACGATGTTTCAACGAGAAGTCTATTTTTCAAAGTGTAATTTGGTAAAAAGAGAAATCTATGCTGCAAGATATCAAAGAATGCTTTGGGATTCTGGCGACAGAGTATTTATTAGTGCGCTGTCAACGCCAAAGTGTGGCAGAACGGACGAGGCACTTGAAGAAGAAGAAGAAGATAAGGATTGGTTATAATGAGATGAAGACTCTAGTTCACTTTTGGATATTTAATTTTATCGTGATGGGGTTAAGACCCATGTGACAAATCTTCTATTCACCTACGTTTATATTTCATAATATTTTATCTTTAGTTCGTTCACTATTTGGGGTAAATTATTCAGCATATCCCTCAGTAGCTTGTTCCAGTCTCTCATTCCCTTTCCATTCCTTTACGGATGAAACCAGGCAGTGTTTTGTCATATGGGTGATATCATTTTTTCCGAGTACTACCCGTAATTGATCTGCCAACATCCATTCAGCTTTCACCCCTGTATATGTTTTATATACACCGAGCACCCTCCTCCTATTTTACAGTGAATCCCAGTCTAGCTCCATTAATATATTAATTACACATTCTGCAGTTGTTTCAATAAACAACTCTTGACGTTTATGTATCCAACTTCTGAAGACCGATGACAGCATAAAAAAACAAAGATTACGACCACGTAATTAAACTATGAGCGATCCTTCCCGTCCCTAGTGAGCATTCAACGCCGATCACCACTGACTGTCTAACTAAGACAATTGAAAGTGTTGTTGGCAGAGAAGGTTGTGAGACCGGCGTGATGAAGGCAGAGACTATTAGCCAGGCGACGAGCGGCATCGTGGAGTCTGGCGCGAACTGACGGAGGCGTGTCGAGACGACTGCTTCGCATTATCAGCTACAGGCCCACACCACTCTGTCCTCAAGCGCTCTTCATGGCCTTGCGGATTAATTTTGATGTGGATGATTGGCGTCGAATGATTGGTTTACGTGTTCATTTGCGTCGATAGCTGATTGGGCGAAGCAATCACGCCTCACAGTTGAGGGTCTTCACGTGACATTTATGAGTCACATCTTTATACTTAGTGAAGTACCACAACCGTGTGATTTTTGTGAACATAAGCCTTGATAATTCTTTTCAAACAGTACCTTTTATATATATATATATATATATATTCAATTAATTCGTTTATTGGATTCCTTTAGAAATTGCGAGTGCAATTATTACTTCAGTGCAACATTTATTTGTTAATGATACAACAAGTCACAGATGAAGAATTATATAAAGGATGTTTAAACAGAACTGAAATAATTTTCCTTGAGAGCCAAGAAAGTTGTTTGTGATGATAGAAGCGCATTTACGAAAGTATTTCTCTATATTATGGAAATATAACGAAGGTACGGCGTTACCTGAGATACCAACACTAATTCTCCCACTGCACGAGGAGCCTGTAGGGACATTTGGCGCAATATGTCAACATCGCGAGCCGATTTCGCTGTCAGTGCTGCGGCTGCTGTGATCAAATTTCGAAATGTCGTAGAAAAGAGGTGAATGAATGACATGAGCACAGCGAATATCTAGTTTTAACGAAACGCCAAGAGCAGTTGTAACGAATGTTAATGCAAGTTGACGAGTTGCGTAATAAATCTTTTTGTAACATCGGATCGGAATGAGGTGACTAGTTAGTGGATAATATCGACGATTGGGTGCTAGCAGTTTGTTGTAGTCATTTCTGCTATAGGATTGACGATAGTGAAGCGTTCTGCGTCTGAAATTACAAAGATTAGGTGACGGATCTTGTGATTACAGTGGGGGATTTGTTTCATAAAAGTTCGTAAATCTAGGATGGTAAATTTGTTTCTCTTAGAACAGATGCAACATCAGAATTTGCAGTCTCATAGGACGCTAAGTCAGCTATTTAATTGCTCTATTACAGCATCTCGATATTCTTTTATTTGATCCTCCCACATGTTTAGTAATTAATACACTGTTACTAAGCCTTGCGGCAATATCGTAAGCACACAGACCTAAAATGTCCAGTATCAAGATCATTAGATCATAAAGGGAATGAAGCCACTGGACAGTTTCAAAGAATTTGTTGGCCAAGAGAAGTATTCGAAGGAGAAAACTGTATATAAAGCGGTAAACACCATTTAAGAAAGCACAGGGAGAAAATTTTGTGAAAACTTTGTGTTTACGATATTGCCGCAAGGCTTAGTAACAGGGTATTTATTACCAAACCTGTAAGGGAATTAAATAAAAGAATATCGTGATACTGTAATAGAGCAATTAAATATTAACGGCATCATTGAAAACGAAGTCTTCTCGGGTGTACCGCCGGATAGTGTTTTTAAAACACGATATTTCGACGACTACTGTCGTCTTCATCAGGTGTCGGGACGTCTGCACAGGTCGGCTGACCGTCGGAGCTAGTCGTCGAAATATCGTGTTTTCAAAACACTATCCGGCGGTACACCCGTAAAGAATTTATTTCAAGCATACGCCGGGAAAGTCTCCGTTCTTACATCATTGAAAACGTTTGAAAAATGGATCCACATAAGATTCCGTAAAAATCTTTCACACAACGAAGTATTAAAAATAAAAAAACGCGTGACCTAAAATGCAACACATGAGTCACATCCAAAGAAGAACTACTTGCTACCACTTTACTGCTGATCTTTCAAGGCAAACTGTATTTTGAGCATGTAACTGGGAGCAAGAAGCCTTGTTCCCTGCTGCTGTCTCAGCTACAGGTGTTTTTGAGCACCAGAATGTGGTAGATCAGACGAAGCACATGGAAATGCTCAGATGAACAGGCAGGAATTACGAATCGAATACCGCCATGGAGTTAATTTCCAGGTGGAAATTTCACCTACTTTACGTTCCACAACCTCATTTTCGTCTTGAATTATTTCACTGTATCGGGTTATTTGCTCATCGTTCCCATCGAGAGGTTGATGACTACCGAGTTAATCTATGAGCTATTTCCTTTTGATGCCTCGTCAACAACGAATCTTGACGAAACCTGAGTGTAAAATCAAGACAAATGGAAACATTGCTGACGAAGAAGATTGTCAGACCTGCGTGATGAAGGCAGAGACCAGCAGGCAGGCGACGAGCGACATCGTGGAGGGTCTGTTGCGAACTGACGCGACTTGCTGGCGAGTGCGTTCTTAATCAGTCACGGTCCTCAAACGACTCCGTCTTCAAGCGCTGTTTACGACTCTAGCTGAATTTGTTTGATGTTTATGATCTCATTTATTGCTGCTGAATAATTGGTTTATTTGCGCATCCGCGTTGATAGCTAATTGGGCGAAACAATCAAACCTCACTCTTGATGGTCTTTACCTGGGATTTATGGGACCCGTCTTTATAGCTCTTGAAGTACCACAGTCATAGTGTCAGTTTTGTGGGGAAATAAGATTTGATGGATATTTTATCATAATTCTTCCGAACAGACCATTTAACACGTATTTTTAATATCAATATGTACTATTTTTCCCTATCGGATCATATTAAGTCTCGATTATCGTTTTTGATTACATGCAGCTATCAATTTTTTCCCGTGGATTCTCTTTTATTCTTTAGTTCACTTCGTTCCCAGCCTCTTAATTACTTCATTCTCAGTCAGTATGTCCGTATTCATTTCTGTCAACAATTTTTGATTAATTTATGTTAGCTTTTTTATGTCATTTCTTTCAGCTGCTGGACCCAAAGCATTGTTTTTAGTTGTTCTGTGTAGGTCACTATTTTTAGCGTGATTCTTGGTGCCTGGATACTGTCTATGTATTCAAAAAACCTTAATTTTCCTTTTCTGGTGTCTGCTGCGAGATCTGACAATGTTTTCTTGTTTTACTGGGCTGCTGTCTGTTTCCTTCTTCTGTTTTTCTTATTTTTTTTTTTGGTCGAGTATCTTCCATAATATTTTGTGGTTTTCTTTGAGTATTTTGTTCCAGGTCACCATTTCTGTGGAATGTTACGGTTTCACTGGCATACAGAACTTTAAGTTTGATAACCGAGTTATTGCGCTGTCTTTTGTATGGGATGAACAAGTATTTTTTGTTGTAGATGTTGTAAATGCTAACGTATTTTCTCATACGAATTTTCTGCACATTCTTTTAACGTTTCTGTCTGTTTTATTGACGTAGTCTCGTCATCGGCAAGAACAGCTAGGTCGTCCAGGACAGTTAGGCATGTAATTTTAGTAAAAATTTTAGGTCTTCCGAGATGTAGGCGTTCAGGTTTTAAGATCTTTTTCCGGTTCCAGGATAACTTTGCCCACAGCAAAGTTGAAGAGTATTGGAGACAGCCAGTCACCCTGTCAAACATCATTCTTGATTTGAAACGGTTCAGATATCTTCTCCATGAATTTCAATATGGAGATTGGTGAGTGTTTGTTTGAAGAGGAGGTTTAGGGTTTTTACTTAGAGGATGATGAAGAGGTATTGTCGGCTGACTGTATCTTATGCCTTTCAGAAATCTACAAAGTAACAAATGATCGGGCTTTTATTTTAGTGCTGTTTTTAGGTTGGAAATTTGTTCTATGCTGATTCGAAAGGTCCGAACATGGGCTTAGTATTTGCTAGTTTTACTGTGTAGTCGTTTTTGCTCTCTTTGGCGGAAGCAGGGTGGAACAATTTGGTACGTAAATTGAAGAAGAGAAATTCATCTGTCGTTGTTGGCGTCTATCTTGTGAGTGATGGCGTATTTGGAGTCTTTGTGAATTTTTTCGCTCTGCCAGATCTCTATCCTGATTTGTTTGAGGTCTATGAGGAAATTCTGTTAAAGATTTTTCAGCAGATCTCCGGTAATGTCTGTGAGGTTGGTGGGAATTCACGGTACGTGTACACGGCGGTTTCTTTACAAATCTTGAAGAGCGTTTGAGAAGTTCAGAAAAGTATTCTGCTAATTTCCGACAATTTCTCTTATTACTCTTTGAGAGACTTCAATCAGATCTCTTGAAAACTATGTTTTGAGGGGTGATTCTGCAACAGTTCTATAAGAGACTCAAGAGGAAGTTTTCTTCGATGGAATCCAGTTATCCCTCCAGGAATTTCCTCTTGATTTGCCTGATGACTTTCGTCACTTGTTTTCCGATTTCAGAAAAGCGTTGTTCATTTACCAGCGTTTTTTTCTGCTATATTTAATGAAAGCTTGTTTGTATACTTCCAGTGCTTTTTCAGAATGCCTTTTGTGAAATTCCTATGCAATTAATCTGACATTCATCAATATCTCCAAGTTTTCGGGGATCTTTGCTCAGGGAGGTTGACATGATTTAAAGTTGTTTTACTGGTGTAGTTAGATGAGTCCGTGCCATCTTCGTTTGTGAATTTGTGGGCGGGACTTTTACCTTCAGTTGTCTGGTGTTCTTGTATTCTCAGTTAAATGCTTACCGTAAGATTTTTGCGACATACTTAGGAATTTTTCTCATGACTTTTTCTTCAGACAATAATATTACAGCTTCTCATTGATCTTTCTTGCTATCGGTAGTTCCATAGACGTTAGTCACCATGCACGTTTTGTGGGCACATTGTATTTGCGAGGTCATGAAAGACTTGTCATGTGAATTGATTATATTTTTACGTTTCACAGAAACCACGCCCAGTTTCGGATCACCGTGGGCCACTAGTTTTTCTGCTTTTCTCTTGAAGATGCGATAGTCGCCGTTGTCTACCGTTTCTTCATCCGTTAATCGTTTTTTTTTTTTTTTTTTTTTTTTTTTTTTTTTTTTTTTTTTGAGCACTGGCGTGAGGATTTGTTGTCTATCTGACTCCGATTGAGGGATATGTAGTTGTCCGTGTTTAATTAGGGTATTGAGGTTAAACGTTAGTCTGCTAGAGAACTATGATTTCTGTGTGTTCGTGACTGCCCGTGTTTCCCGGACTCCGAATGCCAGTTACCGTCTGTCGACAGGTGGGTCGGTTACCATCTGGGGTAATGCTGTCATTACTCTCACAATGGCTTCTAATTAAGGTAGTTGTTCAGTTATTTTTAGCCGCAATCACCAGGCGCACAGGTCGCACAGGTCGCACGAGTTTTGGATTTCGTTAGTTTTGACACTTCCTCCCCAAAGTATTTTATTTCTCTGGCACCTACCATATCTGTAGAGCATTTCTATATCCGCCATGTCAGTAGGCGCCCCATGGGAGACTAGTAACTCTGCTTGGGTACAGAAAATCAAACTTTCCAGCTTTGCTCTTGACTACTTCGTTTGCAGAAAGTTTTTTAATACTTCATTGTTTTAAATAACTACGTAGACAATTCGCAATAGTGGGTAGTTACTATGATGTTTCGTACTATGGACCACCTGTTGCGCGAGGTAGGTCTGTAGTTGGGACGAACTGTTGCGTTCGGGAGGGCAACATACCATTTTATAAAAAGAAATCGCACAAATAAATTTACGGATAACAGTACTAACAATACGTACCAGAGTGGTCTGATATATTATTTACCGATCTCGTTAAATGTACCGAACAAAATTAAATATAAAAAACAGAGATTTACGTGACTTTTAAAAAAGAAGGAATATATGCTGTCGTATTGCCCAGTGCGTTGCTTCTGAATTAAGAGGCAGTTGCAACTACATCCTCTGTTTATAGTTTTCGTAATGTAAGGTTTACTACGAGTACAACTGACAGAACCGTTAATTTGAACGACTCTTTGCACTACACATCTAATGTCTGTGTCCTAATATAGAAATAAATACATAAAAATTAGCTTCAACAAAGTAGTAACATTTGATTCACTAGATATTTGTGTTTGATTTCATGCTTCACCTTTTCTTATTCTGTGGTACCCTCTTCACCTCTGCATACGCCTCATACCAGAGATCCTCAATAATTTGACTTACATATTCCGAATTCGGTCATCTACAATTTTTACATTTTTTCTTCCTTGCACTTCTGAATTTACAATTTCTTAGAATGAGTTTCATCACCTTCTCCCTTCTTCTGGTTGATGTTTTCTACTATATACTTCTTTCCCACTCATCATGTCCAGATACTCCTTATTCTATGTTAATTCGAGTTAATTTTATGTTCAGCGACCTGTCTCTAACGCCGCATTTAAAATAATTCGTTCATTTCCTCTTTCCGTGTTATCTGAAGTCCGGCCTTCACTTCCCCGTAACGATATGATACCAACATACGATTTTAGAAATTTCTTTCTTCATCTCGAATCGTTACTAACACAACAAGTAGATTTCTTATTCCTGCTGTTACCCATAACTTTCATCTTCCTTTAAATCTAAAGCGATAGATCTCATTCAGTAGCCGGTCGTTCCACGCTTTTTCTCTTTCAGAAGAAGAAAGATATCATTTGAAAACTTAAACTTTTCTCACTCCTAGCACTCTTACATATGCCGGAAATTTTTCTATCATCTCTTTTGTTACTTCCTCAACATAAACGAAGTTGATTAATTAGGAGTGGTGTTGAATTTTCAATTCTGCCTTAGTCCCTTCTGTATATGGAATTATTTTCTCCACTTAATGTTTGTTGCTATATTAAACAACTCGTGTATATCTATACAATATTACTACTCTGTTGATTTAAGACATCTTATTAAACTTTAGATTATCAGCAGCTTTCGCCAGATCGAAGGATGCCATGGCCATAGCGTGGAGCGAGGTGGGTGAGCGGTAACGCTCTTGAGGACGCGAGTTCGAATCCCCATCTGATCATCCAGATTTGGATTTCCCATAGCTTCCCGAAACCACTCCAGGCTTAAGAAGGAATGCTTCTCTCAAAACTACATGGTCGAATACCTCCCCGTTCCTTGTCCCCAGTCCTTTCCTGTATCTAGCTATCTCGACGTCGACAAGGCGTCGCAGCATTAGCAAAACAAATAACTATCGCTTAATTCAGCGGAAAAAGGTTTTCGAATTCCTTTGCTTCCTCTAAAACCAAAGTGATTGTATTTCTGTATCTTCTTCACTATCTTTTTATTATTTTGTAGAATACTGTGGTTAAGAACTTTGGGGCATGTAACAAAAGGATAATTGTACAGTAGTCACCACATTTATCTTTCGGTACGCTTTCGGAAATTGTGATGATAACCATTTTCTGAAAACATGATACATCTTTCCTTGTCTCGGAGGTGTTCGTCTCAAAACTGAATAATTTTCTAGATCCCACTACCTTCTTTATATTCCAACATCAGTTTGCGATAGTTGTTCCTCTGTTTCTTCCCTTTCTTCAATCACATTCCCAGCTGACTCCTTCGCATGAACATTCTCGTATTTTTTTCCATCTATCCCTCTTTTAGGAACAAACGTAATTCTGGTTTCTCTGATACTTCTATTGATCTTTTTACAACAATAGTATCTACAACTAATTGTTTTTCAATTTCCTCACACTTTTCTACCATTAACTATGTTTTTCTGCTTTTTACTTCCTTTGGTTCCATTAATCAGCCTTTTTTCTTTTATTCTTTGCAGTATCGCCTTGCTAATCGCTGTGTTCCCTTCTTGTAGTTTCTTTTTTCACCAATAAGTGTTAGGATTATTATTGTTACTATTATTATTTGTTCCACATTTTCACCCTTCCTTCGTTTGTGATATTCATTGCTTAGATCTCATTCATTATATCTTTCTCTTCTTAAATTTTGACATTTCCATTTAATCCTGAGCCGATAATGTCTGAACATTTGAATACAAGTCACTAACGTGTAATTTGTCAATATTCCACGTCTTCATGGTATGAAATATATTTATTTGTCAGTACTTTCGTTTATCATTCAATTCAACATTAGCATCCGCTCTGGTATTTCAATACAAAATTTGATTTGAATATCTGTTAACTATGATGTATTACAGTATGTTTATTATTAGAAATTTACTGCTCGTCGCTGTCTATGTCATTAGAGCCGCGAGCGGGAAGTAATTCGGCAATGGCCTTCCGAAGGAACCATGCTGGTATTCGTTTCGGCAGATTTCTGTAAACCACATCTGCATGGCTGAACATCCTGCCCGCTCGGTTATCCCGACTACCCATGGAAATTGTGAGTGTAGTTTATAACTTCCAATTCAAAAGCCATTTATTAATTCTAAATCAAATCAAGTATATAAAGGAGAGAATAATGTATAAATAATAATCGGAAACAACTTGGTATGCATGATTTTTTTTTTTTTCCTAATTGGCCTTCGGTCATTGCGACCATTTAGCCAGCTCCAATTTGTTTTATACAGAGTATTGTATCAGGCTCATATCATGAAATTGTGGACGCTGCAGTGAGGACAGCACAAGACGAACACAACACTTAATTAAAACCAACCATGCCCGAGGCCGGACTCGAACCGGCGGCCCTTGCAATGCGAAGCCAGCGCGCTAGCCACTACACTGCCAGGGCCGGCTATGCATGATTTAAGATATTCTGAATGAGAAAACTGGTCTCAAACTGCAACAACCAGAGCGATATTTGACCGGCTGAGAGCTCTGTTATACAAAGAAAATCTGACTTTCAGGCTGAGCCAGCTTGTACTGGGGAGCTACCGCTGTGAACAGACCTTCGAGGCAACACCATGACGCCAGATAAGAAACAATGCGTCCAATATCATTCATACAAAATGTGAAAATCAACGAAGTGTTAAACGACGACAAACAAGCGAGGAAGTTAGTATTCCTGTCACTTAACGGTTAAAGGTCCAACACTTGGGCCACATCCACAAAGGAACTACTTGATACGTCCTTACAACTGATGCTGCAAGCAAACTGAGTTTCCAGCGTGGAAATAGATGCAAGAAGGAATGTTCGCTAGAAGATATGAACGAATGGGTGAGGTCCATAGTTCCCAACTGCTGCGTTGTTTCACATCAGTGAATCTATTATACTCCTGTGATGAGCATCAAACTGTGACAGAGCAACAAGATTGGCCATACTGAGATGAAGATGCTGGCTTCGGATACGAAGGGAAATTTAATTTAATCGCCATGGAACTAATGTCCAGGAGGAAATTTCTATTTTAATATATTTTAACAATTCATATTATTTGTTTCAGTATTTAAAGAAAATTATTCCACATCCTTATTTCCTTTACTCATAATTGTTCTACCAACATCTGTTCAGCGAGATACGACATATGTGCCTTATTCATTCCGAGCACTCTACACCAGCCACCTGTCTTACAAAGACCCTCAAACCAGTCCTTTTAATATGCCAGTTACACACTGAGCAAATTTTTTTTTAAATATCTATATTTGCATCAAGTTAATCGAAAGAGTGATGACAGCATAAAAATGTACAAAGTCGATGGCTACTGAATTAACCTATCCCGTCCATCGTCAAAGTGGATGCCGCAAGCTCTGAATGTCTAAACATGATGGCGAGATCAGCAGCGCCACCTTGACGAGCAGGACGGAGCCGGGCGCTGTTTATGGTGTAATTTATGGATACTGAACAAGTGGTCTATGTGTTGATTCGCGTTGAAAGCTAATTAGGCTAAGCAATCATGTGTCACATTTGGTTGACTTCACCTGCGATTGATGAATCGCATCTTTATGGGCAAATACTTTCTTATATGTTTTTGTGCACGTTAGCGTTGATAGCTCTTTTCTTGGAATGATTTTACCAAACAGTCCATTTTGTTCTAATTTTTTGATTTATTCGTGCATTTACTTATGTTGTTATGTATGTAGTAATTTAGGGTTACGCACTATTACGAAATCTGGCATTCAGTAGGACGCGGGTTCGACCATCCATATTTCCATGGTTTATCGAAATCTCTCCTGTCGAGTTTTAGTTATTTCACGTCTTATAGGCAAAAATATACCTACAAGTGCCTCAAATTTATTTCTATATTTTTTAAATTTGTTTCTTTGCAGGCTGTATTGTTTTTACAGAGAATCAGACCATGCAGCATTGTTCCTCTCTAGCTTGCTTTTGGAAAAAAAAATTCAATACTTCTTTGTTTTAAAGTACTATGTAAACCATTCGTGGTATTTAGCTATAGGATGATTCGTAATATATTTCAACTATTCTGTATCTTAAGTCACTGCTTGAGATGAATTATTGTGTTAGGACAAGTTATATTTTATTTTACTAAAGAAATCGTACTAATACGATCGCAAGTAGTAGAAGGAGTAATGACAGAATATTCTGGTAGACTAATGTAATTTACCGATCTCCTTAAAAGCATATACATCCGTACCGGTCAAATTATAATCTAAATTTTCTTATTAAAATTTCCATAACGTAAGTTTGAATACATGTATTAGCATTAAAATAAAATTCCTTGATTAAAAGTGGTATACAGAAAAATGTGACCTTCCGCTACACAACGTATGTTCTTGGTCAGATATGTAGATAAATATGTAAAAATCAATCACCACTTAATCCCAACAGAGCAATACAATTTAATTCGCGCCTTATTTGGGTTTAATGTGAGCCTCCACCTCTTTATATTCAGCCTCTCTTTGTTTCTACATACGTCTTATACCAGAGATGCTCAGTAATTATATGTTCTGGATTCTGTTTCTCTCTACAGTTTACACATTATTCTCCTCTTCCTATTACCAAATTTACCATTTCTTAGAATGAGTGCCACCACATTAATTCTTCTTCTGTTTTATATATTCCAGTAAATTTTTCTTTGCCTCTTATAATATCAAAAAACTCCTCGTTCCGTGCTCTATCAATTAATTTTATTTTCCGCAACCTTTCTATAATACCACATTTAAAATAAATCGTCCATTTCACCTTTCTCTTTAACCCGACGTCCTTGATTATGTTCCGTATAATGCAGTGCTACAAACATACGAATTTATAAGCCACTTCATTAGGCTCCAATCATTACTTGAGACAACAGGACTTTGCTCCTTGTAGATACCATTCTTTCCTTTGTTTACGCTATTCTACTCTTAATATTTCCCATGCTACAACCACCTCTTATGACTTTTATTTGTAATTATTAGACTTCTTTCACTTCATTTACTCATCGAGCATCATCTTAATTCTTGTCGTTTTACGTAACCTTTTCCCTCTTTTTTTATTTTTTTTTTTAACAAAGGGCCATATGCAGAGCTTAAAATTATCTTCTCCCCTTGCATTCTTATTTGTGCCTGAAACTTTCCTCTCATCATAAACCGAGCTGATTAAATAGGAGGGGTGATTAGTCTGAACCCTGGGTCAGTTCTTTTTTATGTGGAATTGTCTGTTCCAGTTAAAGTACGTTATTATTATTTTTTAAAAAACTAAGTAATTCGTTTATCTGTATAAATTATTATTATTTTTTTGATAGTTAAAACATCTTATTCGTTTTTAGATATGGGATATTTCGCCGATCGTAGGATGCTATAACCACAGCTTGATTTAACTTAATTCGGCATTCCTTTATTCAACAAAAGACCGAGAATGATTCTCGAATTACTTTACTGTCCTAAATCAAAGTGATTGTATTCCGACATCTCTTCAACTTCTTTTTCTATTATTATCTAGAATACTCCGGGTGAGATCTTCGAGGCACCTGACAACATGATAATTGTACGATAGTAACCGCATTTATCTGTGCGTTCTTGGAAGTTGTGATGATAAGGCTTTTCTTAAAATTTGATACTTCTCTCCTGGTCTGGTAGGTGTTGGTCTCAAAATTAAATAAATTTCTATATCAAACTTCCCTCTGAAAATATCAATATATGTTTGCGGTATTGTTCTGTTTGCCTGTTCTCTTTCAGAATTTTCCCTTTTTTCTATCACATTCTTAGCTGACTTTACACCATGGCATAAACTTTCAATACTTTCTTTACATCAACCCCTCTGTAAGCAGCAAGCGTACTTCCGTTCTCTCTGAGAGTGCAATTAGTCTTATTGATGATTGCCCTTAACCTTTTTAAAAAAAATCAAGTTCATCATACTTCATACGACAAATGTAAAATTGCATCAAACTAGTGAAGAGACTGGTGACATTAAAAAATAGAACAAAGTTGATGTTCATTGAATTAACCTACGAGCGATTTCCTTCCCGTTCTTTGTCAGCACTGAATGCCGACGAACGCTGAATACCTAATGTAGTGTTCTGAAGTCCACTACATTCGATATGGAAGAGTGACATTAGTTTCTGGTCAGAAATTTCATATCGTGTCTTATAGTAAAATAACGCATCTATTGGTGATTTGTCAGACAAGGGACCGCGATAGTCACTTAGCTCGCGGCTGCTTCTATCCAGAACAGAAAGCGGTCAGGATATGGAAGTTGCATGTAGGCTGCCAATCCGTCCCCTAGAACACTTAGCATGTCCGTCACGCTAATAGGCTGGGCAGGTCTTTCACAGGTGCCAACATTTGCCCAGAAATAGATAACATTGGTTGAGTGGAGAATTCCCAAAGATGTCTGTCAAGTGGGCCTGACTGGCAGTGACTGTGATACTGAGCGTAAGTAGAAAGGTTTAACATATCCTACGAGAGTTGTCGTTTTGTTTGCATGCGCTGAATAATGGGACATACACATTAATTCTTTAGTAGGTAGAGCAAATTCTAGGCTGCGATTCATAGGTAGAATCTTGAAAAATTGTAATGAACAAACAAAGGAGATAGCGTACAAATCTCTTGTGCGTCCACATTTGGATTATTGTTGTGCCATTTGGGACCCGTTTCGTAAGGGATTGATCGAAAGTATAGAGAAAGTACAGAGAAGAGCCGCTCGATTCGTGACCGCTTGCTACAGTCCTTATGAAAGCGTCACAGAACTGATTAGTAGATTAGGTTGGGAGTCTCTGATAGATAGACGACACACGTTTCGTTTAAACTTATTGGAAAACATGCGTACTCCAACTTTCACTCATGAGTGTAGTGAAATACTTCTTCCACTAACCTATTTGAGTCGGAAGGACAGGAAAGATAAAATTAGAGAAATAAGGTGCCGGACTGCTTCTTATATGAATTCTTTTTTCCCTCGTACCATTAGGGATTGGAATGCACAGCAAAGAGATTAGCTTTGGTGCTGAGCACCCTCTGCCACCCACAATTTTGTGAATTGCAGAGTATATATGTAGATGTAGATGTAGATGAACTACGGTGAGGTCGGATGAATGAGAATCGGGAGTACAGTTCGTCTCACGAACAGGGAGAGAGAAGACCTCAGCTGACGTAGAGAGGTCATGTTTGTCCTGAGATCGATCATGACTTGTAATTGGCAAGGTTATTTCTCCGCAAGAACTTTTCCGCGTTCGTATATGTAATCGCAAAGTGAAAAAAGTGTACTCAACTATTTTTGTACATCGTCACAGGCTTAAGCTGACGTCACGAAGTATAGGTAATCTACTTTTAGTTTTCACTAATCGCATTGTGTTTCGAGCGAAGGCCGTTCAGAGGAATCTGTCCGGGATAAGACAGGACTTTGTAATGTTAATTTGAGCCAGGGAGGACGGGTGTAAGATGAACTGTGTTTTAAAGTCTCACTCCGATGTCCATTGTTGTATTTTTGTCAGTTGTAAATTAATGGCTGAAGGTGTGTATAAAGATATGCATCACTAATTTCTATTCATATTTTATTTGGATAAAGTTTTTGTAAATTATTGAATTTCTACCTTCTTTTGATCATTGAATAAATGTTCAATTATCTTTGTAAACAAAACTCAATCTTAACAATTAAGTTTATTCCATCACTACTTCCAGAATTAATATTCAGTAATTAGTACTTTAATAATTCACAGTAATATATATATCAAATATCCCCCCTCAACAAATAGAAAACTTCCCATTAACTAAGACATGTTGTTGATAGATGAACTGTGTTTAAAGTCTCATTCCACTGTCCTTTGTTGCATTTTGTCAGTTGTAAATATATGGTTGATGGTGTTGTATATAACGATATGCACAACTAATTTCTATTCATTTTTTATTGGGATAAAGTTTTTGTAAATTATTTAATTTCTACCTTCTTTGTGATCATTGAATAAATGTCCAATTATCTTCGCAAACAAAACTCAATCTTAACAATTAAGTTTATTCCATCACTACTTCCAGAATTAATATTCAGTTATTTGTAGTTTAATAATTCACACTAATGTATATCAAATATCCCCCCGCAACAAATAGAAAACTTCACATTAACTAAGACATGTTGTTGATAGATGAACTGTGTTTAAAGTCTCATTCCACTGTCCTTTGTTGCATTTTGTCAGTTGTAAATATATGGTTGATGGTGTTGTATATAACGATATGCACAACTAATTTCTATTCAGTTTTTTATTGGGATAAAGTTTTTGTAAATTATTGAATTTCTACCATCTTTGTGATCATTGAATAAATGTTCAATTATCTTTGTAAACAAAACTCAATCTTAACAATTAAGTTTATTCCATCACTACTTCCAGAATTAATATTCAGTAATTAGTACTTTAATAATTCACAGTAATATATATCAAATATCCCCCCTCAACAAATAGAAAACTTCACATTAATTAAGACATGTTGTTGATAGATGAACTGTGTTTAAAGTCTCATTCCACTGTCCTTTGTTGCATTTTGTCAGTTGTAAATATATGGTTGATGGTGTTGTATATAACGATATGCACAACTAATTTCTATTCATTTTTTATTGGGATAAAGTTTTTGTAAATTATTGAATTTCTACCATCTTTGTGATCATTGAATAAATGTTCAATTATCTTTGTAAACAAAACTCAATCTTAACAATTAAGTTTATTCCATCACTACTTCCAGAATTAATATTCAGTAATTTGTAGTTTAATAATTCACAGTAATATATATATCAAATATCCCCCCTCAACAAATAGAAAACTTCACATTAATTAAGACATGTTGTTGATAGATGAACTGTGTTTAAAGTCTCATTCCACTGTCCTTTGTTGCATTTTGTCAGTTGTAAATATATGGTTGATGGTGTGTATAACGATATTCACAACTAATTTCTATTCATTTTTTATTGGGATAAAGTTTTTGTAAATTATTGAATTTCTACCATCTTTGTGATCATTGAATAAATGTTCAATTATCTTTGTAAACAAAACTCAATCTTAACAATTAAGTTTATTCCATCACTAATTCCAGAATTAATATTCAGTAATTAGTACTTTAATAATTCACAGTAATATATATCATATATCCCCCCGCAACAAATAGAAAACTTCCCATTAACTAAGACATGTTGTTGATAGAGAAGGTTGCAAAACCTGCGTGATGAAGGCAGAGACCAGCAGGCAGGCGACGAGCGACATCGTGGAGGGTCTGGTGCGAAGTGGTCGTCCCTAGTCAGCTTGAAACGACTCCGCCCTCAGGAGCTTTTATAGAACTTGCGGATTATGTATGATGTTTATGGTATGATTTATTGGTACTGAATAATTGGTTTATGTCCACATCCACGTTGATAACTAACTGAGCGAGGTAGTCAAGCTTCACATTTGATGGTCTTCACTTGAAATTTATGAGTCGCGTCTTTGTCGTTTGTGAAGTACCGCAACTGAACAAATACTTGTGTGATTTATCTTCACATAACCGTTGATAGCTCTCTTTATTGTCACTAGTTCTTTGCAAACGGTCCATTTTTCATATTTTTTATGATCAATAAATGCAAAGAAGAGTCGGCTTATTAGATACACAAGTAAAAACAAAAGGTTAATTATGAATATAAGGTGGGGAAAGAATTGCTTGCTGAAGACTTGAAATATAAATATCTTGGCATTACTTTTGACAACAAGCTTAACTGGGCAGGACACATTGGACAGGTGGTAGGTAAAGGTTTCAAAGTTCTGCATTTGTTGAAGAGAGTGATGAGGGGATGTACGAGAGAAGTAAAGGAATTGGGTTACAAAACTTTGGTCAGACCATTGCTCGAATATGGTAGTGTAGTATGGGACCCTCATTTTACGTATCAAATACAAGAGTTGGAGAGGGTGCAAAAAAGGGCTGCTGGATTTGTTTCTGGAAATTTTCGCAGAATGCAGTCAGTGACGGATATGATAAAGGAGCTGGAATGGGATTCATTGCAAGACAGGACGAGGATGAGAAGGGTCATGGGAGTGTACAGGGCATATACTGTCGATGAGGAATGGAAATATATTGCAATAGGTATGAAAAGTAGTGCATGGAAGGGTAAAGATGACCATGACCATAAGCTGGCACTCGATTTCAGGCACAAGGGTGTGGGAAGATTCTCTTTTTTAGGTAAGGGTGTCAGGGATTGGAATGAGTTACCAAGAGAAATGATGAATAATTTACCGAAAACTTTGAAAGAATTTAAAGATAAAATTTGTAGAGGGCAAACGAAGGTGGGTGCAGGATAGGGGGAAGATGGGGAGCGTGAGCGATAATGCCTGGGCCTATCAATCACAGTGTTCTCAGATCGCTCCAAGTGAATGTAGAGATGGATTCTATAGTGTTTCAATATTTGTTGTGTGGTTTCTATCAGGATTCGGATATATGATGTTGTCACCAAACTTTACGGCAATATCGGAAACGTAAAGATCAATGCTATTTCGTACCCAGAATATTAAGTCACAAGCTCAAGTCCATTGGTGAGTCTTCTGACTGGTTGAAATTTTTGCTAGTATTCGTCCGGAAACTAGTGAAAATTGCAGTACAAAGACGAGACATGTGATTACAATGGAATTTATCCCATAGTGTAGTTACATTGCAATACACAGATTAGTAGATCCGGAGAGCCGCGTATGCACTCCGAAGGTGAGAATTAAGAACGGTGAAGCCGGCGCGTGCTGTAATTAAAGCCCCTGGCCCTAGTGGCATGGGATCAAAGAAACTGGACACGCTGCTGCCATGTGTCTTGAAGGTTTATCCACAAAGCATCGACAGTAACTGCAAGAGGACCAGAATGAGCTCGTTGCCGACCGGAAAAATTCCAGACAATTTCGGCTGGTGACATGTGAGGCAACCTGAAGGCCCGGGAAGCAGTAGTACCTGTTGTTGTTTCAAGAACGCTCGCCCATTCCTCGCCACACGTGTCCTGACGATATACGGCACGTGGAGCTGCCTACGACAGGGGCAGTGCCTCGAGCTGTAAGCCCTCCGTGAGCAAGTGGTTGTTGCTCAGATCACTATCAATACATCGGAGGCGAGATCGAAGGTTATACGCAATGGTGCTCCAAATCGTCCTACTTTGTCCGCTAAGCAGATCAACAGCAGAGTGGTCCAAACTGAATCTTAAAATTCAACCTTACACTCTTACAA
Source organism: Vandiemenella viatica (assembly GCA_031002005.1). Taxonomy (NCBI): domain Eukaryota; kingdom Metazoa; phylum Arthropoda; class Insecta; order Orthoptera; family Morabidae; genus Vandiemenella; species Vandiemenella viatica. The sequence goes on from JARYHS010009186.1 coordinate 23,429,599, forward strand.
ATACACAGAACGCAACATTTTACTCGCATCTCTATAGTTTTAAGTCTTAGAGTAAATCATACATATCATGCCACTGATTGCACTAAAAATTCGAAAATGAATAATGGCGATTTCATCTGATTTTATTTTTAAAATTCGACGATACATTCTGTTTCAAAAACTGAAGTTAATACACACTGCAGTATGTAGACTTGACTCAGAACGATATCTAATAGGAATTTATCGGTAAAAAGTCACGAATCTTGGTCTTATTTTTTACAAAAACTGTTTTTGTCGGATTTCTCTTTTTTAAATAAATTTCATCTGCGTGCACTACTTCTTTTAATTTTTGGATAGATAGATTTATTCGGTTGTTGGCTTTATAACTTATGCTACACGTAATTTTTCTTAATTTGAATTTATATTTAGATCAAATAATTCTTCCAAGCCGCTCAGAAGTTTTGTTAGAAACTTTTTATAACAGTGGATTATTTCACTCTTGGATTTGCTTCTTCCTGATTCACACCTGTAAAACAACACTACTCGCTGATCACAGAACAGAAGTACTTGTTCTCGCTCGTCATGCAGTGTTACCAACTTCGGAAGTTCTTTCTTTTATTTTGGGCTTATGGTTTACGCCTCTTCGACGTCGCGAAGAGGCGGGAAAGGAGCGTAGACAAAAAACGGGAAGGAATTCGTCCATGTTCTTTTTAAAGAAACCATCCTCGCATTCGCCTGGCGTAATATGGGGAAACAATGGAATTTCTTTTATACCGTGTTATATGGAAACAATGATGTAAATATGAATACCCCTATTTTATTTGTATTAAATAATTTTTTAACCTCAGACATGAAGCTTGAAAGGATCGTCAAGCAGACAAAGTTTGGACATTCGTTACAGCGTAGTCTCACGTACCACTGTCCGAAGGAATCCAGTTTCCGAGTTCATCGGCACAAAGTTTCCCCTCGCCTAGCGATGTGAAGTTAAGTGATACATCGAATTCTGTGGAGGGCTACTAGAGAAGGAGGACTGGCAGTAAAAGTTAGCAGCCTGTAAAAATATTCGCTGTCCTCCAGAGGACAGAACAAGTGTCCAGAGCACGTGACCCGCCATCCGACACGCGCCGTGCAAATGTTATTATATGAGAGGAGTAACTCGATATCACGTGTCCCCGTCGTCAGGATAAAGGACTGATCGGACGCATTTCTACAATACGAGGGTCATTGTGAAAATAATGAACAACTGTTTAAAATAAAATAAAATTCCGTAAGTATAAAGAAAGTTCGCCAACTCAGTGTTGAGACTTTGCAACATACGTTATTGCGCGTCATTACTTATCAGAGGGGAAACCAACACTGAATAGTGTGGCAAAATGGGAATAAAGATATAAAAATAGTTTTTGTTGAAGCAGCATTAAAAACAACACAGACAAGTAACTGTGAATCAATCTTCAGCAAATAAATTGCTGCTATAAAAAGTCATGTACAATTGACTGCTTCTTTTCGAAACTGAAGCAAGTTGTACTACGAAACGAATTAAACTCTGTGAAACAATTATTGTGTTCGCATTTGCAAATTAAAGACGATTAAAAGAATAATGAACTATGTACACCTTAGGATCAGACACGGAAGGTAATGAAATAGCTGATGCATTTTCAAAAAAAATGTGTGAAATTGTATGAATTAGTCTATCCCAGTTAATATTCAACTTGTATGTAAAAGAAGCAATAAAGGAAGTAAAAAAAAATAAAAAAATAAAAAAATAAAATTTTTTTTGTGGCATAAGTATTCAGGGAAAGAAAAAAACAGTTTGTTACGATTTGTTGATGACATTGTCTTGTTAGCAGAACAGGCTGAGGATATTGAGAAATTACCAAAACAATAATGGAAAATTTTGGACTGAATATAAATAAAAGCAAGACAAAACTGATGAAATGTAGCAGAAATAATAGCAATCACAGTAAATCTTATATTTATATATAAAAATAGACGTGTTTTTTCCTATATTTCACTTTTCAGCCACCACTACCTAGCACAGATCACTGATGTTTGTGGGTGGAAGTAGCATGGAGTTTCCTGTCATGCAGAACGTTGGCTGAATGCCGATAGCTGTGGGGATGTGGGAGATATAATGATTAAAGTTGGTCAGTGCAGGGCGTTTTCATATTTCGACCAAAAATTCGTATCTCCGTATACTTCTCTTTCCTGCCACAACTACATAACATAGACTTATGGTGTTTGTGTGTGGTAGTAGAATCGTCTCTCCTCTCGTGCACTATGCTTGTTAGATGTCGGTAGCTATGGGGATGTGGGAGATATGGGGGTTGAAAGTGGTCGACCTGTGGCAATTTCGACTTCTGTCAAAGACAAAAGTGTCATGGTATATCACTTTTCAGCGAAAACTATAGATCACAGATAACTGGCGTTTGTGTGTAGTAGTAGCACAGAGTCACCTTTCGATCACAACAGCGGCCGAATTTCAAAAAATGTGGTACTGTGGTAGATATGGTGGTTGTAAGTGGCCGACCAAGGATATTTTCGTATTTCGACTGTCTCCACATATGTCACTTTTCTGCCACAACTTCATAGCATAGAGCATTGGTGTTTGTGTTTGGTAGTAGAATCATATCTCATGTAGTGCACTATGGTTGTTAGATGTCGGTAGCTATGGGGGTGTGGGAGAAATGAGGGTTGAAAGTGGTCGACCTGTGGCAATTTCATACTTCTGCCAGAGACAAAAGTGTCATGGTGTATCACTTTTCAGCGAAAACTACAGATCACAGATAACTGGCGTTTATGTGTAGTAGTAGCACAGAGTCACCTTTCGATCACAACAGCGGCCGAATTTCAGAAACTGTGGTACTGTGGTAGATATGGTGGTTGTTAGTGGCCGACCAAGTATATCTTCGTATTTCGACTGTCTCCGCATATGTCACTTTTCTGCCACAACTACTTAGCATGGAGCATTGGTGTTTGTGTTTGGTAGTAGAATCGTATCTCATGTAGTGCACTATGGTTGTTAGATGTCGGTAACTATGGGGGTGTGGGAGAAATGGGGGTTGAAAGTGGTCGACCTGTGGCAGTTTCATACTTCTGCCAAAGACAAAAGTGTCATGGTGTATCACTTTTCAGCGAAAACTATAGATCACAGATAACTGGCGTTTGTGTGTAGTAGTAGCACAGAGTCACCTTTCGATCACAACAGCGGCCGAATTTCAGAAACTGTGGTACTGTGGTAGATATGGTGGTTGTAAGTGGCCGACCAAGGATATTTTCGCATTTCGACTGTCTCCGCATATGTCACTCTTCTGCCACAACTACATAGCATAGAGCATTGGTGTTTGTGTTTGGTAGTAGAATCGTATCTCATGTAGTGCACTATGGTTGTCATATGTCGGTAGCTATGGGGGTGTGGGAGAAATGAGGGTTGAAAGTGGTCGACCTGTGGCAGTTTCATCCTTCTGCCAAAGACAAAAGTGTCATGTTGTATCACTTTTCAGCGAAAACTATAGATAACAGATAACTGGCGTTTGTGTGTAGTAGTAGCACAGAGCCACCTTTCGATCACAACAGCGGCCGAATTTCAGAAACTGTGGTACTGTGGTAGATATGGTGGTTGTTAGTGGCCGACCAAGTATAGTTTCGTATTTCGACTGTCTCCGCATATGTCACTTTTCTGCCACAACTACATAGCATAGAGCATTGGTGTTTGTGTTTGGTAGTAGAATCATATCTCATGTAGTGCACTATGGTTGTTAGATGTCGGTAGCTATGGGGGTGTGTGAGATATGGGGGTTGAGAATGATCTATCTGTGGCAATTTCATACTTCTGCCAGAGACAAAAGTGTCATGGTGTATCACTTTTCAGAGAAAACTATAGATCACAGATAACTGGAGTTTGTGTGTAGTAGTAGCACAGAGTCTCCTTTCGATCACAACAGCGGCCGAATTTCAGAAACTGTGATACTGTGGTAGATATGGAGGTTGTAAGCGGCCGACCAAGGATATTTTCGTATTTCGACGAAAGGCATGTGTCTCCGCAGATTTCACTTTTCTACCACGACTACATAGCATAGAGCATTGGTGTTTATGTGTGGTAGTAGAATCGTGTCCATTGTCTTGCACTATGGTTGTTAGATGTCTGTAGCTATGGGGGTGTGGAAAATATGGGGGATGAAAATGGTCGACCTGCGGCAATTTCATATTTCTGCCAAAGACGCATGTGTCACGGTGTATCACTTTTAAATGGAAACTATCAATCGCAGATCACTGGCGTTTGTGTGTGGTAGTAACACAGTCTCCCATCGATCACAACGTTGGCAGAAATTCGGTAACTGTGGGAGTGTGTGAGATATGGTGTTTGAAATTGGTCGATCATGAATATTTTCGTGTTTCATCCAAAGACTTGTGTGTATCCGTAAATTTTACCTTGCTGCCGGAACTACATAGCGCAGAAGACTGGTACTTGTGTGTGGTAATAGTATCGAGTCTCCCATCGTGCACTAGGGTGGTTAGATGTCTATAGCTGTCAATATGAATTCTTTACAATCACGAACGAAGTCGTGGGTACCAGCTAGTTAAATATAAAAATAGGATCGGATACAATAGAAGTGAATTCTGCTATTTGAGAAGTAAAATTACAACTGATGGCCGAAGCAGGAATGATGTTAAAAGAAGAATAGCACTAATAAAAAAGAGCCTTCATGAAAAAGAGAAACCTTTTAGTTTCAAACAATCTAGAAAGAACTTTTTAAAACTCTATGTGTGGAGCTCAGAACTTTATGATAGCGAAACAATAGGAATACCATAAAGAAAGAAAATTGAAGCATTGCTACAGAAGAATGTTGAAAATTAACTGGACAGACAAAGTACGAAATTAACGAGCTTTGGAAATGATGGGTGAGGAAAGAAGCTTGCGGAAGAAACTTGCGGAAGAAGTTTACAGAAAGAAGAGACTGGCTGGTAGGTCATATTTTGAGACATGGTGGATTTGTTTATTTGTTAGTGGAAAGAATAGTCGAAGGTAAGAACTATAGAGGAAGACAGAGATTATAATATATGAATCAAATAATTGAGAACGAAGATTGTAAGGGATATGTAGAGATGAAGAGGTTAGCACAAGATAGGAAGGGATGAAGGATTGTATCAATCCAGTCGAAAGACTGATGCCACAAAAAAAAAAGAATTAGAAAGAATATTTAAAAAAAAAATCAATTCGAGCACTAGTAAACTGGGACGTTTTGTGGTTGACTGTTCTATGTCGCATACACGGGAAGTTGTAATGGGCCTTGGCTCAAGTTGCAGGTCTGGCGAGTAGGCCCTTCAGGCAAATGCAGGTGAATAGAGGAACCGTTCCAAACTTTTTCCTCATACCCGCCCTTTTTACACACAAAATAACAAATTTGGCAAGATGATTTATACGGTTCACAGATGTACGGGTGGCACTTTCGTTCGGCCGCATTCGCCGTTAGCAACAAAACTAGGCCAGTAAGTGTAAAACAATAATAGACAGTTCTGCGTTTGAAAATGACACTGAAAATTAACTATAGCTTGGAATATAACATTGCATCCAACAAACAAGTGAATTATATATCCGAACCGTATAAGTAATATGAAAAATTATTTTCGCAATTTTAAATAAGGAAGAAAGAGATTGGAGGAGAGAGCTATAAAGAATTGCATTATACGAGAGACTTGCGTGATTACAAGTATTTTTTTGCCAACTTGTTTAATCCTACAAGTAACGCCGGATAGTAATACGTGTTTAATTTTTATATTACACGTTTAGTTCAAACAACATACATTGTTTATATCTTGACCACTTTCTTGTTCGGAATTGAGAGAGATTGCACCAGAGAGGTTATATCAATTAAATGTATCGTCTAGCAGTTTTTTCCTCGCTGATCGATGTTGCGTGCTATTAGGGATGACATGATATATATGCTTAACTGATCGACAAGTGGAGCACATCAGTGAATCGACCCTCTACCCCGTCCCAAGTCAACGGAATTTCTCTTCTAGTCAGCTCTAGGTGAGCGTATCACGGCTTGCCTTTGATGTTGTTGGAGAAGACTCGATAACAAAGTACCTTTCCCCGGCAATCGGCAACCCATCTCTACTCGAATTCAGTCTTAACTATATTGGTGACAATGGATTGCCAGTAGGGAACTTCTAGAATCTGTACAGATCACTATATTTAATGGAGCCATCACATGTGCGAGGTGCAGTGCTTTTATCGTAGAATGAAATTTTGTGCCATCTTTTCCATAATTTCTAATGAGTAGTTAGTTCCTTGTCACTATGATCTTTTTTTAACAATCGCTCAGTCGTAAGGTAGATGTGAACTGGAAGGAAAATATCTGGCCTTTGCCGTACTTCTTCCTTATTGTTCATGTCTTTGATATCTGAGTTATTGTTTGCAATAATTTCACAACAAAAAGTGTTTTGTGATGAATAGCGATTGCTTTTGAGCAGCACTTTTGTTATTAGGGGCCGTCCATTAATTACGTGAGGTATTTTTCCCCCTCTGGTGGGAGCCTACACTCTTACCCCCTCCCCCCTACCTAATGTGAGATCGACATCGTAATTTTGGAGACTTTTTCAGCTCTACTGTTGTTTGAAGGGCGGAAATCTGAAAATAAAAGTGATATTTCCGTCGCCCCCCCTCCCCTTAGGTGCGATTTTGCCGGGTCCCCCCCCCCCCCACTTGACCTCACGTAATTAATGAACAATTTCGTAGAGAAAACCTCCATATTCCAGCACCCCCGCTTCACACTACACCACAGTAGTCTGGGAACCTTGCCCCAACTCGGTATAACTAGGGCTTTAAGGATGTTTATCAGCTGTACGGATATTGCGTTAATTCTGCTAAATGACTTCTTCATGACAAATTAGTGTCTAAAATAGCTTATTCCCTCTAGTATTTCTGTTTGCCTCTAGGAGCGCTACTAACGAGTAAGCTATCTCACATTCTGTGATTTTTTACAAGAATCGCGTGGTAAATCTCACTAACAGTAATTTAATAAGCAGAATTTGAAGTATTTAATTTCATGTGGAAGCCTTTAGAAACAAGAAGCAAGGATTTTTGAAATGAAAACTTCTATAGGCGCGTTAGGGGACGCCACACAGGGATATTTAATACAAAACCCGTCAATATTATTTCTTCGTAATTTTTATTTTTATTTCGTTTCTTTTGAATATCAAACCATGAAATAGGATTCGTAAAAAAGTACACATACTTCGAACAAACACTTTATTACATATCAAGCGAATATTTACAAATTACCTAAACAATAGTCATACATGTACAATAAAATAATGTTCCGTCCTTCTTCATCTGAACCTTCATCTGGTGTCAATGTCTGCTTCATCTTCTATCTCTTTCTCTTCTCGAGTACTCGGACCCCATGAAAGTAACATTTTAAAAGTTTCTGATTTGAATAATTTAGATTTTATTTGGTGGTTGGAGGCTGATGAAGCTCAAATACGGAGCCGAAGTCAGTGAAAGCATATTAATGACATCTCTGTTGCACTGAACCCAGCTAAATTTTCTATAGTATCTCTGCAGAAATTGTTCAAAATACTTCTTTCTTGCTCCTGCTGCTTCTTCGGATAAAGTACCTTTAGGCAAAAGTGCATGCTCTTTTATAATTGGGCGCTGAATCAATACTTTGTGTGATATATATGACATTGGCTGCCACAAGTACAGTTCAATGTACTGTACATCTTAAACGCTTCGTGGCAACAAATTTTTTGTATCTATCCTGTGCCCACTAGATATCACTTCCAGAAATGTGGCATATCTGTCAATCAGGCGTTTGTCGATATCTGTAATCTATGCGGATCTGGGTGCAAGGCAGTGCACCTCCAAGTGGAGTCAACAGCGACGCTGCCTATCCTTATAGCGAAGTGATTCGGACCATTTTTGTACCTCGAGTTCTTAGTTCGTATTGATGATACACGTCTAAAATTTCTGTTATATATTGATTTCAACAATCTTAGGAAACATACTAAATTTTATTTCGGTACTGTTCTTGATTAGGTTTTTATTAATATTACAAATTTCAGCGATCTTGTTACTCTGAAATTTGGCACACAAGATAACATTTTACCTTCCCATTATAAGAAAAGTCTAAAACTCGTAAATTTCCACCTATCTACCCCTTACGTGAAATCTCTTTCTACCCTAATAACTTTATGTATCTCAGATTTTTATCGTAGAGTGAGCTTACTGAGTTTAACTAATATGTTAAATTTTCCTTCTTTCCTTTCTTTACTTTGGAAGTTAGTGAAATTCAAAATTTTATTTCGCCCACGACACTCCTACAGTAATCCTAAAAACAAGTAACTTAGTACACATATTTGGTTTCATTCCTAAATTATAAGAAAAATCTAATTTTGATGTTTCTCCCCGCATTTATTTAATTACAACCCCAAACATGAAAAATTATGGAACATATTTGTGGGTTAATTTCTTTGCTCTGGGTAAGCTATATGTCTGGGATTTCTTTAATGCATCGAGATCATGAATTTTAACTAACATATTATATACTTTATATAAAATGTTCTCGGGTGACTAGCCGAGTAAGAAGAGTTATAATTACACGATATTTCGGCGATCACATTCTCTTCACCAAAAGAGATGGCGACGAAGTTGTGATCGCTGAAATATCGTGTAATTATAAAACTTCTTTAACTCGGCTAGTCACCCGAGAACATTATATATATTCATAACGCCGAGTGATGCTGCGTTCTTATGTGAATTCTACTTTGTCCCTATGGTTGATTTGGAAGTTACCCGTTATTTACTTATGGTGGTAGTTAAATCAGAACAATCTGCATTGCTCGGATATGACGCATATCCATTGTTTTCAAAGAGTGGGATATCATTGGTAAGGTATATTGATGTCTTCAGGTCTGAAATGCTCTTACTCACCGATTTTCGAATTGAATCATAAAATTTGAGCGACGATTTAGAATAAGCAATCAACTTACAAAAACTAATGAGATCCCAGAAAAACAATTCTGGTTAAAATAGGCCAAGCCTCGTGCTCGTGTAGTGACAAAAAATTATGAGCTATTCTTCTTAGCAAAATCCACAGTTTACAGTGTGTATTCACTTCACTTTGTGAAACAGAATTATTTCTCTCGGTTTTATAGATTTTATTTTGAATAAAAAAAATATTGATTTGGCTATTATGCATGTCATAATTTTTGCTGAAATCGTAGGCATAATATATACTTGTCAAATTCGAAAAAGAGCGAGGGAAATCTTGGTTTTTATGTATTTCTAAGTTTGATAAAGTAATATATTTTAGGTATTTATATAGGTTTACTAAAACATGGCATGCGTAATGGCCAAGTCAACATATTTTATTATTATTATTGTTATAAATAAAATCTGTAACACTGAGAGGAACCATTCTGTTTCACAAAGTGGAGTGAATACACACTGTAAATTGTAGAATTGGTTCACAAGAAGATCTCATAACTTTTTGTCACTGCACAAGCACGAGACTTGGCCTATTTTTACAAGAATTGTTTTTGTGGGATATCGTTTGCCGCAATCAAATCATCGAAAGATTATCTAGATCGACCACATTGAACGGATTGGATTTTAGAAGGGTTTAGATACATCCTTGTAACCAATCGCGGTGTTTATTTTAAAAATACACTCTCATTTCTCATAGCAGCAAGCCATTTTAATTTCATTTCCAATTTGAGCCCTGAAAACTTTTTTTTCGAACTGCTACGTTCGTTCGGCCATGAATATCGGTTGATTTAAAACATTTTTCTCTACTAATTCCAACTTTTGCGCCAAATCATTTCCTTTCTCGTCTTTGTTCATATCATAAATAACTTTCGGTTCATGACCTGGATTATAGAAGAGCCTATAACAAAGATAATCTTAGATGAATTAATGTGACAGAAAAAAATATTTTGTTTTTAAAATGAATAGAAGTTTGTCACTTTTTAGCACCTAATTTTCAAAGAAACCCCAAGATAGTACACTGAAGTAAAACCATGTAAGAAACTAGATCCGGGATAGATGGGAAAATATAACAAAAGCACTCTTTAACACTTTTCATAATAAAAAAGAAAGTATACAAAATGAGTCAGGTAACAAAAATTCACAGAAATAAAGTTGTGCGATTCTGTATGACATATGTTAATATGATTTCAGTTCTAAGTTCCTGGTTGTACAATAATCCATGACTCACTTACCCTCACTCAAAAATGAAATGGGTAGAACTTAAAATTTTCTTGTACCTATGTACTTGGTAACTATACGCGTGTATTGAAATGTGTTCAGAAGACGACTTTTCACGTGGTGAGAAGTGAAGCTTACCTAAAATACATGTCGGGATACTGCGAATGCAGGCTTTCCCGGCGAATAAATGACAACAAATCTTCTAGGGTTTGCAGCCGGATTTTATTATAAAGCGACAAGCTTTCGGCTACTAGCTCAGTAGCCATCTTCAGGTCGATTATGTATCGGCGATCTTGCCCTTTTTTTTGTGTCTCTGCCTCAACGGCGTGTTTTTGAAGTCCCGCTACCTGAATAGCTTTACTTTACGTGTTTTGGATGGGTTGGTTTTGGGAACTTTTTTTACTCTTTGAAGGGAAAACATGACTGCGGTTCGTCAAGGACGACCTTCAGGCGTTTACTGGTGTCGCTTAGCAACCTCATGACACTCGCAGTCCCGCTTCACTGTGATTGGTCGAGGTGGCGGTCACCCATCTAAGTGCTCACCACGCTGACCGTTGCTTGTCGCTTTATAATAAAATCCGGCTGCAAACCCTAGAAAATTTGATGTCGGGATATTGTTCCATTGACATTTGGCTCGATTCAGGTAGATACTGGTTCTTGGAATTTCATTTTTTTTTTTTTTTTTTTTTTTTTTTTTTTTTTTTTTTTTGTTAATTGGTTTTTTGTGTCGAATATTCCTGTGTGGACGGGGTTAGATCTATGAGTTCGCGACTTACTGTCTGGATGGGTAATTTTCTCAATTATTTCCTGTATCTAAAGGCCATGAATTTTGCAACAAGCAGCAAAAATCAGGTATTTCAAGTTTATGATGCAATGACTGCATTCTTAATATAAAATGTGTTACCAGTTGGCAAGAAAGAGAACAGAGTTCATATATGGGTTAAGGTAATGACCGTTTTATGAGGGCGTATGTCTTAAGGGAGCGCAGTCCCTGCTGATAACAATTGGTAGTGCTGATTGATATTATACACATTGGTAAAAAAAAATTAGGCCGTAATGTTAATGGCAGCAAAATTATTTTTGATTTTTTACTGGTCCTCAGGTTGAAAAAAGTTGAGAGATGCTGATTTAGAGCAACAATTGTGGTAATTATATTTGCCTAAAAATACTTTTGTCTTCGTTCTGTTGGTTTAAAAATGTTACAATCGAAAGTCTCGCAAGCTGTGAAGTGCGATCGACGACACGGTTAGCGATTATAAAAATGCCACGAGTGAGGGAAATGTGGGGAAGTTGTCTCCGTCATATTGGCACTGGTGGACTGGCCGATACACACATGGCGACGTATTGGTTGCCATCGCACAGGGGCGGCTGACCGAGTCGGTGCGGCGGTGGGGGAATACAGAAGCTGGACTCACGATACCACATACGCCTCAACAAAAATGGCGACTGCATAGAGAAGCATAATGTATACATTAACAATAAAGATATTTAAAAGATTGTTTGTAATTTTTTCCCCACTAATCGGTTCTTATCATGTGTACGCGCCTCATACTACGAAACTTTATCAAACTACAAGTTTAGTTGATTGTTCAGATCAATTATTGTGTAGGGACTCTGTGATAACAGTCACTAAGATGCTACTTTTGGAAACTCGTATTAAAAGAACGTAAAATAATTTGGTCTTTCGATTTTAGCATCGTGATACCTCTGAAAAAAAATTTTTTCTACGTCTGGAGTGCACGGCATCGTCATCTTGTACATACTAGTATTTGCTAACCACACACGAAAAAATAGGCCAAGTGCGGATCGACCCCCGTAAAATTAGTGTTTCTTAGTTAAATGACATTCACAGATATGTGTGTGGTAGTTCAGGCATTTGTCATCCGTTTCAAAAATCAACGCTTAAAAATATTTCCTGAATGGTTGATAACTCCTTCCCCCCTAGCCGGGGCACGCAGCCACTGCGGCGGTCTTATCACTCACACAATCATATGTAATAGATATAGAAAAAACACCTATGTAAGTAATTGGTGTAATACATTTTATGAACAAAGATTCCACAGCATTAGTTTGTATTGGGAATGTAACAGATATCCGCATCCGCAAGTGCGGTACTTTCGCACGAAATCCTACATCTGCATCCTTATTGTTAATGGGAATGTATAGGAAGTTTTGTGTACATTAAAATATATTTTATCGTTTTATACCTTATTATGTCCATCGTCGCTTACTATAAAAAATGCATAATTCATAAGCAGGAAACTTCACTACTGAATAAGAAAAAAATTACTTTAAAGTCGTTATTACATAGACAACTTGACGTTGACTCTTATTCATAAAATCCCTCCAGCCGAATGCTGGGATTGTTCCTCAAAATATCATGATGGAATTCCTTCCTGTTGCTTGCCTCTAGTCCTTTCCCACTTCTGTCGATATTTATGCGAATTGTTAGTGACACTAGCGACAGATAAATTTTGTTTATACGAGGCGCGGGTTTGAATCACCGTCTGGCCATACATATTTCAGTTTTCCACCAAATCACTCCCACCTCTCCGTTCATTGAAATTTTAGCAGGAAGACACGGGGCGGGTGTAATTAACACTTGTGGGCTGAGAGTTCTGGATATGACAATTGCGCATGTGTGACCAGAGTTCAACTGAGGTTTAATACGTGCACATGTGGCGCTGCATTCTGCAGAACACGTGTTTCGTGAGTGAGTCATGTGGGCAGCAGCTGTGGTGTGCTGTGAGGCGGTCGGTAGTTGAATCGAGGTTAAAACGCGTGTCCGTGAGTCACGGCCACATTTCTCATTGCGGACACGTGAGCGTGAGACATAAGGCTGAGGGTGGAGTTGCGAGGGAGGGGTGGGGTGACACTTGCTGTGGGTTGGGGTGCGGATAAGTTGATTTGTTATTAATTAGTCTATTATGTAGCAGAAGCCTCGACTTATAACTACTGAGACCAGACCGTTACCGCTCTCTCTACACTTTCAGTACATATTTTCAACCTGAAATTTCGATAATGTATGCTAAAAAACACTCAACTTGAAACGAAGGTCAATTTGCTTGTTTAGATATGAATTGCAAAATTTGTGTTTTTTAAATTTTTCAAACCAAAATTTCTATAATATTTGTTAGTAAGCATTAATTTTGCATTGGTAATCATATTGTCAAAATTCAACACATAAATCTAAAATTATTATAAAATTTTCGATAATTTTTAATTTTAAAATCTTCCGCAAAAATACCAACGAACCTCTAGAAATCTGTTTTATTAGGCTGGTAAGGCACTATAAAATTCTCATTGCATGGTATATTGCAGAGGTGATAGATATAAATTCATACCAGTAAAAAGTATCCTATTTACTTCCTAAAGATACAAAGTAACTCCTTGTCATCGGTGCACACATATAGCCGTCAAATTGCAACAAAAAGACGGAAACTTACTTTCGCATATTTAAATTATTAGTTTAGACCACACACAAAATACCTGTGGAACCAGTATACCGTGAATAAAGTAAACACTGAAGGCACTCTTTAACCGCCTATGATTTGCCACGCATTCCAGCCCTGAATTTATGGGACCATACATTTCAACATGGTGTCCTTACTACAAATCCTAGGCTTGGCTCAAAATATGAAAAACAATTCTCAAAATTTTTTGCCCCCCAACGGGATTTGAACCCAAAGCCTCAAGGGAAATTTCTTAAGAAGCAAGCACCTGATCCACTACGCTACCAGACCTCATTGTCGTTTCGCATTACAGAGATCTATAGATATTATGCCTCTGTCTGTCACGGTTCAGACTTTTCATAATTCAATGACAATATGTATTATCTATATAGGAAATAGTATCCTATGTCAATCCTAATGTCAAATACCATCTCCCTGTAAAATTTTATCACCATCGGATTAGCCGTTTAGCACAAGAAACATAATAAACAGAATTGGGAGGCCAGGCTCTGCCTGTCACAAGCCAGGACTAAGGGGGAGTGATAGAGGAGTAACACCTCTTTAAAAAACCTTGGCCCAGCTGGCCCGGCTGGCAGCACCTTGTGAGGGCTCCTTACCAGGGTTACGGAGAAGACCTCAACGAATCACTTGGCGGAGAAGTAGTACTTCGGTACGGCAAGGGATGCGCAAGAGGCAGCCCAGCACTCAGGGATTAATATGAGTGCATTCATCGTAGCGTCTGTCTCAAGTTGAGCGGCTACACCCAGAGTCTGACCAAAAGTGGGCGGCTGTTCAAGAAATCGCCAATCCGTTCTGAAGCAAGCGTGGCGATTATGCTTCACCCCTTTAAGCAACTATGATGAGCGGCATTATTGGAAAACAATCCGGAGGTAAAACAGCCCCCCATTCGGTTCTCCGGGAGGGGGCTACATTAATGTCAGCAGTCAAAGTTCCTAAAGAGCAAACCAGATCATCAATAGAAAAACAGCAAATAATTCATATATGCACTTACAACTGCAGGTCTCTTAAAGGAGAATCCCGACTTACAGAGTTGGAAGACGAGCTCCAAAAAATCAAATGGAGTATAGTGGGCCTCAGTGAGGTTAGACGTCCAGAGGAAGAATGTATCGAACTTAAATCAGGCCACATCTTGTACCATTACGAAAACTCCTTGGGAAAGCTAAATGGAGTGGGCTTCCTGATAAACCGTAGTGTGAAAAATAAGGTTAAACTAATAGAAGGTATTTCAGATCGAGCAGCAAGAGTAGTGTTACAACTATCAAATCGCTACAAAATACAAATACTGCAGGTATATGCTCCAACATCCTCGCACTCAGATGATGAAGTAGAGTCTTTCCACGAAGATGTCACGACACTGCATGACAGAGGCAAAGACTGCCATTTCCAGATTATCATGGGAGACTTCAATGCTATTGTAGGCACCAGGAAACAAGGAGACACTGTGGTCGATAAGTTCGGAATACAAACTAGGAATGACAGAGGGGAACGACTTGTGCAGTTTGCAGAGCACACAAAAATGCACGTCATGAACACATTTTTTTAAAAACATCAAAGTCGAAAGTGGACATGGAGAAGTCCAGATCATAAAACTAAAAATGAAATAGACTACATCCTGTCCAATAGCCGACATTTTGTTCAAGACGTCACTGTTCTAAATCAATTCAACACCGGAAGTGATCACAGGCTGGTCCGAGCGAAACTTAGTATCTGCATAAAACAGGAAAGGCGAAAGCTAATAAAAGGAACCAATAAAACATCAGTAAATATAATCAATCTCACTGAAAAGAAAGACATTTTTCAACCCACACTATCGGAGAAACTAGCTACCACCGCCAATGGAAATTTAGCTTCAACTATTAACACATTAGCCATAGAAATTGCAGGAACTGCTAAAACCACCAAATTAAGTAAAATTAGCAATAATACAAAAACTCTCCTGAATAAACGGAGGAATATGAAAGTAAAACCTGAAAAAAACCTAATTGAATATGCTGAACTGTGCAAGACCATTAGAAAAGAAATAACAGCTGACATCAAGAAATATAACGAAAACCTGGTCAGATCAGTTATAGAGAACAAGAAAGGCTATAAGAAAGCAAAACAAAGATTAATGATAGGAAAGAAACAAATAATACCTTTAGATGATGATAATGAGCGTATTACAGACAAAACGGCAGTATTGGTTCATATCAGGAACTTCTATCAGTCCTTATACAGCAAGCAAGATGAAAATCCTTTAATGACATCAAGCCCAGACTCACCAATTCCTGAAGTCCTCCCATATGAAGTTAGAAGGGCAGTGAACGAAATGAAAAAAGGATCAGCTAGTGGTTATGACGGCCTGTCTATTGACGTACTCCAATTGACTGGAGAAGAAACTTACAGACACCTAGCTAAGGTGTTTTCACAATGCCTCGAAGAGAGAAATATCCCATCCAGCTGGAACAAAGCAATGATTGTGTTGCTATACAAAAAGGGCAGTCGTTACAATATTAAAAACTACCGCCCCATCAGCCTTCTTCCTGTCATATACAAAGTGTTTACAAAGGTCATCAATAACCGCATCAGTTCCACCTTGGACACAGCGCAACCAATTGAACAGGCTGGTTTTAGGTCAGGATTCAGCACAGTAGATCACATCCAAGTCATCAACGAAGTAATAAGTCGAGCAAATGAATACCAGATGCCCCTCTGTTTGGCCTTTATCGATTTTGAAAAAGCTTTTGATTCAGTCCATCACTCTGCAATCATGCAAGCCCTTTTAGAACAAGGAGTGAATCCCGGCTATATTGACTTACTGTACAACATCTACACCACTTCCACTGCTTTTGTCAACATCGCTGAAGTCACCAAAGAGTTCCCAGTAGAAAGAGGGGTAAAACAAGGAGACTCTATATTCCCCAAGCTATTCACATCAGTCCTAGAGTTGGCAATGTCAAAAATCCAATGGCAAAACCGAGGTTTGAGAATAAATGGAAGAAATCTCAACAACTTAAGATTCGCTGATGATATAGTTTTACTCTCAAACAGTCTGGAAGAGCTCAAAGAACTGATAAACGAACTAGAGACAGCGTGCAGTGAAGTGGGCCTTAAAATAAATATATCAAAAAGCAAAATCATGCAAAACAAATGGGCAGAAAAAGATAAAGACAAGGCGGACATGAAAGATTCTGGTATTGAGTTCGTAGATCAGTACATCTATCTTGGCCAACTGATCAATATGAATGGTGACTCAAAGCCTGAGATCTACAGACGGATAAAGCTGGGCTGGAGAGCATATGGAATAAATTCCATAGTTTTTAAATCGAACATGCCAATACATCTTAAAAAAACAGGTATTTGAACAATGTGTATTACCGGTCCTCACATATGCCTGCCAGGCTTGGACCCTAAATAGTCACACGAAGCAAAAACTGAGAACTGCCCAGCGAAGTATGGAAAGAGCAATGCTAGGGTTTACAAGAAGAGACAGGAAAAGGGCTGTGCACATCCGTTCAATAACTAAAGTAACAGACATCTTAAAAAGAGTCATGACCCAAAAATGGCAATGGGCCGGTCATGTTGCTCGCAAAAGAGATGAAAGATGGACTACGGTAGTGCTGGACTGGATACCGAGAAACCTGAAAAGAGCAAGAGGAAGACCCCCGGATCGCTGGGATAAGGATATACGTCGAGTTACAGGCGTTAACTGGAAGAGGGCGGCTCAGGATCGATCGGCCTGGAAAGAACTACAGCAACACTATGTAGAATTAAATTCTAATATATAGCTCATCAGGCTTAAAGAGGCTACATCCTGAAAAAAGGATCGATATAGCTGCAATAATAATAATAATAATAATAATAATATATATATATATGTACTAACTTAGTCTACAACCCGGACTGAACCGGAGCAGCCAAATTTTTTAAAGCAAGCACCTTACCACTGAGCTATTATATATATAAAACAGTTGGCAGTGATGGGAAATGCCAACTGAAGTGAAATATCATACACTCAAATCTACATAATTATACCTACATATATTCTAAATAATAATAATAATTCCGTGTCGTGTAATGATCTGCTGACAGGAGTCCCATTGGCTGCGCTTTACATCCCTTTCTTAGATGCCTTAAACTAAGGCGGCAGTCCTATCAGTTACAAAGAACCTGCAGTTTAACGTGGATTCTAAACAATGGATGCGTTCTGGCGTACTTCACATTAGACAGCAAGCTGTGCTAGAGGTGAAGGGTCTATGAAAATCCTAACCGAGACAGGGATGTGAACCGTGGACTTTTCGTTCTCCAATCAGACACCTTAACCACTGAGCCACAGACGGTTACAGATATACTGTTTACATTAGCACATCGATGACGCGAACTCATAAGATTTTACCCATTCAAAAACCGCCCTAAGTGCCTAAAGACTTTTTTCATTACAAAAGCTAAAAATCTAACTTAGTCCACACCCCGAAGATTGGTGGAATCTTCCAGAAGGAGATGTACTGTACCAAGCTAGTGCGTCAGAGGCAGGAAGGCCAAGTCCTTCCTTAGGGGCCTATCATTTAACGTGGAATCAGAACCATGTAGCGTCCCCACGTCGCTCGTGTAATTAAATACAACTCCACAAATTCCTGCTCACTAAGGGATTTCAATCCACGACCGGAGACAGACGCTATCGGAAGCAAGCGCCTTCGCTGAGCTACCAGACGACCTTGTTTTCACGTATCCGTGTGCTAACTAATACCAAAGTCGGATAAAATATGTTGTTTTGTATAAACGTCGTTTTAGACAAATTGAGGAATACAGGTCTATACCAAAAGTAGTAGGACTGATTTTTTTAAAAAAATGTATTGAAGATATCTTTACAATTCCTTATTCCTCTTCGAAATAGCACCCTTAGGCAGCTACACACCAAAAATTACGCTGCTGCCATTGGCCATACGCAATCTGGAAGTCAGTTTCGGGGACGCTGTTGAGAGCCCTCGTCGATGCTGCTTCAACGTCCTGGATTGAGTCAAACCGCTGTTCCTTCAGCTGCCTTTTCAGCCGTGGGAATAAAAAAAAAGTCAGTGGGAGCCAGATTGGGACTGTAGGCGGGGTGCAGCAACGTGGCAACGCTGAATCGGGCCAACCATCCTCCCGTCCAATGAAGGCTCGCATGAGCAAATCAAAGACCAAGACAATGCTGATCGTGTGTTTTGACCGTGGCGGGATGATTCATAAGGAGTTCGTTTCCCCTGGGGAAACTGTCACTTCGAACTTTTACGTGCAAGTGTCAGCCCGCCTGTGAGACCGAGTGAATCGCGTCCGACCAGTCATCTCCGCCAACTAGACTCTGCATCACGACAATGCGCCGTGCCAAGGCGCGCCGTCATGAGCCAACTGTTAGCCCGAATTGACATTGCCGCGTTGCTGCACTCCGCCTACAGTCCTGATTTGGCTCCATCTGACTTTTCTTACTCACATGGATGAAAAAGCAGCTGAAGGAACAGCGGTTTGACTCAATCCAGGACGTTGAAGCAGGTTCGACGAGGGCTCTAAACAGCGTCCCCGAAACTGACTTCCAGAAGTCGTATGGCCAATGGCAGCAGCGTAATTTTTGGTGTGTAGCTGCCTAAGGGTGCTATTTCGAAGAGGATTAAGGAATTGTAAAGATATCTTCAATAAATTTTTTTTTTAAATATCAGTCCTACTACTTTTGGTATATACCCTGTATATTGGGGAAGAGGGGGTATTTTTCTTTATTTCTTTGGCCAGAAACATTCCCAGTGACGCGAAGAATAACTCACCAAAGTATCGTCGCAATCGGATGAATGGTATAGGAACGCATAGAAGAACAAACAACAAACAAACATTCATTTTTATAAACTGGATACGAGTTTAATCTATATTGCTGCTCAAGCGCAACACGCCATACTTATAGCTATTCATACACTGCTATTACAGCTTTTTGACGACTCATGAGATTTAACTCATCCAAAAAGCGTCCAATGTGCATATCATACGCGAAGTACGTCATGGCATGTCGGTGACGCGAATTCATAGATTTACCCCCATCCAAAAATCGCCTAATGAGCCTATAGAAGTCTTCACTTCAAAAAATTCTGGTGACTTGCTCATTATGGATGTCATAATTTTTATTGAAATTATATATGACTTGTCAACACCAAAAAATTTGTAATGGAAGTCTAGGCTTTTGTGCATTAATTGTAAGTTGGATGAAGCAACAAATTTAAGATATTAGTATAGCTCTGCGAAAAATTTGCATGCGTAATGAATATATAAAATATAGACTTGTCTCAGAGCGAGATCTCATAACATTTTATCATTATTACAAGAGTTGTTTTTGTGGGATCCATTTATTCACATTATTATTTATTTATCAATCTTTTTTCATGTATCCCTGCTGAGGAAGCACCTCTGGGATTTGAAACAAGTCATGGTTAATATACATACATACAATATGAGTCATAATCATAGTGAAAACAATTATATGTTACAAAGAAAAATAAAGAGAATAAAATTAACATAAATTTTTACAACTGAGATTTTCAAAAGTCATATTGAATACAATTAATTATTTTGTTCAAATTCTTGAATGGAGTAGAAAGAGTTGCCAATAAGATAATCTCTCAGTTTTTCTTTAAATATATCTTTATTTTCTGCAAACTATTTTATACCCTTTGGAAGTTTATTAAACAGACTATACAAGAATAATTAACTCCTCGTTGTACTAATGACAGACATGTTTGTGGTTTGTGCAAGTTATTTCTGCTTCTTGTATTGAAATTGTGTACCTGTGAATTAGAAGTAAACAGGTTAAAATGATCTATGACAAAGCACATTAGAGAATATGTATACTGAGAAGTCATTGTAAGAACATTGAGTTTTTTTAAAAAGTTGTCTGCAAGAAGTTCTTGGTTTTACCCTACACAACATTCTAATAGCTCTTTTCTGTGCTATGAAAACTTTTTTACTTTGTGAAGAGTTTCCCCAAAAAATTATGCCATATGACATTACTCAATGAAAATATGAGGAGTAAACCTGTTTCATTAATTCTAGATCTGCTGTTAGAGAAAGTGTTCGTATTGCAAAGATGGCACTACTTAACTTCTTCAGTAGTGAAGTGATATGTTCATGCCAACAGAGTTTCTCATCTATTTTAATACCAAGGAATTTTACACTCTTTGTTTCTAATATTGTGTTATTTTTATAGCTTACTTGTAAATCTGGCTGTGCATAATTTTTTGTTTTAAACCTAATGTAATGTGTTTTTACAAAATTTAATTTTAAAGACTTTGCCTCAAACTAATTTGCTACTTCACTAAGTACTTCATTTACAAATAACCTTTATATATAAAATCCTGGGCCGAAATGTTATTGACGTGCCGCGATAAGTTTTTCATATGATTAATTCCGATGGGTGACACCGAAGTATAATTACTATATTTACAATTAGGTTTTGCTGACCACGATTAAAAAACAAAGACAGGGAGCTAAGAAGCGACGTTAATGATGATGAATATCTTTTGCTAGATTTCGTATTGTTAAATTGAATTAATGCCTGGAGTTATTTTAGACCTGACGTGAGAAAATAAGTATTTTTAAATACGAAAGAAAGTATATTCGCGGATCAGAATTTAAAAGAAATATTTTTGAAAGCGGTGGGTATATGAAATCAGCAATTAGCTTATAATTTACTAGCTGACCCGGTCACGCTTTGGTGTGACTTACTAATTATAGTGCGTTGGATTAATGTTATTCTAAACTTCCTCAAGTAGTCAAATTAATATTCACTAATAAAGACAAAAATATTGTAATCGATTTGGAAATTCAAATGTAATTGGTAAAGAGTTACGGAGAGTTGAAATTAAGGACAAACGATCATAAAAAAATTTAATTTACATTTCATTACAAATTACTTAATTGAAAATATATAAAAATTGATATTTATAAAAAATTATTTTTTATTTATTTATATAAACTGAAATTACAGTTATATCTTCAGTCATTCTGTTTTTATATTTTTCCCACAAATTCGAAGATTGTGTTGGATAACATGTTGTCAAAATAATTGCAAACAGTTTGACGAATACTATTCGGCGTGGCTGTCAACGCTGCATCAGCAAGTGTCAGGTCCCAATAATTGTCGTCTACCAGCAGCTGCAACTCGCGACATGCATCTTGACATGTATTGAACACTCGACCATTAACTGTTCGTAAACATTCCAAAGAAGCTGGTCCAGGAACATTCACCAATAACAAACGCTGAAAGAAACATTCACGTTGTTTTGGATACAAAGTCTTTTCTTTGAATATGCCTGCGATCGAAGGATGTGGTTCTCCTTGTTTAAGTGGCTACCATTTTTTACCTAATTTGTTCCATGAAAAATAGCTTTGAACATCGGTACATAATAATGTTTTTGCGAATTGGCGGATTTTGACACAATGTGAAAAATTAAGTTTGTGGTTTGTCATTTTTGGTGGCTCAAGTATTCTTTGGAAAATATTTTCTTCGGTGAAATATACACACTGATCGTTTTCAAGATGTATTGCAAGATGCTGGATAGAAGGGTCTCTTTCATGGATGCAAAAACTAAAAATATGCAGATAGCTTCGTTGCTGCTGATGTATCTACCTATTTGGTATCGTGTTATTTCGTCATTTTTATTTACATTTTGAACTTCAAATACGGCCAAATCACTGCCTTTATTAACATATTTACAAACGTACTTAATGGATTTTACAGAACTGCAAAACTCGACGTAAATATGAGCCTTATACGTTTTTGAAAGCAATGGTGAGTATGGTACGACCCACTGATTGTCAATTTCAACTTGGTTTCTAGAATTTGACATTCGTATTGTAAATGTTTGGCCACCATTCTCAGCGTTTTTGTCGCGATGCAACGGATGACCATCGATATCCGTAATAGTATCATTCGTATATTCGTTTGGAAAACGCTTCTTACGGTTTCCACCTTCCATGCATGGCGATGTCATGTTAAAAGCACCGCACGGTCCGTGGATCGAGTGACTGGTAACAATATCAAACAATTCTTGATGAAATAAATGGGTCCGGAATTTCGGCTGAAATTATTTGATCAATTTCTTCTGGACGGATTTTAACTTCAAGCCAAATCAAAATGTGAGAATGAGGCAAACCTCGCTTTTGCCACGCAATCACATACAGATAGCAACGTGTGTTACCGAAAACTAAATGTTTTACGATTAAATCAATCAATGACTTTAATTTTTATTTGAACACACATGCCGTGACATCATGACGATGCATTGATTGATGGCCTGGTAATAGCAAAGTTTGTATTTCCTCCCAATTCGGATTACATGTAAATGTAATAAACAAATCTGGACGAATATAATGACGTACGTAAGTCATCGCATCTTGTATATATTCCTGCACGTTCCGTGAACTGCCGATGTAGCTTGAAGGTAAAATAAATACATTACCGACATCATTGGCGTTAAAATTTTCATAAATATTGCCGATAACAGTATCTCGTAAGAGGATGTATTCCTCCGATCGTAATTTAACCTGGTTGTATCGAATAAATCGCAAATGCTTGTTTTCAACCTTGGCGTACATATCCACGACGTATTGAAGGCACAGTTGACGATATCGAAGGATATAATCCTAATTACGTCTAATCATCAATCGGGGGGCGTAGTACATCATTGAAGTAACTTTTTTATTTGTTTTATTACCTGAAAAAATAATAAATTAAATATCAAAAAAAAGAATAAGTAATCAATATAGTGGGCCCGCTATAATCCGGCCCTGGTCGGAATACTGCGGGTCTACTGTACTAATAAAATAACGAATTAAATAGTTGAATATTAAATTTACCAGCAACTGGATCACGCTGTTTGATGTTGATATGATATTCATTCTGCCCTTGCCAGAATATCAATGGATACTGGAGTGCGTCATACGAACGGTGTAGATCCGAAATTATACTAACAGTTCTATCTTGACGTGTGACTTTAATCAACTGAGTCACCAACCATAAAAACTGCAACTTCATCTACGGTTGGCGCGTTGAATCTGCCAGCGTATTCTCTTGATGGTAATTTGTCAGCTTTGATGGCAATTTGATAGTTGTCATTTTTTAATTGAGGCGACACAATTGATTAAGTTGATTATTATTTTCCAAACAATTTTCCAACAATACCACAATTGCTCTCTCTTCTGGTTGTTCGATGAAATTATACTGGCACCTAGTTTTCAAGCGTTCCTTACAATTTCCAGTAGATTTGGAGAAACTTCGGGTCATCGTTTGGCATCGGTATCAACGACCCAATCTTATGGTAAGATCGCAAATTTTTGCTGCCCCAAAAGACGTCATCTGGAAGCAAGAATCGAATTTGCGTGTCTTGCGCAGAAACAATTTCGAATCGTTTGATTCGCCAGCAAGAAGGATTGTAAATGTTCTGGCGGATTGGGTAGTGGTAATAATACATCTTTTCCTGATGCAAAACACATGCTGGCTGCTTTATTGCGGAATTTCAACGCCTGATAATACTGGCATATTTTGCTCACTGCACCGATTGCAGTTTTTGAATGTGCGGAGTAGTCAATGGCTGGTGCATATTGGAACACAAGACGAACAAATGATACACGTGTTAAAGCATGGCTTATTTACTGTATCTCTCGTTCTCTTTCTCTAAATGTAGCTATGTGCTGTTCTCGTGCCGCTCTTGTTCTTGATATATTCTGTCACAGACGTTCATCACGCTGTTCTGTAGATTCTTGCATACGATGCTCAGCTGTCCTGATTCTTTGAACTTCCTTACTTGCCGCGATTTGTGTTGCTGATTGATGAGCTCTCTCGTCGTGCGTCTTGCCTCTCTGCTACACGCATTGTTGAGGTTAGATTCTTTGGCGACATTTCACTGAAAAATATTTGAATTACAACAAAAAGTGCCTTTCTGAAAGCCTTAAAATAAGACACTATAATACAGTGGTGAAACAGGAGTTTTTGGGTCCATTGAAAAATACAGTAAAATGGAAGTTAAGAACTAATGAGGAAATATAAAATAGCATTGAAAAAAATAACAGAAAAAGAAGAATGATATTTTTTTGATACATTTATAGCATGGATGACACCAGGCTTTCAAGAGGTTTAGAAAGATTTAAAACGAAATAATACCAGTGAACCGTATGGAAAGAAAATTTTTTCGATAGGAGACTTTGAATATGGCGGGATTCAAAGGTAGAGAGGAGTGCAATAATGAAGGAGTACTGGGGAGGAAGAAAGAAAAAACAACAGGAGAGGAATTTAAATTGACACGTGGAGTATAGCTGACCATAACAAAAAGAAGAAGAAAAATGATAAGTTAGCGAGAAATGCTTACACGATTCGAATTTATCGTAACGTTTTCTTCAATGTTATATTCATGTGTGTAATTACTTTGTCGTTAGGTATAAAGACACACAAACGATGAACAACAATACAGTATAAATATAACACAATACACAGCACAATTAAAATTGAAGAAACTCAAACATATGGCGTGGAATAGACCGTAGCATAAATAAATCGAAATACAACGCCATCTACTGGATTGTTCGATAAATTAACACACCGTCATCTGTTAGGAATAAACTGTAGTATAAATAAATTGAAACAGAACGTGATCTACTGAATGATTACCCAACCTAGCTAACCAAGTGTTGTATAGATAAGTTAACACATCGCCATCTGTTAGAAACTTATGGAACTATAATAATAATTACGTGTGGTCGTAATGACCTGGTGACATGGTTTCTACTGGCTGGGCATTCTGCCCCTGTCGTAGCCGCCTTTACCTATCCCGCCCATCCTGCCTGGTACAGGGGACCTACATTTTAACGTCGAATCCGAACCACAGTACCATCCTGGCGTATTTCACCTCATACAGCATGCTGCGCCGGGGTTTAATGCCGGGTTAAGTGTCTATAAAAATCCTCGCCGAGACAGGGACTCGAACCGGGGACCTTCCCCTCTCCAGTCAGACGCCCTAACCACTTAGCCAGCAGATCGCTTAGCCTTGGTGGCTTACAAATAATTACAAACCATTGTCCTATGACAAACATTTAATGAACATTTATTTCGCAAATAATAAATATTGAGGTCTATAATCCAGATAAAAACTATCCTATCTTTTAAGTTGGACTAAATCACACACATTAAGCCAAGTTTCATCTAAATCGGTTATGTAGTTGCGGAGTTCATCCCGGACGAACATCGTGACACGAGATTTTTATATATATATAATTTATTAAATAAGACCATTAAAAATAGTGAAAAGGAAAAAGTGTGTGAGATTTTACATTTGTTGTGGTGTCCGGTTGTGTTACGTTCGGGAGGTATCGCAAACGTCACACTGTATGTGTTAATAAAATATACAACTAGCGAAATTCGTGTAGCTGGAAACGTTGTCTTGACAGAATTGAATACATCACCTGAGCCATTAGCAAAGTTCATGTTGAGTGAGAGCCAAAATTCGAATATCATTGCAATTACACATGAGTTTTGTCATTTGATACAGTTACAAATTTTAGCATCATAAACGAATGTAAAATCATTTAATAAGCGATTTTGATGGATGCTTAGAGATAGGGTTAGTTAGAATTATTAGGGTTAGCAAGCAGTGCAAATACCGAACGCTGGTGGAGCGGGTATAAGTAATAATTTATGTATAAAATGCTATGCGTGAGTAAGCAGTAGCATCAGTGACAAAATATTTGACATATTCGGGCCATATTGACACTATAGATTATTGAGGTGCATTGTAAGGTTGTTAGTTACGTTTCGTTCCGATACGTGGTGCTATAACCTAACTTCTAATTCCCCTGCGAGATGCAATTATATTTCGTTGGCCGCGATTCTGTTGGACCGATTTCGGTCGTGTTTGCTGGTTGACATGAAATTGTTTTAGTGTTCTTAGCATTCCGTAGGTAAAATAGGGTATTTTGATGTGAAGCTGGAAACCTGAGAAATTAAAGGTAAAAGTTTTCACAAATTAGTAAACATTTTTTGTTGAATGGGATTCACACATCGTATTACTGTATTTGTTGCACTGGCGTTGTGTTAATTGTGACGTAATCGGTTTAAGTGGGAGGTTTAACATCCAACGTGAATGAAGTCGATAGCAGTATCCAAAATTCTTTGCTAGTTTATGTATAAATTAGCAACACAAGTTAGCGTTCTGGCCTCGCATTCGGGAGGACGGCGGTTCGAATCCCCGTCCGGTCATCCAGATTTGGGTTTTCCATGACTTCCCAAATCACTCCAGGCAAATGCCGGGATGCTTCCTTCAAAAGGCCATGGCCGAATTCCTTCCCATTCCTTGTCCCCCATCCTTTCCCGTCTCTAAAGACCTCACTGTTAAGCAAACAAAAACAAAACAAAAACAAAACAAAAAACTACAATTAAATTTTTTTTGTGGATGAAGTCGCGGGTACATCTAGTACAATTTATAATTTTGTTTTATCGTATTTCCCATCTCGTCTGCGAGCAAATGAATAATACGGCCTAACTTTATTCTATTTATATTTGTCTTCCTTCTGTAAGGAAAAAATAAAACTTATCCTTTATTTTTCTCTAATAGCTTGTTCTCTTTTTCTAAACACCTTAATTATTGATCATTTTTATATCTTTTAACTCGTATTTTTCAATTATTGTTCAATTACAACACTGTCTCAGCCTATTACAATTTGTATCTGTTTTTATTTTACGACAGAAACTCTATCATCAACATTCTTCATGACTTTTTTAGAGTTCTTGCCTTCGACTGTTCTCCACACATACGACATTTTATATATTCTCCTTGCTGCTGATCGTTTTCTACTCTCATTATTCCTTGACACTCGGTGTCTTGCCTTAATTAAAACCAGGTATATTTTTGTAGGTGTGTACGTTCGTTTGGCCAGCAGGGACCACGTTGCGCCTTCGTTGGGTTTGAATTTGCTTTGTAAGTGAACACAGCCGTGTTAGAACTTGGCTTGTTCTCCCTGGAGGGGACCTACAGTGTAACTTGGAGTACGAGCAACGGAAGCGTTCTGGCGTACTTCACATTACACACCAAGCTATGCGAGAGTTGAAGGTCTGGTTGAAGGCTGATGAAAATTCCCGCCGGGACTGAATTTGAACCGGGGACCTGTCTCTTTACAGTCCGACATCTTAGTCCGAGAGCTGTGAAAAATTTAGGGTAGGTATTTGAGGCACCGTCAAAATTTGTATAACACCTCATTTGTAATTTCTGAATACAAAATTGAAGACATGGCTGAAGGGAATTGAGGCATAGTCAGATTGAAACGGCCTGGCAATATTTTAGGCCCAACCAAATAATCTGGCTTATTTATTTTTATTTTCCTTTACATACCAAATTTGAAGATATTAAAATTTCAAAATGCCTCAAGAACATTTTTGTAAATAAAAATTTGCAAAGTTAAAAATTCAAAGTTGGACTATGCCCCAGTTCCCTTCAGCCAGGTCTTCAATTTTGTATTCAGAAATTACAAAGGAAGTGTTATACAAATTTTGACAGTGCCTCAAATACCTACCCTAAATTTTCCACAGCTCTTGGACTGTCTGAACCGCTGAGCTATTAATTACGTTTACACCCATTTTCAGATTACTACAATAAGTACACCATCGGCATTTTATTTTTCTGTCTTGCGAAGTATATTTGTTGCAAACATAATAACACGAAATAATTTTCACAAGAAATCCGTTCCATTTCGTTAAAATTGTCATGTTACTACCTGACCAGACAGACGTTGTCCTCTCCATTTTTTTTCCTTTTATATGTTTGTGATTGTTTTGTGAATTTGTGAAAATCTATTGGAAATGTGTAAACAATCTAAAAATGGAAAAATTAACGTATTTCTGAGAAATCATTGTATTTATTAACGATTGTGTTCATGGTTATACAGTTTGAGGAAGAGTACATTCAGAATTGGCCCAGTGAAAAATTTTACTCGCGTGATTAATTCTATCGGTAGCTCACGTCTGAAATCGTGAAAATGTGTAATGTGCCTGGAATGGGATAGACTTGGAACTATGCCCTTTTGTTCCGAAATTTAAGTCACAGTTGAATCAAGTCAGAATTTCACGTTAACCATATTATTTTTTTCTTCCGTTACATTTGAAATCTCAATGAAATTCAAGGTGTTTTATTTATATTTTGATTTCGATTATCGCACCACCAAAATCGTGTTGATTGTTACGTACATCTTACATCGTTCGGTCCAATGCCTCCAAAGACTTTTTATGTGCTGTCGTGCGATCATTTCAAACGATCAATTTGCATTGCTGCAAAATTTTGGTAATTGAACAGTTCTTCGAAAGGCTGCAGGTTGGAATTTCATTGATTTTTATGTTAAACGCCAACCTGAGTGCCGAATGAGCTGTTTGACCGCCTTCCAACAACGGAGCTGCAATTCCTGATGTTGCAAGAGCAAGCGCACCCATCCGGGCATCCAGATTCGGGCTTTCCCAAAATCACTCCATGCAGGAATGCTTCCTTCAAAAGGCTTGTAATGTCGAGCCTCCGCTGTCATTAATTTTTCTTCGCTTATTGATCTATTTCTAAGACATTTCATCCAGCCGTTATGTGAAATGGGGGAAGGTGGCGAATTCCTGTCTGGCGACAGATTGCCGGAGTGGCTGTGTCTTTTGTTTGTTTGACGCAGGTAGGATGACGCCCCGAATGCTGGAGGGGTGAGAGTGGTCAAGCTGTATGGGCACTTGTGGGTGAGATCCCACACAGTACGCACGTGTGGTGTATACTGGATTACCAGGTAGAACCCGCGAGAGCACGCACGTCTGGTGTGTGCCTGTGGACAACAACGTGGACGCCACGTTTTTTCACGGCATCTTTTCGTCGTGGTGTTTTCTCCGTATGGTGAACGTTGTGAGAAGCGCCTCTTTCGAAGTAAACAGATGGTCAAGAGGAGACCAATTTAATTTGAGCCTATTTTAGTCCAGTTTTCTTGGCCCTGAAACAAATATTGAACTGATCGACGCTAGCCGGGAACAATTTAAGCACTAAAAGTATTGCATCTACTGGCTGAATCCATTGTTAATGTAATGTTAAAATAAACATGTATTTCTTTCAGTGATATATTTTATAAAATAATTTTTTTAAAAAATTCTGCATTCGAGTAGGCCTACCTTTATGTAATTAGAATGTGTAAGCTCAATTTGCATCCTGTCCATGCAGACTAAAAATATCCAAAAATATTTTTTTTTTAAATCGAACTTTGTTTGCATCTTATGCAGAGAACGTGAATGTTCCTGGTCGTAAAGAGTCAAGACATTTCAGGCTATGGCCGAATACCTTCCCGTTCTTTGTCCATAGTCCTTTTCCGCCTCTAATGACGTCGGCGTAGGCGATGCGTAAAGCCATAAGCAACAACAATCAAGTGCTGCTTCATTTTGCGAGCGAATCGTAGTCAAAATAAATGACCACAAAAAAAGTTTTTTCCATACCCACCTGAAGCATCCAAAAAGAAAATATCTCTAGTTGCATAATTCACAGCTACACGAGACTGTCGTACGCATTCAACAGCGAAACGTTCGTTCGAACTGATTCTCTCAATGCATCACAATCATATTGTTTTTCGCGCTTCAACTCCTGCTCTTGACTAAATGCGTCATGCGCCGGATGGCTGGGCGCTGTCATGCGTTGTTTGATATCATTAAGCACATGTCCTCAACTAATATCAATCGAATAAAAATAAAATAACCACATTTATTGGGCAGATCGCGAAACAACACAAAATAAAAAAAGGAATTACGCATATCCATCGTACGAATCGTGAGTTATGGTCTTGAGTTCATAAAAAAATCCCAGAAAAAGAAATCACTTCCAATTTTTCCAGATTTTTACGATTACCCGATAACTTACCAAATTTTTCTTTCTCTAAAAATTTATTCGGACTCCACGAACATTTTTTTTTTAAAATTAGCCAGATCTGTACATATAAAAATCACTTTCAGCTTTACACTAATTTTCCAATGTTCCAGATAAGTTTTCCAATTTTTCTTCTCTAGAAACCTTATTCGCACTATTATGAACACTTAAAAAAATTAGTCAAATTGGACTTAATTGTACTGTTACGAAGATTTTAAAAAACCAAAATCAGTCCCTAGAAAAATGTACTTTCAGTTTTTAACAAATTTTACAACTTTCCGGGCAACTTTTCTAACATTTATTTCTATAAAAACCTTACTCGGACTAATACCAACTTTTTTATATATATATATATATATATATAAAGGGAATTGCCAGATCGGTCGAGCCGTTCTCAAGTGATGCGCTTACCAACGAACAGCATTTCATGTTTATTTGTATAGATCCCTTACAACGTATCATACTCTCAACACCATAGCAATCACAGAGTGTGATTTTTCGTACAGTCGGTATCCGCTGCCGTTACCTTGTAATTGGTTGAAGAAGCCTGTTTTTATTAGTTTACGGCTGATCGATAGCAGGGTCATTAGGGCCTTGTAAGAACTGGTGGAATGAGTTGGGAAACCGAACTTATTTTGAGAAACGCCGTCGTTGGATAGCGGGCATTTCGTAAAACTATTTAAAATGAAAACTTATTTTCACAATGCAATATGAACAGCGATGGAACAAAAAATGTTTTGTTATAATAGGGGTATTAACAGATGAAACAAATCAAAACTTAAACTCAATC
Source organism: Vandiemenella viatica (assembly GCA_031002005.1). Lineage (NCBI taxonomy): Eukaryota > Metazoa > Arthropoda > Insecta > Orthoptera > Morabidae > Vandiemenella > Vandiemenella viatica. The sequence goes on from JARYHS010009186.1 coordinate 23,460,955, forward strand.
CTGTTTCGTTCCACAGATCCTTGCTAAGAAAAATAGCTTCAATTGCATATAAATAACTATAAATATATTTTATAAAGATAACATGTTGTGTGACGTCAGACTCGACTAAATGTTATGTGCAAATTGTTTTAGAAAGCAGGTGTTGATAGTAAAATAATACTCAGCTTTTCACTAAATATTCATTTCTTCTACAGACTTTTTAGAAACATCATTAAATGATATGTCACAGAATAATTAATAATTAATGTATCAACGATCTGCGTGATGACAGCGTTTTTGAAAAGTTATAATTGTTCCTTAGTGCGGTCTGATGGTTCAGTGGTTCAGGCGGCTGCTTGGTGTTCCAGTCCGGCCTTCGGTTATTAACTTCATTAAGTTAAAACGTACAATATTGCCAATTGGGGAATAAACTGGTACATTAAAGGAGATGGGCCTAAATAAAGAATCTAACCAAGAATTGTGTTACTACTATAAAATTTCAGAACTAGGCGATATAATGGCAAGTTATTAATAGTCCTAGAGAAGATTATACTCTATAGGCGGTAATTAATATTCATCTAGTGCGTAGAGGAAGCGCTCAAGAAAGCGAATACAAAATATGAACGTCGCATGAGGGTTGCAAAGGAAACAATTAGTTTGTTATAAATGATTTCCTGGTAGCTGCTAAGACCGAGATAATCAAACAAAATACTGAATGACATAACAATTATTGGTAAAAGAATTATGTCTAATTGTATACTAGAACAAGATAAAGCTCAGGAAGTGCAGCAGAAATCTACACAGAATATACCCGTACAACAAGATGAGATAGTGAAACTACTGTATGTAACTAAATGAAACTTAACCACTTTAACAGTCGCAGACTATTGGTCAATCTTCAAGTAAACTGGCAGCACTTCGGAATAATTTTAATATAAAACACGGTAGGTGAGTGGTAACTTTCGGCTTGGCATTCGGGGAGTCATGGGTTCAAACCCTTCTCCAGACACCCAACTTTCCTTTTCCACAGTTTCCAGACATCACTCCAGGTGAATGCCAGGATGGCTTCCTTAAAAGGCCATGGCAAAATTCCTTCCCGTTCCTTGCCTCCCATCCTCTCGCGGCTAAAATGACCTCGATGACAGGGTGGTCAGAAATTAACTCATCGGCGGGTAAGGGCAGTGTTCGGGACGTTGCACTAACGAAATAAATACCAAAAAAAATCTAGTAAAAGTCGTACCGTTTTTGAGTTATTCGCAGCTAATGTTGGCCAATAAGAGCACTGCGCGGGCGAATTCAAACAACCTTCCACCGGCGGTGTTGCCAAGCGTACTCGAGGCATGCGACCGCCACAGAAAACGAAAAGAAAAATTCTCTTCGGAAGTGGGGATCGAACCCGCAACCTTCAGATTGAGAGTTTGACGTCTTACCGACTACGCTGCCAAGGCACTAGAATTTCCTTGTTTTTAGAAGCCACTAGAGGTAGTCGGTGGTGGGGCTAAAGGACCATGCCAGAAGAAGTCTCGCAGTCGAACCCAACTTACTGATAAAGACACTGTCATCATGCAACGTCATCAATTTTCGTTTGAAGAGTACGCCGATATGCATTTGGCGTATGGCGCTGCTAGACAAAACAGGGCCGAAGCAGTTAAGATTTACACGACTCGATTTCCTAACTGTGTGATTCCATCGGCCAACACTTTTGTGTTGGTTGACAGAAGGTTGAGGAAGACGGGAAGTATTGTTGTCCACAGGCCCGACGCCGGACGAAATCGGTTCAGGCGGAGTGTAGGATTTGAAGACAATGTCCTGGAAATGATTGCTGATAATCCGAGGACAAGCTCTAGGGTCATTGCCAACGCATTCCAGATACGTCCAGTCTAAGTGATCCCTCAAATTCTCCGTTTAAATGCAGCCTTTCAATAGGGTCATTTTTGTTGTTTTTTAATTACCAGGCCTCACATGCCACCGTTTTGGACGTCCTTCACGACGAACGGTTACATCCCTTTCACTTTCAAAAGGTTCAAGATTTGGTGGAAGACGATTTTCCACTTCGAGTTCAGTTTTCTCAGTGGTACATGCAGCAATGTAACGATTATCCAAACTTTGAAAGGATGGTGCTGTGGACGGATGAGGCGTGCTATACCAGAGAGAAGTGTTTTAATAGCCGAAACAGCCACATCTGGGATGTCGAAAATCCGCATGCAATTTTTTTCAAGTCATACCAACACAAATTTAGTGTTAACATTTGGGCGGGTATTTTGGGCGAGTTTATACTAGGCCCTGTTCTACTTCCGCAACGTTTAAATGGCGCTTCTTATTTAGCACTTCATGAAAACGTCCTTCTGTTGTACTTAGAAGACGTTCCTTTGGCAATTCGTAATGACATGTGGTTTCAACATGACGGCGCGCCGCCGCATTTTGCAGTATCGGTACGTCAACACTTAGATGCATTGTATCCTAACAGGTGGATTGGTCGAGGAGGCCCAATTCACTGGCCAGCTTGGTCACCAGACAACAACCCATTGGATTTTTATCTCTGTGGAGCTGTCAAGGCCATTATTTATGATACTGAAGTAGAAACAGAGGAAGAACTTTTGGCTAGGATAATTCCAGCTTTTGATGAAATTAGAGAAAGTTACAATTTTGGAAGACTCGCAAATTCAGTAACACAGCGTTGTCGTGCCGGTATTGCAGTTGAGGGAGGACATTTTGAGCAGTTGCTGTAAAATGTAAGACCCGTATTTTTTGTTATTGTTGTTTATTGGGATACATTTTTACTACGTTGACTGTTGCGGGTTGACGCTTATTGTAAGTAAATCCCTGTTGGCTTTCAATGTTGCGACTGATAACGTCAAGTTGGAAATGAAACTACTGTACAATAATTTTGTTTTGTATCAGTGACAAAAGGGCTTTCAATGAGTAACAGCTTGTTTACCTTTTGCGGCTTGCCGCGCGTTATCGAGTTGATACACGTTACCAAAATGTACAACTTGTTTGAATAAGAACAGACTTTTGGCAGCAGAGAAAGTTACGTTACAAACGATAGAATGGGTTTAATGTTCTTTTCTCCAAAAGTTTATTGTTTTTCTGTTTTATTGTTGCAAAATAGTAGCAAGGATATTCACGTTAATCAATAAAAATGTTGTGATCGAAATCTAGTGAAATCCTCCATGAGTGAAATAGGATTACATGGAATAAAAGAAGCTTCTTTGCAACGAATAAATTAAGTTTGCAGATTTTTTTTTTGTGCCAGTAACTAAACGATTTTTGTACAAAAAATTAAAGATTAATCTAGCAAGCAGATCACCTAATTAAAAAAGAATCCTCTAGCCCCACTCCCGACTTCCCGAAAAATGTCGCGGATTACTGATCAATTCCGATTACGAACATACAGTCCGCCTTAGTGGCTTCTAAAAACAAGGAAATTCTAGTGCTTTGACAGCGTAGTCGGTAAGAAGGCAAACTCTCAATCTGAAGGTTGCGGGTTCGATCCCCACGTTTTCTTTGGCGGTCGCATGCCTCGAGTACGCTTGGCAACAGCGCCTGTGGAAGGCTGTTTGAATTCGCCCGCGCAGCGCTCTTATTGGCCAACTTTAACTGCGTATAACTCAAAAACGGTACGACTTTTACCAAATTTTTTTTGTATTTATTTCGTTAGTGCAACGTCCCGAACACTGCCCTTACCCGCCGATGAGTGAATTTCTGACCACCCTGTATATATATATATATATATATATATATATATATATATATATATATATATATATATATAAGGGAGTATAAAGGGAATGTTTTGGAGATATGGTCTTGAAATCCGTATATTATATTACAAATTACAGCAGAGCAATTTAATTCCACCTGAAACCAACAAATTCACATCAAATTCACAGTTCCAATCAATAGCTAAGCTCTTCTATAGACAGAATATGATAGTTACATTTGCAACAAATATCTTGCAGCTGTTCCTGTGTGATATGTCTCCTAAGTCAACAGAGATCACTGTTTGGTGTGATACTAAGAAGGATGGATTGAATAGGTTCATGTTCAACATCTTGAAATGGGCTGCACTAACACAAGGTTGTGTATTGAGATGTATCCCAGAGTCCACGTTCATGCAGAGAGTATCGAGTGATCTAGAATTCACTCGACGCGGCTAAGTCCTGGTAACAATAATTTGAAGCAGACAGTAAAGGGATATCTGTAACTGTATACCACATAATATGTTTTTGTCGCGAAACCTGTACTATGATCAGTGGAAAAAACAAACGTATTTAGTTTTGACTTCCAAACTGATCACATATCAAATACATCATTGCACTCCAACATCTGGCACTTCAAATATCGCTTCCACCCAATACGGGAGGTAGGAAGTCTCTTTGTTCTTTCTGAGGTAAATAGTTTATTTGTTTCCATTGAGTTTGATTGCTGTTACCAATAAACTTTACCGCCAGTGGCTTTGTGTCACAAAGCCATTGTATTACGTTACGAACAAACCTAACTTTCGTATGTGTTTCACGTAGATGAGAATAATAGAGCCTTGATTAACTGCATTAAAACGCGTTACGGTCGCGATCCATTTCCCGTCGCACATGTTGAAACCACTGCCCATTGTGGCGGTTTTGAGTTAGCGCGCTACGTTATCAGGAACAGAGTATATTGGCAATATTACTTTCATCTCACAGGAGAGGTGGATATGAGGTAGATAGATAGTATGATTACGAACAAATAGTGACTCCAGGTTGTAATTACATAGCATTCCATGCTTCATGTCTTAACTAGTAAACTGGAGAAAACGTTCAAAATTTTAATGGAGTCAGATATGAAAAGTAGAAATAGAAAAAATAATTTAGTGTCTACGTAACAATCTGCTGGATAAGTAGAGAATCACTGGAGACATTTTTTCGTTTAAAAGGACTTCCTCCCACCAATAATCAACTCACAGATAGTAGATTCAACATAAATGAAACAAAACAAAGATAAAAAAATGCAGTATAAATGACAACAATGAATTGAATATGAAAATAGATTCAGATGGGGTAAATTTAGTTTAGAAATAGAATTGCAATATCTTGCCGAAGGAAGAACAGTATCTAAAATTGATCAGCCATCTTCATTTAAAAAAAAAAAAAAAAAAAAAAAAAAAAAACCTTTTGGTTCCCAACGAAGTACCAGAATTGATATAAATCTGTCGATAAATGTATTGATGGAAGCAAAGAATAAATAGAGATAGAAAAAATAATTCGAAATGGGAAACGAAAGGATTTCGAAAATGAAATGGACAGCTAAACTACTGAGTGAACATGTTTTGGACATGACAAGTGGGTACACATTATGGGTCCCATTTTGAATATTCATTGGTTAGAAAAGTAGAGCAAAGACGAATGAATGTCAGCGTATCTTGAGCTAATCGCTTCTACTCAACATACTCAACGTAGTCTAACCATTAAAACCTTACCTGGCAGTTACTTCTCAGGACCATTGTCTTCACTAGCAAGTCAACCAGTCCCGCAAGCCTTAAAATATGCCCACTATTATGTCTCTTCGTTTTATAAAATTATTTCACACAGTTCTTTCCTCTTTTCAAAGTCACGATCATTTGGTTTTCATGTGTTTCCTGGTTCCTGGACCATTTCCTTCTTTTCAGGATTTAATCGCAGCGTCGTCGAAGAGGCGTATAGCCCAATTAAAAAAGAATTTATTGTATTACTAGCTGCCCCGACAGACTTCTTTCTGTCAAAAGTTATTGTCCTATCGTAGTCCATTAGAGAAAATAAATAAATAAAACGTATTACAGAGTGATCACTTTATTTATTGATTTAATGTCTCAATAATAAACAACGATTACTTACAAAAATAAGTTTTATATTTCGTACACTGCAAGACGTTAGTAATAATGTGATAATGTTTTTATTGTAATGCTTTATGGTAGACGATAGTTTTTGTTTGGTTACCTGGCGCGTAAACAAATAAAGCTGATGGTTTTCCAACGCGGGAGCAGGCAACATACAACTGTCCATGAGAGAAGCATGGGTTTTCATGATTAGCGCCGCAAACACCTAACGCCTGACCCTGAGATTTATTTATGGTCATAGCGAAAGCAAGCCGCACTGGAAATTGCAGTCGTTTAAATTCAAATGGTACGTCAGTTGGTACCATTCGGATGCGAGGTATCAACACATCTTCTCCCTTAAATTTTCCCTTTGGAATGGTTGCTTCGATCGCATTGTTCAGTAATTTTTTCACTGCAAGCCGTGTGCCATTACAAAGACGCGGTTGGTTGATATTTCGCAACATTATGACCACCGATCCGACTTTTAATTAAAGATTATGAGGCAGCAATCCTGGCAAATCAAGTGGGTTCAAAAATTCTGGCGGATAATTGACGACATCATCTTGGTTACTTGCGCAATCACCAGCAATTTTGAAATTTATTTCATTTACATCCCTGTTTTTTTCTCTGTAATATAGATCGTTCGTTCAACCAAAAAATTGACAGGAAATGTAATGCAGCCAGTCAAAATGTCTACAGGGATTTTGTCATTACCAGTGGCAATGAGTTGTTTTGAAAACATTTCTTCAGATCGATCATTTTGCAATTCCAAAGATAATCACAAAGCGCCTTTGTTTTGTTTTGATTGACTGGCAGTAATATTATTTTAGTTGATGGCACGCAAACCCTTTTTTTCCTACGAACTTTATTTTGGGCAGGCATAGACTAATATCCATAAAGTCTTATCAACGTGAAGGCATACCAGAGACAATCCTATCGCACATTTGTTTCGTTTTGATTGACTGGTTTGTATGGGAAAATAAAAGTCTTGATTTTACTATTTTCCTTGCAATTTTTACGTTTTTTCTTTCCATAATAACCTTCCTTGTGGATTAAAGAAAATATGAAAAAAAAATTAGCCAAATTGTTCCAGCCGTTGCCGAGTTTTGCGATTAGTAACACATTTGGCAATTCATTTTTACTAATATAGATTTTAAAAGTAAGAAAGTATTTTTACTCGCAGCCAATTCAATCATCGTGAATTTCCACCTGAACATAATTTAAAACGAATGAAACCCATCACCACAAGGCTTACCAGAACTTTGTATTCTTAAAATAATAGGATAAGCGTGGCTCGATCTTCAGACGCTAATGCATATCGCTTCTCAAGTGAAAAACCAGTAATCGATTTTGCTTTTTAGGTATTCTTAGCATTGCATCCTTCTAAACAGATGCAATCTATTTTCATAGTAGAAACATTCGTGACAGGTGGCATGGGTCTAAATGTAAACACACTGGACAAATAAACACACAATTGGTTTTCGAGAAGAAGCGAAAATTTAAAAGCAACCAAGAAAATGCCACGCACGGAGGAAATAATGATTACATGTACGTCAGTGATATTATTTTCGCTGATCACACGCAGACATACATTAATATCCATGGAGCCTATGAAGTCATACCAAAGATAATCCTAACGCGGCTTTGTTTTGTTTTGATTGAGGGAAAAGAAAAGTGTGGTTTTTACTATTTTACTTCCAATTTTTACGTTTTTTCTCGCCGTAAAAACCATCCTTGAACTCCAACGAACATTAAAAAAAAAAATGGGCCAAATTGGTCCAGGCGTTGTTGAGTTATGCGCTTACCAACACATTTTGCGATTCATTTTTATATATAAGATTTCAAGTTCTCTTTCAGATCTCAGGTGCCGAAAATACAACTTTGTTGCAGACTAAAATTTATGCTGAAGAATAAATTGTTTCAATTTAAGCTGTCATGTTTTTTGTTGATCATTTTTTATTTCCTGCAGCAAGACACTGAAAAAAGAAGAAACAGTGATTCTTTTTTCTCGCTATACGGTTGACATTGGCCTGTAATTTTTGTACGTGTAGTGTTTCTTCTGTTTTTCCTTTACTATGAGCCTTTTCGCGCGGCGAACTGAAAATCTGTAACTCGCTGGCTGAATAACTATTCAACGTCTCGCGGCTTGAAAAGGCGTAGACATCACCTTTGTATTGGGCTAAATTATTCATAGGCCATATTAAAATTTGAACGAGACCACTTCTCCGATTCGATAGCTGTTGCTTGTTCGCGAGTTGGTGACTTCCTCCACTCTTTAGAGCGCAGATTTAATTATTCTTGCGAGTTTACTGCCCATTGTATGCAAATTCTATACAGGTTACACCATATACGGAAAAATCTCTAAGAACTCACATTTATAAAGCCCTTATGGTGTTACAAGTTATAAGGCACTAAAATATACGTATCGGTTTTGTTTTGTTAGCAAGAAAACTCTACTAAAACAAAAATTTCAACATCTTGGGTGCAATTACACTGTAAAATGTCCTTATAACATTATGAAATCACTTAACCATTGCATGCTCACGAAACGAATGTAACCAGCGTACAGTGCTTCGATACTTTCACCAGAAACTGTTGGAGAAAGTTGACCTGTCTCATTCATACAATAAGAGCTTATTAGATACTCAGAAAGGAAAATAGCGGCCATGTGTAGTTACACGATTGAGGCAGTGAAGCATGAACATTAGAAAGAAGCATTTGAAATGTGAGTATGTTAAAAATTAAGTGTACAGATAAAGTACGAAATGAACGTGTTTTGGAAATTAGGGGTGAGGAGTGTAGTTTGCGGCAGTATCTTGCAGAAAACAGGAGACAGGATGATGGGTCAGATATGCAGGATTCGTTAATTTCTTAGTCGAGGGAACAGTTGAGGGAATGAAGTGTAGAGGTAGACAAAGATGATTTACATTGCAAGTGGTGAGATCAAGAGGTTAGCGCAAGACTGGAGGAGGTGGAGGGGACATGAAACCAATCGAGAGAGACCAACAGCTGGGAAAAAAATAAAGGAGGGGTTTTTGGAGGAAGCAAGAAAATGTAAATATTTGCACATGTAATCCTTCAGTAAGCCCTTTTGTACAGTGAGACGTGGCAGGAAAAGGTTTGTAAGTTCTACAGTATGGAATATGTCAATGAAAGGTTGTGCCAGGGAAGTCAGAGAAATAAGCTATAGAAACAATGCTAGGCTGCTGGTATCGTGTGGCAATATGGTATGATTTCTACATGATTCGTGATCTGTGACTACCACGGAAGTGACTCTCTAGATCTCTGTTATAAAGTGGTGGGAAGGATTTTGTATGTATGCCAGGGACTGGCATATGATATCAAGGTACGTGATGGACAACATAGTTTATGTTGGTAGATAATGGAAATTTGGCTGGCTGGTTTGCGACTCAAATCAAGAACTATGGAATTTAATGGTACCTACTTTCAGTTTCTGTTTTGTTCGGTAGAATGGCAATAATTTCTTAGAAGCAAAAATGTATAAAATATGTAAAAATATTGTTTACCCAAGGAAAAGTATCTAAGTCTGAATGGAAAATCTACAACTTACTGAAAATACCATTTGTTTATTAAACACGAGTTATGTGAAATGGGAGAAAGTAAATTTTGTGAGTTCACATTTAGAATATATTGTATCCGGTATGGCAAAAACAAAACATTGCTGATCTGTGACTCTGTCGGTAGAGCATGGAAGAAATATCTATAGAGACACTACTGTGTGCTTATGCAATCCATGGCTGTCACATAAATGTATCCAATATAAAAACTCTCTTATGGTTGGTTCAACTTGGATGTTATGCAGCGGTGTCTTCCACCAATGAGCAAAGGGACTGATTCTTTTACAGCCACGGTTCGTCGCTAGCAACTCGAACTAACACGACAGTCTCAGCGATATCCGTTACGATTTGCCACAGACAGATGTGTCGATATGCAGGTCGCCAGTCTGCAGGATACCATCCCGTTCACAAACACCAGCAACTGGCGACCAAATTCATCATAAATAGCCAACTGACTTGTTAAAGCTGGAAGATTTTTTTTAGTTTTTGCTAGATTATTTAGTCAATGCTCAACATATCTTCTATTAAAAATTGTACAAATTCATTGCCATTCCAGTAATTAATGGAAATTTTACCTAAAATAGCTTTGATATTACCCTGCATGATAGCGTCCCTTCTTGGACGCTGTGTCGGTTTTTGCTGTATCGTCGTAACCTTGCATTTGGCTTGTAACGCCAATCTATTAATAACCCTAGGAAGGATTGCCGTATTCTTGCCTTTTTCTTGCAGCAGAGCACATCTTACCCACAAATCAGTAATGCACTCATGGTTCATTAAGGCATCTAATAATGTTAACAGCTAAGCAGTACGATACACTGTAATGAACAATATCTCATTCCATTAATATTTAATACGCCTCTTTTATTTATTCAAATATTCGGACAGTAGCGATAAAAGGAAATATTATTATTTGCGAATGGAGCCTTTCGCATCACATAAAGCCGCGATCCTCATTTTATTGTGTAGTTAAGAATTTGTCCAGTGTTAAGTGCTGGTATTTGTCTGCGATCCTTGTAAGTTTTGTTTTTCTTACATGTGTGTATTTCGTTTGTGAAATGTGTAGTTTATAAGCTATTCTTCAACTGTTTGTTTATCGTGACAGCAGAATATTGTATAGCTCCGTAAGAAGTAAAACTTTATTATTGGTTTATACGCCTTACTGGCGTTTAAATGTGATTTCAAATTTCAACATAGTGATCCGTTAATATAGTGAGAAGTCTTCACTGAATTTCGGTGAGGAGGCCCGCTGTTAGCGGTCGTTTCAAACTGGTTGTTTAATACACATTGCATTCGAATCGTGAGTTTTAGTAGAACAAGTTCAAAACGGATTTAACAGTGAGGAAGTCAACACTTAAATTCAGCTTTCCCTATGGTTATTCACGACCAAATTTCACGAGATCGACCTTTGGCTATGCGAAAGAATTGCATTGCGTGAAGAAGAAGTAGTTGGTCTGCAATCTGACTTCCTAGACAATGTGGTATACGTCAAGATGCGAGATGATGGAAGCTGCATTAGAGTGATGGAGGCAACCAACGGAGAATGTGAATTTGTACATTCAACCGGAGAGGTAAGCCATGTTAAAGTAAGTTATGCTGGTATTGGTCTGCGATCCGTGAAATTGTATAACATTCGATTTTAATGTAAGAACGGAGACTGAGTCTTCACGAGTGTACCGCCGGATAGTGTTTTGAAAACACGACATTTCGAAGACTAGCTCCGTCTTCTTCATCAGGTGTCGAGACATCTGCACACGCAGACGGAGTTAGTCGTTGAAATGTCGTGTTTTCAAAACACTATCCGGCGGTACACCCGTGAAGACTTCATTTCATTCCATTTTAAGTTGATAATGAATACATTAAAAGTTGTTTGCAATCATATGGCAGTGTAGTGCACGTTTCTGGTGAAACGTGGGCCGGGAACATGAGGATCAAGGTAGACAATGGAGTGAAGATAGCAAGAATTGATCGTCTTATGTGTTTACACAAGATATCAGAGCCCTCGTTATTTATTACGACCAGAGATGACAATTAGATCATAGGAAAAAAAAAAAAAAATAGACGCAGCACATAATGATGAAGAAGACACAGTGTGGTGTGACAGCGTCACCCACAATGAATATAATTAAATTATTATTAAATATATTCATAATTCCTTTTTTATTATATTCAAATTTATTAATTATTTAGTCTTGCAACGTGTAATTAATTGTAAATAATGAGGGTTGTCTGGATAGGTTAAATGTATGTTTAAAACCAGGGCGGCCAAAGGTATATTTTAATGTAAATCAATTTTTCTGTAAACGCATGGCTCAGAAGGGTTGAATATTGAAGGCTAGAAACTGCCATTTCGGCGGTTGAGAGAGGAACAATGGAGCAGGCGAGGCGACTCGTTGGCGCCGGGACAGCCCGGCTTGAGTCCCGTTTGAAATCGGGCGGTGACCTACCCCTACCCCGCTACTACCCCGAAGGCCACGTAGGAAACGCGCGAAGGAAACGGCGAATGCGACGCATGATATTAAACACGTGACGACGGAAATGTGTAGATAGCCAATCCTGAACATTTATTGGGGTCTACAATACTAATTCCGTGGAGTTCTTTTACATGTGGCGAGCAACTAGCCGAGGAAGAAGAAGGAGCCATTTTTGAGAGGTGACTTTTGTCCAAGACGAGCTGATGAACGGACGTGACTTGGGTCC
>JARYHS010009186.1:23474041-23570380 GCA_031002005.1 Vandiemenella viatica
GATACCTTTATGATGAATAATTGTGGATTTTTAATTTTAATTTATATGAAGGAGTGAAATTTATTAATTTAGCAAGAATCTCGACGTTGGTTGGAATTTAGGAAAAATTGTCACAATATGACATTTATTTCTTATCACTGGCGATTACAAGTCTGAGCGAATTTACCGTTAACATTAACACAAATTGGCAAAATCATAAAAGCAACGCTCAGAGTTACAATTAGCCGTCATGGGCAAGCAAACAATTGTATATTTACTTTTAAATATCTCAGAATCAAAATGCAAAAAATAATGACAACTGGAAACAATGAAAAATACAAGTTATGACTACCTCAGACAAAGGCATCATAATACTGTGACTTTACAGTTAAAAAGAAAATCATGGGCGCCAGAATGAACAATATATCATTCGAAAATAACTAGTTCTGGCAAATTATGCCGCTAGCTCAGGGGTTTTTACAATTACAAAGTGAGAACATGGACCTATCCTCTCAAAGTCGCTTACGGGTTCTGTTTCACGGAATGCACAATCATATGGCTTGGTCGTAATCCATTACCATTGTAGTTCTGCGTCTGATGTCTGTGATGAGTGTAGCGGACCCACGATATGTGAGATTATCTCACAAGTCGGCTATAGGCCTCTCTGGTCTGGCAATGCGCATCATCGCATTACCGGCTGTGTTGCGGTGATACGCTCGCTCCAGCAAGGCAAGCTGCAGTTAGCGACAGAAGTCAACTTTCCAAGTCAACCTCAGACTGGTGCGATCGATGTTAGAATCTCCAGCTCCTCGCTCTTCGATCCACGAGGAAATTTCTCGCTCCGCCCATTTGTAGTCTCGAAGCTCACATACAACAAAAATTCCCAGGATTTTGAGTTATACGCTCATTTTGATTGGACCTTCAGGTCGGCACCTAATGTCACGTGATATCCTCGATATGTGATTTGGCCAAAGAATCCAACAGAGGTCGGACATATTCGGCTAAGTTCGCCGGGGCGAGAGAACATTCGGGTTTCGGACGGCAGGCTTTTCCCGCTCGGTGAGTGACCCATCCCCAGGGAGCAGTGTGTGTGGTCCGGCAAAAACCCAAATCCGCGACGTCCCGTCGCCATGATCCGGAAAGACCAAGATTAGCTTCTAGCCTACATAGCTCAATAACTCTTTAATATTCGTTTTGCTACGATACACTGTATAAGTTCACCATTTCATTACAGTCCTCACTTGGAATCTTGCGTACTTTATAAAATTACAACAAAAATCTATTCACGTGGTCGCCCAAGATTTATGTAAATTACTCTTATATTATTACATATATAATAAAAAATGCACCTTGTAACGTGGCGACAGCGCGGCTCGTTACACTATACAGTCAAAGCTTATTCGCGGAGGATACGATCCGTAAATTTGCTGCAAATGCAGAAACCGTGTATACAGAATAGCAATTTCTATAGGCCTAAACGGATTACGTTCCAAGTACACAAAAAAAAAAAAAAAAAAAAAAAAAAAAAATACATATTTTTTTTTAAATGATGTTGTGGAGTGATTGTCGCGCAATGCACTTATTAAACCAATTGACAAAGTTATTCACACTCACTAAAATAGTTGATGAATTTCTTTTTGTTGAAACGGCAAATGCAGCAATTAGGGTATCTAGAAACCGCATTCGTATATATAATAAGCATTATGGGTTATTATATATTAGCAGTTAACATTCGAAATCGAATATACTAATGGTATGTGAAGTAACTAATCGGTAATCAGTAGCTGTTAATATTATTTATTTATTAGTCTAATGATTATAAGTACTGTCCCACACCCACTAAACTACAGTATTTTCACAAGCTATCAAAGATAGCGTAAGTAATTTAACCCAACCATAACACTTTCAATGCCTATATCTATTTTTTACAACAAATCTGTGAGGCTCGCATTACGAGAAGAAATTATCATGCAAAATATTCCACTTCGATTTCCAATAACTAAGATCCATATTGATTTGATTCATCAATTCAATAAAATAAATACTCAGCATCTCCCGTCAGGCACTATCGATTCTGTGTTTTAGAGCCTAACTGCAATTGCTAAAAACACTCCTTTTCGCCGTGTCTAGTAACTTGTGGGCAGTATAACGTCTGAATCAGTGCAGGTAGCAAAGGTCAAGTGTAACAGCCTCCCCCCCAACCGCGCATCTGTTGTGCGCTTTTGTCGTTGTGCGCTTATGTCGTTGTGCAATTATGTCGTTGTGCGCTTATGTCGTATATCCAACTAAATAACAGTTTAATCATAGATGTACTTACCTTTAGAAATTATAAAATCCTGAAGTAAATTTTATGAACTTCCACTTATCACTAATAACGTAATAGTAAGACTAATGCTGTTGTGTAATGAAACCACTTTAATAATTAGCAATAATAAGCAAGTTGAGACAACAAAAGTCGAAACAGCGTTCTACTCGCGTGGTAAGGCCCAATTCACACAGAAGAGACGTGGCGCGGACGCGGCGCATTTTGAAGTTGCTCCTATGGCGAAATTCACACCGAGGCGGCAGGACAACGGCGCGCCCCTATGAGGACCCCGCCCCGTCTCTTCGAAGTCTGTAGGGGCGCACCCAAATAGCTAAGAACTCTAAGTTTTTAACGAACGAAAAAATCGGTATGTGGATTTTTTATTAATTGGGTATTTAACACATTAATATCATTAATATTTTTCTCACACTTACAGCCGAAATGGCGCCCCTAAATTTTAGCGCCCCGGGCAAATGCCCGGTTTGCCCCCCCCTAGAGCGGGCCCTGGCCCTACTTGATTCCTCAGTGAACTCGCGAGACAATCCAGCATGTCTTATAACTACATATTACATATCTTATGAGTAGCATGTGACATATATCATTCTCTATACAACTAATTTAAATCTTTCTTAGATTGCCCTTTTTTTAAAAAAATATTCAATTAAATTAAAATTACATCATTTTATTATTATAATATGCAAAATTATTTATTATCTATTATTTTTTAAAACAATTATTCGTATAATTACTTATTAATTCACTTTTACATCACAAAAGTATCCTAACAGTTATATTTGTCAAATCAATACATGACATGAACTAGCATTTTAAATACTAGCATTTTAAATCCTAATGCTTGTAATTAATTACAAAATTTTATTACAGCCTCCCTTTTTTAACAACCTCTGTTGAAATAATTTCCCAGACTGGTATCTTTTTCCATTTATTTATTTAAGATATATACTATTTTATTGAATGTTTTCCAAGACAACAGAGACATTCATAACATTTCTACTGGTTAACTTCGACAAGCCAGCTGACTGGAGTAAACAAACCCCCCCTGCGATTCTGCGAACGCTTTCACTTTCTAAGGCTAGCAGGTAGCAGAGACACTGGTTCTCGACAGCGCGACGGGTCGTTTCCCCATTGTGGTTTTTGGACAAAAGATTACAGTTGCCTGCCTTTCAGTTCCCGGTTATATTCGCTAAGTTTGACTTATTCACTCTAGCGTTCTTATTTTTAAAGGTTAGCTTCTGAACCTCCCTAGCTGCTGGGTTGACTACCATCGTTACTTACATAATACTTCCTAAGATTCCGTGCATTCTGTATACCGACATTTTTGTCACCTCCTTCGAGGACATACGCATTCGCGCCCAAATCTTTCCGGATGGTAAAAGGCCCGATATACAAGTGGAAAAACTTGGAAATTTGTTTCTTTGCAGCATCCGAAGGCCTCACACATTTTAAGAGGACTTGCTCTCCAACATTATATTTCCGTACGTTCCCGCGGTCCGCACGTTCCTTCCGCCTTGTGGCTTTTTCGAGCAGAAACTCCTTCACTTCTTCTTGCCTCAGTCGCCAGTCCACAGGCATATCATTCTCGGGAGGTTTCACAATTTTCCCCGCTAGCGTTTCTAATTTCTTTTTGAAATGCATTTCAAATGGTCTGCAGTTCGTAGAGCAATGTACTGCCCCATTAAAATATTCTTCGATCTGGGGAAGGTGTTTCACCCACGAGGCGTGATTTTCACTTACCAATACTCGAAAATATACCCCTAATTGTCTCATGAGTCGTTCACTCAAATTTCCTTGAGGATTTCGAACAGAGCTTCTAATGGCCTTAATTCCCGCCGCTCGCAAGCCTTCTGACCAACGTTTCGTGCTAAAGATTGTGGCATTATCTGTCAAAAGTTTTTCGGGAGCACCACATTCAGGAATGTATCTTTTTAAAACAAGGTCCAGGCATATTTTAGTGGAGGTCTTCGAAGTCGCATATAATTTTACAAATTTTGAGAACGCGTCCACGATGACCAAGATGTACTGTTTCGCATACAATCCCTTCGGCATGGGCCCAAAAAATCCATACATGCCAACTGCCCCGGCCTCTCAGTAATCACAGGGTGGTATTCCCCGACATACTTTATATTTGGGTGTTTCACCCGTTGGCATATGTCGCACGCTCTACTGAAGAGGTCAATCGCTTTTCTCAATCCTGATCCATACCATTCTTGGCTCATAGTTTTGTATGTTCTTAACGCTCCGGCATGGCCATAATTCTTATGATAAAGACTGATAATCTTCATCAGGAGTTGCTTAGGTAACCATATTTTCCAGTCCTCGCCTGCATTCTCCCGGCGGAAACAGATGTCGTCTTTCATCGTGCACCTCATGGCAGTGTTTCGCACTCTGAGGTCTTCTCCACCAGATCCATCTTGCAAAAATCTTCGTACCTTACTAATATCTTCTTGCTTCTGCTGTTCCGTCACTATTTGCTGTCTTATTTCCTGCCTGTCTATCCCCTCAAATTTCCTTATGGCTGTCATAAATACCTCCCCTTTATCGGGAACGGTCTCTTGGTTCTGTTGGTCACCTATTGCATGGCGACTGAGCCAATCTGCTACTTTGTTATCTGTTCCTTTGCAATGTTCAATTTGGAGATCATACTCTTGTAAATGCATTGCCCATCTAGTAATTCGTGCTGATGTGAACTTGGCATTTTTTAGGAAATGTTAGGGCTTGATGATCTGTTCGTAATATTGTTTTCCTGCCCAGGATATATGGTCTGAATTTAGTGACAGCGAAATAAAGTGCCAAGCATTCAAGATCCGTGACATGGTATCTTGTTTCTGCGTCTTTTAAGGATCTACTTGCCATAGCTACAACTTTCAAATTATTTTGGGCATCTAGTTGCTGTAGACACGCTCCAATCCCACGAACGGAAGCATCGCAGTTTAATATAAACTATTTTCGTGAAATCTGGATGCGAAATACATACATGATTCCGAAAGGCCTCCTTAATATTGTGGAGAGCCGTATCCTGCGCCTCTCCCCACTCCCAGCGTACTCCTCCTTTTAACAATTTATAGAGCGGATAGAATATTTCCGAAAAATTCGGTATATGTGACCGATAGTAGGAGCACATGCCGACAAACTGTCTGACCTCCTTCAACTTTGACGGTGGTGCAAAATTGACAATCTCCTGTATTTTATCTTCGGCCGGTCGTACTCCTGTGGGCGTTATCATGAACCCCAAATATCGGACCTCCTTACTACATATTACCGCCTTATCCGGTCTTAAAGTTATTCCATTCTCGGCCATTACTTTGAATACTATTTCTAGATGTCTGATATGCTCCTCAAATGATTCTGACGCAATTAGTAAGTCATCGACGTACGTTGTGCAAAATTGTCTCATTTCGGGTGTAATTATAGAGTTCATTACTCTAATAAATGCGCTACTTGCATGTTTCAGGCCAAAAGGGATTCTTTGAAAACAATATTGGCGTCCTTCGAACAGGAAGGCGGTATAGGGACGACAGCTTTCGTCAAGTTCCACCTGATTAAATCCTGCCGTTACATCCAGCGACGACAACCATCTTTTACCATAAAATCGAGAAATTATGTCTTGGACACATTCCGGCCGCTCGCCATCTGCTTCTAGCCTTTCGTTTAATGCACGGGCATCTAAGCATATCCTTGCCGAACCGTCCTTTTTTGTCACTATAGCAATCGGGTTTACGTGAGGTGACGGTTCGCGCGCAATCACGCCAGCTTCTTCCAGTGCCTTGATCGCTTCACTTGCGGCCTCACGATGTTTGTAAGGCACGGGGTATACGACTGACCGTAATGGCGATGTATCGCTGACTCGGAACTTGTGGACTTTCCCTTTAACCTTGCCTGGGCGAAATGAAAATGTTTTTAGATTACTTAACAAAAGCTCCTTCACTTCCTCGCGCTGTCTTGCATTAAGTAACTTGTTCTCTTTAATTGCTCCGCATAGTGCGTCTACAATGATGTTACGTTCGTCAGACATCGCCGACAAGCATGCCATAAGCGAGTCACAGTGATTAGCATTCGGGTTATTTTTCTTTTCTGCCTCCTGCGGGAAACTCCGTACACAGCGGATGGCACACTCTGGTTGTGTTTTCTCCCAATAAACTGGTTCGGAAACAAGCCCTCAACTGACTTTTCCCTCCAATTCATGTCTGTCATCGTTTCATTTCCTATAATCACATCTGTCGACAAACCCGATACTATCACTGCAATCACCTCTATTTCTTGCTTGCCCACTTTCACATTTAGTATGGCTTGTTTATTCACTTTCCTTTCCTTCGCTCCGAAGGCAGGGACCAAGGTAATCTTGCTTGCATCAGTGATCTTTAATTCTCGTTCTCCCATTCGCAATCTGCGGACAAACTGTTCCGCCACGGCATCCACGTCACTTCCAGAGTCCAATAGAACGTTACAATATACATCATGTACATAAGCTTGAAGGCACGGACGCCTCGCGAGTGGCTTAGTTATTCCCTGTTCCAAGTCCTCCTCATTTCTCGCCATCTCCGGTCCTCCTGATTGCCAGTACCGGAGATTCATAACCGCCTTCTGTGCGCGGTTATTTCTGTGATGCGCTCCCTGTAGTCACATCGCCCCTGGTGGCGACGTTTGATTTTCGTTTTGTCTCTTCTTATCTTCAGCATTTGGTTGTTTTGTATCTTCTGTGGTCTGCATCAAGGCGTTGCAATTTGCTTCTCTTTTTTGGTACGGTTGCTCAGCCCTGTAGCCATTCCCGTGCGACCGTTGATACTGCTGTCCCTGCTCTCGCGGCCGGTTTTCATTTCTACCCGGTTTCCCATTCCATCCTCCGTTTTTTCTCACCATGTTTATTGTGAAATTCTCCTTTGTACCCGGGAGATAGTCTGTTTGCGTTGCTGTCTCCACTCTCCACGGCCCGAAGCGTAGCGTCAAACTGCGCTAAGTTTTTAATGACTGCTGGGTTCAACATATTTTGGACAAACTGGGGAAAATGCAGCCGTAACACTCCACATAATTCGATTTCCTCGGGCACATGATCCAACGATCTTGCCATTGCCACCATTCTCATTGCATAGGATGACATAGATTCCTGCCCGTTTGTCGAATATCGGCCATGGTACAATTGTAACCGTAACCGAGTCTGTGCCATGGTATCCCAGAACGTACCTAAGAACAGTTCTCGGAATGTGGTGTATGGCGTTTCATCCGTACATGTCACAGATAACCAGGGCAATTCTTCTTCGCCAAAAGTACTCTGGATTACTAATAATTTCATGCTCTCCGGGACTCCCTTTATTTTGAAGTAGTTCTCCAGTTTCCGGAGATATTCTTTCGGATTTGTTCCAAGGCGCACACTAAAGTGAGGGAGAGGAATTTCCACCGCACTGTAGCTCGTCTGAATCCTCGGCGCCTCTATGGTGCGATTACTTAAAGCGGTAACCTCTTCCTGGATGCTCCGCACATCTTCTCTGAGGGAAGAATGATTTTTCTTGCATTCCCCAATTGACTTTTCCATATCCCGATTTCGTTTTTCACACGTATCCGTACTCCTGTCGACCTCGGCGTGAATTTTACTCATTTGCGTTTCGATCGCTATCGCCCGTTCTTCTGTGCTATTGGCCAAGTCCCCTAATTTTCTGTTTGTTTCACACAAGTTCTCTTCAATGCCTTTGCTGATCTTTTCCAGCCTTTCTTGTCCTTTGATTCTTGCTTGTGATTCCATCTTGAGAATCTTTACTTCACTCATTACAGAGGATTGTAATGTCTCGACCCGGCCATTAACCATTTCCGATACTTCTTTCCGCAAATCTCCTTTAAGTTGTTCCATTATTTCAACCTGTTTATTCCCGAAGTCATCCAGCTTTGTGTCAATTTTTTCATTTATTTCTTTCATTTGCTCTTTGGATTTTTCTTGCTGGTCGCTAAGAGCAGTAAGTTTTTCATTCATTTCCGCTCTATGGGCCGCAAACGTTTCATTTATTTCCGCTCTTTGGGCAGTAAATTTTTCATTTATTTCGTTTATTTGCGTTCTTTGGGCAGTGACGTTTTCATTCACTCCCGTTATTTGGGCAGTAAACGTTTCGTTCATTTGCTCTTTGGATTTTTCTTGCTGGTCGATAATAGCAGCAAATTTTTCGTTCATTTGGGCAGTTAGGTTTTCATTCATGTGTTGTAACATCCCCAAAATCTGGGAAATACCTAAATCATTTAGCGGAGGCGCTAGAATTACGTCCTGCTTGCTTTGCAATGGGTTCACTGTTTCGTCCCGGGAATCATTGATGGGAGCGCAAACTATATTACCCGCTTCACTAGGAGTTTGTTCAAAATTCACGATCGCGGAGTTATCTATCAAATTCGCGTTATTTCCTTCCATCGCTACGTCAAGATTTCCTAACTCCGTTTGATTCAAACTTTGTGCCATTTTAATAAACTTTCCACTCCGGAGCAGCATTCAATTCAACTTTTAGCAATCGCATTTGAAAGCAGTGTTAATTTAGAGAATCGTTTACGCCATAAAAGTTAGTCAAACCTCCCTTTAAATTATCTTTACGGCCCCCCGTAATTCAATCTCCACGAACACTCCGCGAATACCACAAGGAAAATAAAATAGACAACTTGAACAAGCTTCTGGATCATCAGAATCAATAGAAATTTCGATCACACAACGGTATCAAAGAAAATGAACCGAGACCAGCCTTCGCATTTCCCGCAAGACATTAAAAACTCAATCACAGAATTTACCTTCGCGCACATAGATCTCGTATTATTAGCATTTGGAATTTGTTTTAATAAACCCAATTAGAAAAAAAATTCAGCATAACGCGAGATCTTAGTGATCATATGGAAAGAAATCAAACCAAAAATAGATGTCAGCCCGCTTTAATTTAAAATCAACCATCAACTTAAAAACACATACGTGCAGTAACACTTCTCGTGACATATGATTTCTAGCAAACGTAATTTTACTTCCCGATACCACAGGTAAATCACAATGAATATTCTGTCGACACGTCAGCACACATAAAACACGAATAAGCAAGATACGAAAAAGATAAAAAGTAATAGCCGTCCCAGAAGACATTCAAAAATCAAACATGCCATTTTTCAACGCTGAATCGACGAAACAATCTTACCATTAAACACCAGTCTCGAGAAATCGTCTCAACAGATCCATTACCAAAATTAGACAAAACCACATCACAATCGAAAGAAAACCAAAAATCATATTTCAACAACACAACAACATATCGAATGAAAGACAATCATCACATCATATTTCCACCATTGACAAACAAAACAATTTTTCAACGTCGATTTGAACATGTATCAACACAATACATCATATAGTATGATTTTCAAACTGCATCCATCTCCGTTGCAGGACTAAAATAAAATAATTCAATGGCATAGCATTAACATATCACATATAACATAAAATAAAATTTTCTGCTGGCTCGTTTCCACTGAAATAAAATTTCATCATTTATTTAATATCAATGCTTCATAGAAACTCTTGCAATCATTCATATTTCGATAGCCCCACGTTAAAGGGTGCCATGTTGTAACGTCTACCTTGCGGACGTTTACTTTTGGGTCATACTGTTTTATCATTAGCAAAATTATCAATTTGGAATATCAAAAATCATACTTAATCTTCAGCTAATCACATGAAATATTATTGTAATGAATAGGAAAACTGAAAATTGGGTGTACAATTTATTATTGTGAAATTAGGCAAACACGAAGTTTGTTTTTATTCTGAGGTTAACAATTACATATCATTGAATGTCAAACAGTTAGAGCAAAATCTCAGGGTCATTGCAAAATCTCAGGGTCATTACTGGGTGGAACGATTGCATGAGTTTCCTGTCCAGGTCGTAGCTTTTACCATTGTTCACAGCCCAGGTCAGCGACCAGGTAAGACCAGCGCCACATGAGGTCTTCCAGCTATCCTCGAACGGCACAGCGTGATGGCAGCGTTCCCAGCTGCCGACTCGTACTCCGCGAAAATCACTTCGGCCGTACTAGATGAAGATCTGCACCAGAATGTCTCGTCGTCCGTTCTTCTCCTCCGAGCAAGACTCTGTACTTGTCGTAATGAGATGTCGCGTCCGGCTCTTGGCGAATCACCGCAATCCGCGCCAAAGAACCAGCAGTCACATTGGCCCCAGAACAGACAAGAAAAAAAAACACCAACACGGCAATAAATTGAGGCGGCTTCTCTATTGGCTGGATCGTCTTCCCCTACTCTCATAAAGCACTCATTTACTAGGAAACGTCACTAAGGTTTATTTTTGCTAGTCTGCGCCAGTTTTCGGCGGGTCTCAGTTATTTATGGGGGTTATAAATCCGCTTAATGTCCAAGTTGAGTGGGACTTGTCAGCACCCCCCAAGGTGCGTGTAAATCTGGACGCTTTAGTTCCGTCACGTTTCTGTTCGTTGACACGACGCATCGGCAATATTCACACACACCGTGGGATCCACTCAGTGCCCAATGGCACTGCACTTTTTAATTCATTACAACTTCAATGTACTGTACATCTTAAACGCTTCGTGGCAACAAATTTTTTGTATCTATCCTGTGCCCACTAGATATCACTTCCAGAAAAGTGGCATATCTGTCAATCAGGCTTTTGTCGATATCTGTAATCTCTGCGGACCTGGGTGTAAGGCAGTGCACCTCCAAGTGGAGTCAACAGCGACGTTGCCTATCCTTATAGCGAAGTGATTCGGACCATTTTTGTACCTCGAGTTCTTAGTTCGTATTGATGATACACGTCTAAAATTTCTCTTATGTATAGACTTCAACAATCTTAGCAAACATACTAAATTTTATTTTGGTACTGTTCTTAATTATTAATATATTTTTCTCGGGCTTCCAGCCGTGTTAATATATCATATTTGCGGGACGTTTCGAAGGCGTCCATCTCTGCCTCCATTGTCAACCAAATGTCAGTGTATAACTGTTTGTTTATTCAGCCGCTGCTACGGAAACGGTGGAAAACAAAAACCAACACAACGCGATTACGTCATCCGCTCTTCTGCTCGTTAGCGGCGCGAAACTGTTTCAGTACTTTAATCGCCGGGTTCCAGGCCGCACTGAGTTGATAACCAGTGTTCCTGTTGACTAATAAATCAGTTAATCTTATTTCTACAACCTCTGTAATAACGCTGGCCCAAAAATCTTTGACCCGGGCTAAAATGGTTGTTTTTTTCAAATTCAAAAGTGTGACCTTCTTGCACACTATGTTCGGCCACCGCAGATTTTTCTTCTTGCCCAAGACGAACATGTCTGGCGTGCTCTACACATCGCGCACAATGCATCGCTGCGTCTGTCCAATGTAGCCGCGGCCACATTCACATGGTATATAATATACACCAGGGGTTCGTAAACCTAGGTCATTTTTAACGCTGCCGACCAAGTTACTAATTTTAGTGGGTGGTCTATAAATTGTCTTGACTCCGTGTTGTGATAGCAGTCTACCTATTTGGAAACTTAGGGCACCCACAAACGGCAGAAACGCAAGGCCCTTGGTATCACTCTGATCTCTCCGTCGATTTTCCTTCTGCCGTTTGTGGGTGCCCTAAGTTTCAAAATAGGTAGACTGCTATCACAACACGGAGTCAAGACAATTTATAGACCACCCACTAAAATTAGTAACTTGGTCGGCAGCGTTAAAGATGACCTAGGTTTACGAACCCCTGGTGTATATTATATACCATGTGAATGTGGCCGCGGCTACATTGGACAGACGCAGCGATGCATTGTGCAGCGATGTGTAGAGCACGCCAGAAATGTTCGTCTTGGCCAAGAAGAAAAATCTGCGGTGGCCGAACATAGTGTGCAAGAAGGTCACACTTTTGAATTTGAAAAAACAACCATTTTAGCCCGGGTCAAAGATTTTTGGGCCAGCGTTATTACAGCGGCTGTAGAAATAAGATTAACTGATTTATTAGTCAACAGGGACACTGGTTATCAACTCAGTGCGGCCTGGAACCCGGCGATTAAAGTACTGAAACAGTTTCGCGCCGCTAACGAGCAGAAGAGCGGATGACGTAATCGCGTTGTGTTGGTTTTTGTTTTCCACCGTTTCCGTAGCAGCGGCTGAATAAACAAACAGTTATACACTGACATTTGGTTGACAATGGAGGCAGAGATGGACGCCTTCGAAACGTCCCGCAAATATGATATATTAACACGGCTGGAAGCCCGAGAAAAATATATTAATATTCAACGCCGTGAAAAATTACGATCCTATGTTCTTAATTATGTTTTTATTAATATACAAATTTCAGCGATCTTGTTACCCAGATAACATTTTACCTTCCCATTATAAGAAAAGTTTAATACTCGTAAATTTCCACCTATCTACCCCTTACCTGAAATCTCTGTCTACCCTAATAACTTAATGTATCTCAGATTTTCATCGTAGAGTAAGATTACTAAGTTTAACTAATGTGTTAAATTTTCCTTCATTCCTTTCTTTACTTTTGAAGTTCGTGAAATTCAAAATTTTATTTCGACCACGACACTCTTACATTAAAATCCCACTGTACTTTCAGTAATCCTAGAGACAAGTAACTTAGTACACATATTTGGTTTCATTCCTAAACTATAAGAAAAGTCTAATATTGATGATTTTCCCCGCATTTATTTAATTACAACCCCAAACATGAAAAATTCTGGAACATAGTTGTTGGTTAATTTCTTTGCTCTGGGTTAAGCTATATGTCTGAGATTTCTTTAATGTATCGAGATCATGAATTTTAACTAACATATTAAATAATTTGTATATAATGCTCTCGGGTAACTATCCGAGTAAGAAGAGTTATAATTACACGATATTTCGGCGATCTCATTCTGTTCACCAGAAGATGGTGACTGAGTATGTGATCGCTGAATTATCGTGTAATTATAACACTTATTTAACTCGGCTAGTCACCCGAGAACATTATATATATTCTCAACGCCGAGTGAAGATGCGTTCTTATGTAAATTCTACTTTGTTCCTATGCTTAGTTTGGAAGTCACCCGTTATTTTCTTATGGTTGTAGTTAAATCAGAACGATCTGCATTGCTCGGATACGGCGCATATCCATTGTTTTCAAAGCCTCTGATATTGTTGGTAAGGTATTTTGATGTCTTCAGTTCTGAAATGTTCTTACTCATCGATTTTCGAACTGAATCATAAAATTTGAGAGACGATTCAGAATAAGCAATCAACTTACAAAAAGAAATGAGATCCCAGAAAAACAATTCTTGTAAAAATAGGCCAAGCCTCGTGCTCGTGTAGAGACAAAAAGTTATGAGATATTCTTCTGAGCAAAATCTACAGTTTACAGTGTGTATTCACTTCACTTTGTGAAACAGAATTATTTCTCTCGGTTTTATAGATTTTTTTTCAATAAAAAAAATATTGATTAGACTATTATGCATGTCATAATTTTTGCTGAAATGGTTGGCGTAATATATACTTGTCAAATTCGAAAAAGAGCGAGGGAAATCTTAGTTTTTATGTATTTCTAAGTTTGATAAAGTAATTTATTTTAGGTATTTATGTAGGTTTACTAAAACATAGCATGCGTAATGGCCAAATCAACATATTTTATTATTATTATTGTTATAAATAAAATCTGTAACACCGAGAGAAACCATTCTGTTTCACAAACTGGAGTGTATACACACTGTAAAGTGTAGACTTGGTTCAAAAGAAGATCTCATAACCTTTCTGTCACTACACGAGCACGAGACGTGGCCTATTTATACAAAAATTGTTTTTTAGGATATCGTTTGCTGCAATCAAATCATCGAAAGATTTTCTAGATCGAACCACATTGAACGGATTGGATTTTAGAAGGGTTTACATAAATCCTTGTAACAAATCGCGGTGTTTATTTTGAAAATACACTCTCAGTTCTCATAGCAGCAAGCCATTTTATTTCATTTCCAGTTTGAGCCATGAAAACTTTTTTTTTCGAACTGCTACGTTCGTTCGGCCGTGAATATCGATTGATTTAAAATATTTTTCTCTACTAATTCCAACTTTTGCGCTAAATCATTTCCGTTCTTGTCTTTGTTAATATCATAAATAACTTTTCGGTTCATGACCTTGATTATAGAAGAGCCTATAACAAAGATAATCTTAGATGAATTAATGTGTAAATAGAAGTTTGTCACTTTTTTGCACCTAATTTTCAAAGGAACCACAAGATAGTACACTAAAGTAAAACCATGTAAGAAACCAGATCAGGGAAAGATGGGGAAATATAACAAAAGCACTCTTTAACACTTTTCATAATAATAAAAAAAGTATACAAAACGAGTCAGGTAACAAAAATTCACAGAAATGAAGTTGTGCGATACTGTATGACATATGTTAATATGATTTCAGTTCTAAGTTCCTGGTTGTACAATATCCATGACTCACTTAACCTCACTCAAAAATGAAACGGGTAGAACTTAAAATTTTCTTGTACCTATGTATTTGGTAACTATACGCGTGTATTGAAATGTGTTCAGAAGACGACTTTTCACGTGGTGGGAAGTGACGCTTACCTAAAAAACATGTCGGGATATTGTTCAATTGACATTTGGCTCGATTCAGGTAGATACTGGTTCTTGGAATTTCCTTTTTTTTTTTTTGTTAGTTGGTTTTTTGTGTCGAATATCCCTGTGTAGACGGGGTTAGATCTAGGAGTTCGTGACTTTCTGTCTGGATGGGTAATTTTCTCAATTATTTCCTGTATCTAAAGGCCATGAATTTTTCAACAAGCAGCAACAATCAGGTATTTCCAGTGTATCATGCAATGACTGCATTCTTAATATAAAATGTGTTTCCAGTTGGCAAGAAAGAGAGCGGAGTTCATATATGGGTTAAGCTAATGACCGTTTTATGAGGGCGTATGTCTTAAGGGAGCGCGGTTCCTGCTGATAGCAATTGGTAGTGCTGATTGATATTATACACATTATGGCAGCAAAATTATTTTTGATTTTTTACTGGTCCTCAGGTTGAAAAAAGTTGAGATATGCTGATTTAGAGCAAACAATTGTGCTAATTATATTTGCCTAAAAATACTTTTGTCTTTGCTCTGTTGGTTTAAATATGTTATGATCGAATGTCTCGCAGGCTGTGAAGTGCGATCGACGACACGGTTTGCGATTATAAAAATGCCATGAATGAGGGAAATGTGGGGAAGTTGTCTCCGTCATATTGGTACTGGTGGACTGGTAGTAACACACATGGTGACGTATTGGTTTCCATCGCACAGGGGCGGCTGACCGAGTCGGCGCGGCGGTGAGGGAATACAAAAGCTGGACTCACGATACGACATACGGCTCAACAAAAATGGCGGCTGCCTAGAGAAGCATAATGTTTACATTTAACAATAAAGATATTTAAAAGATTGTTTGCAATTTTTTCCCCACTAATCGGTTCTTATAATGTGGACGCGCCTCATACTACGAAACTTTATCAAACTACAATTTTAGTTGATTGTTCAGATCAATTATTGTATAGGGACTCTGTGATAGCAGCCACTAAGATGCTACTTTTGCAAACTCGTATTAAAAGAACGTAAAATAATTTGGTCTTTCGATTTTGGCATCGTGATACCTCTGATACCTCTGAAAACATTTTTTCTACGTCTGGAGTGCACAGTATTGTTATCTTGTACATACTCGTATTTGCTAACCGCACACGAAAAAATAGGCCAAGTGTGGGTCGAGCCCCGTGAAATTAGTGTTTCTTAGTTGAATGACATTCACAGATATGTGTGTGGTAGTTCAGGTATTTGTCATCCGTTGCAAAAATCAACGCATAAAAATATTTCCTGCATGGTTGATGACTCCTTCCCCCCTAGCCGCTGCGGCCTTATCACTCACACAATCATATGTAATAGAGATGAAAAAAACACCTATGTAAGTAATTGGTGTAATACATTTTATGAACAAAGATTCCACAGTATTGGTTTGTATTAGGTATGTAACAGATATCCGCATCCGCAAGTGCGGTACTTTCGCATGAAATTCTACATCCGCTTTCGTATCCGCTTTTTTAATGCGAATGTATAGGAAATTTTGATTATATTGCAATATATTTTATCTTTTTATACGAGATTATGTCCATCGTCGCTTACTATTAAAAAAAAAGGCAGAATACATAAGCAGGAAACTTCACTCCTGAATAAGAAACAAATTACTTAAAGGTTGTTATTACATAGACAGGACCGCTTGACGATAACTGGCTACTTGATGTTGACTCTTATTCATTAAAACGCTGGGATGGTTCCTCAAAATACCATGATCGAATTCCTTCCTGTTGCTTGCCTCTAGTCCTTTCCCACTTCTGTCGATATTTATGCGAATTCTTAGTGACATTAGCGACAGATAAATTTTGTTTAAATGAGGCGCGGGCTTGAATCACCGTCTGGCCACACATATTTCAGTTTTCCACCAAATCACTCCCACCTCTCGTTCCTTGAAATTTTAGCAGGAAGACACGGGGTGGGTGTAATAAACACTTGTGGGCTGAGAGTTCTGGATATGACAATTGCGCACGTGTGACCAGAGTTCAACTGAGGTTTAATACGTGCACACGTGGCGCTGCATTCTGCAGAACGCGTGTTTCGTGAGTGAGTCATGTGGGCACGCGAGCTGTGACGCGTGCGGTCGGTAGTTGAATCGAGGTTAAAACGCATGTCCCTGAGTCACGGCCACATTCCTTATTGCGGACACGTGAGCTTGAGACATAAGGCCGAGGGTGGAGTTGCGAGGGAGGGGTGGGGTGACACGTGCTGTGGGGTGGGGTGCGTTAAAGTTGACTTGTTATTAATTAGTCTATTATGCAGCAGAAGCCTCGACTTATATCTACTGAGGCCAGACCGTTACCGCTCTCCCTACACTCTTGGTATATATTTTCAACCTGAAATTTCGATAATGTATGCTAAAAAGCCCTTAACTTGAAACAAAGGTCAATTTGCTTGTTTAGATATGAATCGATTTTTCAAACCCAAATTTCTATAATATTTGTTAGTAATCAGTAATTTTGCATTAGTAATCATATTGACAAAATTCAACTCATAAATCTAAAATTATTATAAAATTTTAGAGAATTTTTAATTTTAAAATCTTCGGCTAAAATACCACCGAACCGCTAGAAATCTGTTTTATTACGCTGGTAAGCCACTATGAAATTCTCATTGCAAGGTGTGTGAGATTTTACATTTGTTGTGGTGTCCGGTTGTGTTACGTTCGGGAGGTAGCGCAAACGTCACACTGTATGTGTTAATAAAATATACAATTAGCAAAATTCGTGTAGCTGGTAAAGTTGTCTTGACAGAATTGAATACATCACCTGAGCCATTAGCGACGTTCATGTTGAGTGGCAGCCAAAAATCGAATATCATTGCAATTACACATGAGTTTTGTCATTTGATACTGTTACAAATTTTAGCATCAAAAACGAATGTAAAATCATTTAATAAGCGATTTTGATGGATGCTTAGTGTTAGGGTTAGTTAGAATTATTAGGGTTAGTAAGCAGTGCAAATACCGAACGCTGGTGGAGCGGCTATAAGTAATAACTTATGTATAAAATGCTATGCGTGAGTAAGCAGTAGCATCAGTGACAAAACATGTGACATATACAGGCCATATTGACACTATACATTATTGAGGTGCATTGTAAGGTTGTTAGTTACGTTTCGTTCCGATACGTGGTGCTATAACCTAACTTCTAATTCCCCTGCGAGATGCAATCATATTTCGTTGGCCGCGATTCTGTCGGGTCGATTTCGGTCATGCTTGCTGGTTAACATGAAATTGTTTTAGTGTTCTTAGCATTCGGTAGGTAAAATAGGGTATTTTGATGTGAAGCTGGAAACCTGAGAAATTAAAAGGTAAAAGTTTTCACAAATTAGTAAACATTTTTTGTTGAACGCAATTCACACATCGTATTACTGTATTTGTCGCACTGGCATTGTGACGTAATCGGTTTAAGAGGAAGTGTCGCATTTCATGTCACACTTCATCTCGTATTTCTTGGCTTCGGTCGTATTTATCTTTTTATGAAGATTGTTGTTCTACTTTATATTGCTTTTCTTCCGATGTCACCTTTCATTTCACTTGTAAGAGTATCTGTTTCCTTATTAATTTACTCTTTCCCCCTGTTGCCGTTACTACAGACATACCACTTACTGGTAACATTTCTATCCTAACTTTTAATTGCTCTGCAAAATTCTGAAACATTTCAAATAAACTTTCTGAAATACATGATATTTCCGCACCTGAATCAAGTAATACTTCAACTTTCTTTCCATACATCGTTGCTAAAATAATTGGTGCCCTAACTATTTGCTCTTCCTTAACTAACTCTTCTTCTCTCAAGTCATCACTTAGATTATTGTGGAAAACACTTCGGGCAGATACTATTCTATTTTCGTGGGTAGGTCCATTTTTTACTATTGCCTCTGTCCGGACCACAACTTCGGCATTGTCTAATTTTTTGGATTTTCTGGACTCCCTTCTTGGCTGGCACATGGGTTAGGTGTGTTCTCATTTCTGTCTACATTCATTTGAGGTTTAAAATGTTTTCCTGCAAAATCACCTCTTCTGTTTCGGTTGATATATCTTACATAAGCTTTACCTCTACCCGAAAAAAATTGTTGACCTCTTGAATTAGACTGTGAGTCAGAATGATGGTTGTTGTTACTTAAATCTTCCTGTCTATTGTATCTGTTATTCGCTAGTGTTTTGCGGTCATTAAATTGGTGGTTATTTGGATAGTCTCCTTGGTTATGAGTGTAGTATGAGTTATTTTTGTTATAATCCCTGTGTTGTCTGTAGTTATTATAATTATCGTTCGTAGAACTTTTATAATATTGTCCATTGTCAAGCCTATATAATAACTGTTCAGCATCTTCAATGCTCCTGACATTCTGGGGCGTAAAAATGTCTTGTATTTTACCAGGCATCCTACCTACAATGTCTCTTACTATCTCTTCTTCGGGGAGTGGATCTGTAAAGAAATTATTCTTTGCTGCCTCTCCAGCAAAAAAATCTAAATATAAATCTCGCCCTTCCTGAAATCTTCTTCCCTTGCACAGTTCTCTTTTCTCATGGTACTGCCTCTCCTGGGACCAGAAATAATTTAGAAAATTGGATTTCAATTCATCATAAGTATTGCATCTTTGGATTTGTCGCTCTCCCCATACTTGAGCTCTACCTCGGAGATGTTGATAAATACAATTTATTTTCTCTGTGTCATTATAATTCTCAAAAGTCCTGTAGGATTCAAAACTTTTTATAAAAGTAACAGGGTGGATGGACCCATCGTCCCAGAATTTTGTAATTGCAACTTTATCACTGGAAGTAAAGGTTATTGTGTTCATGTTACCCTAAGGGTTTGAGGTTTGTGCCTCTTTACCTTTTGTCTGTATCTCTGATAGCTTCATGTCATGGAACTGTAACTTTTGGTGAATGGTGGTTACTTCAGTTTGCATAGTACTAAGTTTGTCTACTACTGAATCAAAGTGCTGAACCAAAGAGGTGCTATCCTGCTTTTGTTGTGTAACCTCTTTACAAGTTTCATGATGTTGTATACTTAATGCCTGGAGGTCTGTTACTATGGTCTCTACCTGACCCCTCATTCTCGTATTATTCTGTTCAATTGCCCAGATTTTCTCTTCTGAACTCTTCACCTTAAATGTCAACTCCTCAATGGCTAAATCAGTGTTGTCAGTTTGTGTCTTGATAATGTCAATTTTGTCATTCAATTCACCTATATCTTTTTCACAAATCTTTTTGTTAGATGCAACCTCCTTTGTAATGCTGTCAAGTTGATTGCTAACAGTTTGGAACTGCAAACTGAAATTATTGCATAAGCCCTCATGAGATTTAGTAAAGTGTTCCGACAACTCTCTTTTCTGTTCAACCAGTGCATTTTGAAATTGTTCAGACTGTTCAACCAGTGCATTTTGAAATTGTTCAGACTGTTCAACCAGTGCATTTTGAAATTGTTCAACTAGTGCCTTTTGAGATTGTAAAAACAAACTGAACATAAACTGCTTTAAGTCTGAAATCGTGTCTGAAGGTAGTTGAGTGTTTTTGTTAGTACCACTCAGTGTCTGTGGTTCATCATTAGTGATGCCTTCTATAAGTGTTGTCATATTTGAGTGCTTGGGAGAAACCATTTCGGGGTCATCAAGTGTTGTCCGTTCAGTTACTTCTAAGGGAATGTGATCTAGTAAGTTTTCCGTGGCAGATAGTCCTATATTAGAAAAAGTAGCTTCACAATCGGACAGAGTAACATTGTTAAAACTCCTGTCATTAATCAGGGACTCAGTCTCAGGAAACCCATAGAAATCCTCCGACGTATCAGTAGTGGATGTAGTTCTATCATTAGAGGAAGTCAATGGCCTTTCTTCACTACAACCAACAGGTTCTTGCATAATATTAAAATATTTTATTTTTTTTTCTAAAAAAAAAAATCCAGATTGGGAACAGAAAGTTCCAAAAACAATCAAACGTTCTTACGACAAATTAATATTATATAAAGATTCAGTCAAAATTGGACCAAAGTCGGCAACTTTTCAATTCGTAAAAATTATTCATCAATCTACCTATATCTTCAAGAAATTGTTTGTTAACATAAATAGCTGGAAAGCTTGCGAAATTTATGCAATGTGTACATGTTCTACTTGCAAATTAAAATCAAGTACACTTGAAATTACTAAAATCTAACTTTACAGGTAACGTCGTGTTCTTCGTGAAATTAATTTGCACGTTAAAAGGTCAAGAAAATAATTTACACTCCGTAAGGTTATGAACAGTGAATTATTTGAAAATTTAAAGTGTATGGTAGACTATTACACTTTAGTGCTCTTTAGAAAAATCACTTAGCTGTATATACGAGTGGTTCAGTCCCTGTAGCCGTTCAAAACACCTCCATATGCGACACAGCAAATACCAGCACAGATGGAATATATCCAAGATCAGCTGTTCCCGACTGCGATATTTTTTCTTACTAGTTCCTGATCGTCCGCTGGAGGCGCTGCCGTCAATTCGTTGTTAGTCCTTTCTAGGATCTTTTCTCGATGAATTCTTGTTGTCGAATTGTAACTTAGTTGTTATTTTGTATCAACTGCACGATCGACATGTCGCATTTCATGTCACACTTCATGTCGTATTTCTTGGGTTCGGTCGTATTTATCTTTTTATGAAGATTGTTGTTCTACTTTATATTGCTTTTCTTCCGATGTCACCTTTCATTTGTAGTTCGTGCCGATTTGATTTTTACTTTATTAAACTTTTATTCAAATAATGAGTAAACTTGTCTGACGATTAATTAAAATTTATTAAAGTTCAATCATATGCTTTAACTCCGAAGATTGCAGGTTCTTTTGTCAATAACTTCACGTTCCAACTCGTGTCTATGCTCTCACCCTAGCTCTCGTTGATAGCCAACTGTTACCATAGCAACCTCTTACTGACAGAGAGTAATCTATAAACCCTTGTTCTTCGTTCTGCCACAGAAGGTCAGTACTTTAACATCCAACGTGAATGAAGTCGCTGGCAATATACAAAATTTCTTTGCTAGTTTATCTGTAAATTAGGAACACAAGTTAGCGTTCTGGCCTCGCATTCGGGAGGACGCCGGTTCGAATCCCCGTCCGGGCATCCAGATTTGGGTTTTCCATGGTTCCCCAAATCACTCCAGGCAAATGCAGGGGAGCTTCCTTCAAACGGCCATGGCCGAATTCCTTCCCATTCCTTGCCCCCCATCCTTTCCCGTCTCTAAAGACCTCACTGTTAAGAGGCGTTAAGCAGTTAAAAAAAAAAAAATAAAAAAAAACAAACTCAAATTTCTTGTGGATAAAGTCGCGGGTACCGCTAGTACAATTTATAATTTTGTTTTATCGTATTTCCCATCTCGTCAGCGAGCAAATGAATAATACGGCCTCACTTTATTCTATTTATATTTGTCTTTCTTCTGTAAGGAAAAAATAAAACTTATCCTTTATTTTTCTCTAATAGCTTGTTCTCTTTTTCTAAACACCTTAATTATTGATCATTTTTATATGTTTTAACTCGTATTTTTCAATTATTGTTCAATTACAACACTTTATAGTAATTCTCTGTCTCATTTATTACAATTTGTATCTGTTTTTATTTTACGACAGAAACTCTATCATCGACATTCTTGAGGACTTTTTTTAGAGTTCTTGCCTTCGACTGTTCTCCACACTTACGACATTTTCTATATTCTCCTTGCTGCTGATCGTTTTCTACTCTCATTACTCCTTGACACTCGGTGTCTTGCCTTAATTAAAATCAGATATATGTTTGTATGTGTGTACGTTCGTTTGGGCCAACTGGGACCTCGTGGCGCCTTCGTTGGGTTTGAATTTGCTTTGGAAGTGCAGACAGCCGTGTTAGAACTTGGGTTGTTCTCCCTGGAGGGGACCTACAGTGTAACTTGGAGTACCAGCAACGGAAGCGTTCTGGCGTACTTCACCAAGCTGTGCGAGAGTTGAAGGTTGGGTTGAAGACTGATGAAAATTCCCGCCGGGACTGAATTTGAACCAGGGACCTGTCTCTTTCCAGTCCGACGTCTTAGTCCGAGAGCTGTGGAAAATTTAGTGTAGGTATTTGAGGCACCGACAAAATTTGTATAACACTTCCTTTGTAATTTCTGAATACAAAATTGAAGACCTGGCTGAAGGGAATTGGGGCATAGTCCACCTTTGAATTTTTAACTTTGCAAAATTTTATTTAAAAAAATGTTGTCTTGAGGCATTTTTAAATTTTAATATCTTCAAATTTGGTATGTAAAAGAAAATAAAAATAAATAAGCCAGATTGAAACGGCCTGGCAATATTTTAGGCCCCAATTCCCTTCAGCCAGGTCTTCGATTTTGTATTCAGAAATTACAAAGGAAGTGTTATACAAATCTTGACGGTGCCTCAAATACCTACCCTAAATTTTCCACAGCTCTCGGACTATCTGAACCGCTGAGCTATTAATTACATTTACACTCATTTTCAGATTACAACAATAAGTACACCATCGGCATCTTCTTTTTCTGTATGTTTGCTACAAACATAATAACACGTAATAATTTTCACAAGAAATCCATACAGTTTCGTTATTGTCATGTTACTAGCAGACCAGAAAGACGTCGTCCTCTCCAATTTTTTTTTTTTTTTTTTTTTTTTTTTAAATGTGTGTGTATGTTTTGTGAATTTGCGAAAATGTAAAAATTTGAAATAAATAATGTATTTCTGAGAAATCATTGGATTTATTTAACGGTTATGTCCATGGTTATTCAATTTGAGGAACAGTACATTCGGAAGTTCGCCCATGGGAAATTTTACTCGTGTGATGAATTCTGTCGGTAGTTCACGTCTGAAATCGAGAAAATGTGTGATGTGAATGGAATGGGATAGGCTTGGAACTATGCACTTTTGTTCCGAAATTTAAGTCACAATTGAATCAAGTCAGAATTTCACGTTAATCATATAATTTATTTTCTTCCATTACATTTGAAATCTCGATGAAATTTAAGGTGTTTTATTTATATTTTGAATTCGATCATCGCACCACCAAAACGGCGTTGATTGTTACGTACATCTTGCACCGTTCGGCCTTTTTGTGTGCTGTCGTCCGATCATTTCAAACGATCAATTTGCATTGCTGCAAAATTTTGGTCATCGCACAGTTCTTCGAAAGGCTGCACGTTGGAACTTCATTGATTTTCATATTAAACGCCAACCTGAATGCCGGATGAGCTCTTTGACCACCTTCCAAAAACGGAGCTGTAATTCCTGATGTAGCAAGAGCAAGCGTACCCATCTGGGCATCCAGATTTAGGCATTACCCAAATCACTCCATGCAGGAATGCTTCCTTCAAAAGGCTTGTAATGTCCAGCCTCCACTGTCATTAATTTTTCTTCGCTTATCCACTTATTTCTAAGATATTTCATCCAGCCGGTTTGTGAGACAGGGGAAGGTGGCGAATTCCTGTCTGGCGACAGGTTGCAGGCGTGGCTTTGTCTTTTGTTTGTTTGTCGCATGCAGGAAGGCGCCCCGAAGGCTGGAGGGATGCGAGTGGTCAAGCTGTACACACGTGTGGTAACAACAAGACCAGAAGACAGTAACTAGAAGACACAGCGGCACACCACTGAAGAAAAGAGAGACCAAGACACGAGAAGAAGAACAAGATTACCAACAAAAGCTGGTAGAACCCTGTAAGAGTCGGGCTCAATAGCGCACGGCCATCCCCGCTGGCCCAGGATGTTACAACCCGTGACATACAGTGCGCTATAACGGACGTCAATATGGCTGGGGCTGTCTTCGACCCTTGCCATGACAGCGTCGCCGCCACGAGGTTCCCCGTGGGCACCCGGAAGGGTGGCAAAAGACATTTCTTCCGACAACGCATTTTTGTGTCACGAGCTATTTATCCCCATTGATATCTAACCGATATAGATAAATGAGATATCAGATTAATTATTAAGGTCTACGCCGTGGTAACATTATACTTTAAGAAAGGAATTTTCCGTAATTCGAACCTTAAAGGGCAAAAATGTCAATTTTTCTAAAATTCATTTTTTGTATCTCGAGCCATTTATCTTCCTTGACAATTAAACAAAATTGATAAACGAGTTATCCTTTAAACGATTGATGTCTTCTTAATGTTTTCGGTCCCGTTACCACATTTTAAGAAAGAAATTTAAAAAAATTCTAACCTGAGAGGGCAAAAGTATTAATATTTTTACAACGCATTTTTCTGTCACCAGCTATTTATTTCCCTTAATACCTAGCCGAAATCAATAAATGAGGTATCGATTTAAATAGTAAAATTAAACTATCCGCAATGGTCACATCATATTTTAAGAAAAAAAATTCTCCAAATTCACCCTTAAGGGCCAAAAATATCATCATTTCTCTCTCTCTCTCTTTTATTTATTTATGTTTTTATCTTGCATGATAACTAACCGAAATCGGTAAATGAGGTATTTTAAAATCCAAGGTGGCTGCTTTGGTCACACTATATTTTATAAAAGGATTTTTTTTTGGAATTCGACCCTTAAAGGACAAAAGTATCAATATTATTTATACAACGTGTTTTTTTTTTTTTTAATTACAAGCCGTTTATCTTCTTCGATACCTAGCCGAAATCGATAAATGACATGTCGTTTTAATAATTAAGGTCTCCAGCTAGATAAAAACATAAATTAAGAAATAATTTTTCGGAATCTGGTGCTTAAAGTGATAGCGCGTATGAGACTGTTCAGAGCAAAGTCCATAGATTGCAGCAGCGGATATCACAGAAATGTCAATAAACTTTTTTTTTATGCAATAAATAGCTTTTCGGATATTTTTTTTCTGTTACGGAAACACTGTCGTTTTGCTATACAGTTCCAAAGTAAACATTTTATTCGCACAGCAACAAATATTTCAGAGATGTTGATATGTTGTGTGCATTTTGTCCAGGTTGGTTTTGTGCTTATAAGGTTAGTGACAGTTTGTCATAAATAAAGAGTGTTTT
The DNA here is from genome assembly GCA_031002005.1 of Vandiemenella viatica. Lineage (NCBI taxonomy): Eukaryota > Metazoa > Arthropoda > Insecta > Orthoptera > Morabidae > Vandiemenella > Vandiemenella viatica. The sequence goes on from JARYHS010009186.1 coordinate 23,499,908, forward strand.
AAATTTTCCTTACTGTTTCGTATTATGTTGCGAGTATTTTGATGCGTAACTATTGCACTAAACAAAACAAAAACAAAAAAAAAAACAAAAAAAAAAAACAAAGCTACAAAAGTACGGTTCTACTCTTCATTATATTACAAGCATTCAACCTCACTATTCATCTCATTTTATTCGCGAAATTTTCGCACGGAACGTCTAGTAAAAACCTTATTCGGACTAATACGAACATTTTATCTTTTATTTATTTATTTGTTAATTAATTGCCAAATCAGTCGAGCCGTTCTCAAGTGATGCGCTTTCCAACGAACAGCATTTCATGTTTATTTGTATAGATCCCTTACAACGTATCATACTCTAAACACCATAGCAATCACAGAGTGTGATTTTTCGTACAGTCAGTATCAGCTGCCGTTACCTTGTAATTAGTTGAAGAAGCCTGTTTTTATTGGTTTACGGCTGATCGATACCGGGGTCATGAGGGCCTTGTAAGAACTGGTGGAATGAGTTGGGAAACCGAACTTATTTTGAGGCAAGCCGTCGTTGGCTGGCGGGCATTTCGTAAAACTATTTAAAATGAAAACTTATTTTCACACTGCCATATGAAGAGCAATGTAACACGTCTATGGAACAAAAAATGTTTTGCTGTAATAGGGGTATTAACAGATTAAACAAATCAAAACTAAAACTCTATCCTGTTTCGTTCCAAAGATCCTTGCTGAGAAAAATAGCTTCCTTTGCATATAAATACCGACAAATATATTTTATAACGATTCATGTTATGTGACGTCAGACTCGACTAAGTGTTGTGTGCAAATTGTTTTAAAAAGCAGATGTTGATAGTGAAATAATACTCAGCTTTTCACTAAATATTCATTTATTCTACAGACTATTTAGAAACATCATTAAAAGATATGTCACAGAATAATTAATGTCTCTTTGTATCAACGATCTGCGTGATGACTGCGTTTTTGAAAAGTTATAATTGTTCCTTAGTGCGGTCTGATGGTTCAGTGGCTCAGGCGGCTGCTTGGTGTTCCAGTCCGGCCTTCGGTTAAGAACTTTATTAAGTTAAAACGTACAATATTGCCAATTGGCGCATAAACTGGTACATTAAAAGAGATGGGCCTAAATAAAGAATCTACCCAAGAATTGTGTTACTACTATAAAATTTCAGAACTAGGCGATATAATGGCAAGTTAGGAATAGTCTTCGACAAGATTATACTCTATAGGCGGTAATTAATATTCATCTAGTGCGTAAAGGAAGCGATCAAGAAAGCAAATACAAAATATGGACGTCGCATAAGTGTTGCAAAGGAAACAATTAGTTTGTTATAAATAATTTCCTGGTAGCTGCTAAGACCTAGATAATCAAACAAAATACTGAATGACATAAAAATTATTGGTAAAAGAATTATGTCTAATTGTATACTGGAACAAGATAAAGGTCAGGAAGTGCAGTAGAAATCTACACAGAATATACACGTACAACAGGATGAGATAGTGAAACTATGTAACCAAATGAAACCTAACCACTTTGACAGTCGCAGACTATTGGTCAATCTTCAAGTAAACTGGCAGCATTTCGGAATAATTTTAATATAAAACATGGTAGTTGAGCGGTATCTTTCGGCTTGGCATTCGGGGAGTCATTGGTTCAAACCCTTCTCCAGACACCCAAATTTCCTTTTCCACGGTTTCCAGAAATCACTCCAGATGAATGCCAGGATGGATTCCTTAAAAGGCCATGGCAAAATTCCTTCCCGTTCCTTGCCTCCCATCCTCTCGCGGCTAAAATGACCTCGATGAAAAAAATATATATATATATATATGTCATGTCTTAACTAGTAAACTGGAGAAAACGTTCAAAATTTTAAAGTAGTCAGATATGAAAAAATATATATAAGGGAGTATAAAGGGAATGTTTTGGAGATATGGTCTTGAAATCCGTATATTATATTACAAATTACAGCAGAGCAATTTAATTCCACCTGAAACCAACAAATTCACATCAAATTAACAATTCCAATTAATAGCTAAGCTCTTTTATAGACAGAATATGACAGTTACATTTGCAACAAATATCTTGCAGCTGTTCCTGTGTGATATGCCTCCTAAGTCAACAGAGATTATTGTTTGGTGTGATACTAAGAAGGATGGATTGAATAGGTTCATGTTCAACATCTTGAAATGGGCTGCAATAACATAAGGTTGTGTATCGAGTGAAACACATGTATTCCAGTGTCCACGTTCATGCAGAGAGTATAAGTGATCTAGAATACACCTGGCGGGGCTAAGCCCTGGTAACAATAAGTTGAAGAAGATAGTAAAGGGATATCTGTAACTGTATACTATATAATATGTTTTTGTCGCGAAACCTGTAGTATGATCAGTGGAAAAAACAAACGTATTTAGTTTTGACTTCAAAACTGATCACAAATCAAATAAATCATTGCACTCCAACAACTGGCACTTCAAATATCGGTTCCACCCAATACGGGAGGTAGGAAGTCTCTTTGTTCTTTCTGAGGTAAATAGTTTATTTGTTTCCATTGAGTTTGATTGCTGCTACCAATAAACTTTTCCGCCAGTGGCTTTGTGTCACAAAGCCATTGTATTACGTTACGAACAAAACTAACTTTCGTATGTGTTTCACGTAGATGAGAATAATAGAGCCTTGATTAACTGCATTAAAACGCGTTACAGTCGCGATCCATTTCCCGTCGCACATGTTGAAACCACGGCCCATTGTGGCGGTTTTGAGTTAGCGCGCTACGTTATTAGGAACAGATTGTATTGGCAATAGTACTTTCATCTCACAGGAGAGGTGGGTATGAGGTAGATAGATATTATGATTAATAACAAATAGTGACACCAGGTTGTAATTACATAGCATTCCATGCTTCATGTCTTAACTAGTAAACTGGAGAAAACGTTCAAAATTTTAAAGTAGTCAGATATGAAAAATAGAAATAGAAAATTAATTTATTGTCTACGTAACAATCTGCCGGATAAGTAGAGAATCACTGGAGACATTTTTTCGTTTAAAAGGACTTCCTCCCACCAATACTCAACTCACAGATAGTAGATTCAACATAAATGAAACAAACAAAGATAAAAAAAAAATGCAGTATAAATGACAACAATGGATTAAATATGAAAATAGATTCAGATGGGTGAAATTTAGTTTAGAAATAGAATTGCAATATCTAGCCGAATGAAGAACAGTATCTAAAATTGATCAGCCATCTTCATTTAAAAAAAATAAAAAAAAAATAAAAAAAAAAAACTTTTGGTTTCCAACGAAGAACTAGAATTGATATAAATCTACTGATAAATGTATCGATGGAAGCAAAGAATAAATAGAGATAGAAAAAATAATTCGAAATGGGAGACGAAAGGATTTCGAATATGAAATGGACAGCTAAACTACTGAGTGAACATGTTTAGGAAATGACAAGTGGGAACACGTTGTGGGTCCCATTTGGAATCAACATACTCAACGTAGTCTAACCATTAAAACCTTACCTGGCAGTTACTTCTCAGGACCATTGTCTTCACTAGCAAGTCAACCAGTCCCGCATGCCTTAAGATATGCCCACTATTATCTCTCTTCGTTTTGTAAAATTATTTCACACACTTCTTTCCTCTTTTCAAAACCAAGATCATTTCGTCCTTTATCCGTCAATAACAGGTAAGAGAAGTTTTAAGTTGCAATGGTTACGTTGAGATTAGTTTTTACACTTCCCTGATGAGTAAGCTGTAATTCCAGTACACGAGGCTTCGATACGAATATTTCGGTTTTCATATGTTTCCTCGTTCCTGGATCATTACGTTCTTTTCAGGATTTAATCGCAGCGTCGTGGAAGAGGCGTAAGGCCCCAATTAAAAAAGAAATTATTGTATTCTTTTAGTTCTCTTTCAGATCTCAGGTGCCGAAAATACAATTTTGTTGCTGACTAAAATTTATGCTGAAGAATAAATTGTTTCAATTTAAGCTGCCATGTTTTTTGTTGATCATTTTTTATTTCCTGCAGCAAGACACTGAAAAAAGAAGAAACAGTTATTCTTTTTTCTCTTTGTACGGTTGACATTGGCCTGTAATTTTTTGTACGTGTAGTGTTTCTTCTGTTTTTCCTTTACTATGAGCCTTTTCGCGCGGCGAACTGAAAATCTGTAACTCGCTGGCTGAATAACTACATATCACCTTTGTATTGGGTTAAATTATTGATAGGTCATATTAAAATTTGAACGAGACCACTTCACCGATTTCAAAGCTTTTGCTTGCTCTCGAGTTGGTGACTTCCTCCACTCTTTAGAGCGCAGATTTAATTATTCTTGCGAGTTTACTGCCCATTGTATGCAAATTCTGTACAGGTTACACCGTATACGGAAAAATCTCTAAGAACTCATATTTATAAAGCCCTTATCGTGTTACAAGTTATAAGTCACTAAAATATATGTGACGGTTTTGTTTTGTTAGCAAGAAAACTCTACTAAAACAAAAATTGCAACATCTTGGGTGCAATTACACTATAACATTATAAAATCACTTAACCATTGCATGTTCACGAAACGAATGCAACTAGCGCACAGTGCTTCGATACTTTCACCAGAAACTGTTTGAGAAAGTTGACCTGTCTAATTCATACAATACATCTTAATAAGAGCTTATTAGATACTCAGAAAGGAAAATAGCGGCCATGTGTGATTACATGATTGAGGAAGTGAAGCATGAATATTATGAACATTAGAAAGAAGAATTTGAAATGTGAGGATGTTAAAAATTAAGTGTACAGATAAAGTACGAAATGAACGTGCTTTGGAAATTAGGGGTGAGGAGTGTAGTTTGCGGCAGTATCTTGCAGAAAACAGGAGACAGGATGATGGGTCAGGTTTCAAGACATGCAGGATTTGTTAATTTCTTAGTCGAGTGAACAGTTGAAGGAAAGAAGTGTAGAGGTAGGCAAAGATGACTTACATTGCAAGTGGTGAGATCAAGATTAGACTGGAGGAGGTGGAGGGAACATGAAATCAACCGAGAGAGACCAACAGCTGGAAAAAAAAAAAAAAGAAATAAAGGAGGGGTTTTTAGCGGAAGCAATAAAATGTAAATATTTGCACATGTAATCCTACAGTAAGCGCTTTTGTACAGTGAGACTTGGCAGGGAAAGGTTTGTAAGTTCTACAGTATGGAATATGTCAATGAAAGTTTGTGCGAGGGAAGTCAGAGAAATAAGCTATAGAAATAATACCATGCTGTTGGTATCGTGTGGCAATATGGTATGATTTCTACATGATTGGTGATCTGTGACTACCACGGAAATGACTTAGTGAGCGATATGATAAAGGAGCTCGATTGTGATAGAAGGCCGGTAGAGAGAGTGGTGGATATAGTGCGAATGAGATATTAAGACTAGTGTGTTGAAAAGAATGATACACGGTTACTGTAAATTACCTCTAGATCTCTGTTATAAAGTGGTGGGAAGGATTTTGCATGTATGGCAGGGACTTGAATATGATATCGAGGTGCGTGATGGACAACATTGTTTATGTTGGTAGATAATGCAAATTTGGCTGGCTGGTTTGCGACTCAAATCAAGAACTATGGAATTTAATCGTACCTACTTTCAGTTTCTGTTTTTTTTTCGTTCGGTAGAATGGCAATAATTGGTTAGAAGCAAAAATGTATAAAATATGTAAAAAAATATTGTTTACCAAAGGAAAAGTATCTGAGTCTGAATGGAAAATCTACAACTTACTGAAAACACCATTTGTTTATTAAACACGAGTAATGTGAAATGGGAGAAAGTACATTTTGTGAATTCCCATTTAGAATATATTGTATCCGGTATGGCAAAAACAAAACATTGCTGAACTGTGACTCTGTCGGTAGAGCAGGGAAGAAATATCTATACAGACACTACTGCGTGCTTATGCAATCCATGGCTGTCACATAAATGTATCCAATATAAAAACTCTCTTATGGTTGGTTCAACTTGGATGTTATGCAGCGGTGTCTTCCCCCAATGAGCAAACGGACTGATTCCTTTACCGACACGGTTCGTCGCTAGCAACTCGAACTAACACGACAGTCTCAGCGATATCCGTTACGATTTGCCACAGACAGATGTGTCGATATGCAGGTCACCAGTCTGCAGGAAACCGTCCCGTTCACAAAAACCAGCAGCTGGCGACCAAATAGCAAACTGACTTGTTAAAACTGGAAGATTTTTTTTAGTTTTTGCTAGAAGATTTAGTCAATGGTCAACACATCTTCTATTAAAAACTGTACAAATTCATTGCCATTCCAGTAATTAATGGAAATTTTACATAAAATATCTTTTATATTACCCTGCATGATAGCGTCCCTTCTTGGACGCTGTGTTGGTTTTTGCCGTATCGTGAAAACCTTGCATTTGGCTTGTCACGCCAATTTACATATTAATAACCCTACGAAAGGATTGCCGTATTCTTGCCTTTTACTTGTGGTAGAGCCCTCTAGTTCCTACCCACAAATAAGACAAATCTATCCCGGAAAAAATCAGTATGCACTCATGGTTCATTCAGGCATCTAATAACGTTGGCAACTAAACAATACGACACACTGTAATGAACAATATCTCATTCCGTTAATATTTAATACTCATTAATATTTATTCCAATATTGGGACGGTAGCGATAAAAGGAAATATTATTATTAGAGAATGGAGCCTTTCGGGTCACATAAAGCCTCGATTTCGATTTTATTGTGTAGTTAAGAATTTGTCCAGTGTTAAGTGGTGTTATTTCTCTGCGATCCTTGTAACTTTTGTTTTCTTAGATATATGTATTTCGTTTGTGAAATGTGTAGTTTATAAGCTAGCCTTCAACTGTTTGTTTATCGTGACAGCAGAATATTGTATTGCTCCGTAAGAAGTAAAACTTTTATTGGTTCATACGCCTTACTGGCGTTTAAATTTGATTGCAAATTTCAACATAGAGATCTGTTAATATAGTGAGAAGTCTTCACTGAATTTCGGTGAGGCGGCCCCCTGTTAGCCGTCGTTTCAAACTGGTTGTTTAATATACATTGCATTCAATTCGTGAGTTTTAGTAGAACAAGTTCAAAACGGATTTAACAGTGAGGAAGTCAACACTTAAATTCAGCTTTCCCTAAGGTTATTAACGACCAAAAGTTCACGAGATCGACCTTTGGCTATGCGAAAGAATTGCATTGCGTTAAGAAGTAGTTGGTCTGCAATATGACTTCCTAGACAATGTGGTATACGTCAAGATGCGAGATGATGGAAGCTGCATTAGAGTGATGGAGGCAACCAACGGAGATTGTGAATTTGTACATTCAACAGGATGTCGGAGAACAAATTGAAAGGGCGTGATTGATAACAGTTCCTTCCGACTCACAAATTAGTCCCCATTATGATTAGTTTCGACCACCTAAGATAAGGTCCATCAGACTTAGTTAGTTAATTAAATTATCGGCCGCCACCATTGGCTGGCTAGGGTACAAATCAAAAACAAATATAACCAAAAGTTTCTTCAAGGAAACACCTCGAGCATGCAGACCACAAGCCAAAGATTTAATCAGAGTTTTGTGATGCACAAATGTACCCGGCCACCAATGGAAAAAAAGTAATTAAAGCACATACAATTAAAATTACTGGTAGTGACTATATAATCCGAAGATGCAAGTTCTTAAGAGTGAAAAGCAATACATTCAATCACTTTCACGTAGCTGTTCATACCAACACAGTTCACAAACATCCACCACGTAATCTCGTAGTTTCCTTCTGTCAATGAAACGTTTTTCCGACGCGGTCGCCCGTAATTAGTAACTCACGGGGACCTGTACACTTCAATACAAATCATTTGTTAATTATTTTCGGCCACGACTTACACCAAGCTACAACAAGACCCAGAGGCATGATACCACACGACGTTCTCTTCCAGACTCAACACACTCTCTGATCTACTAATCGATTGTCAGTCTCGCAAGTCACCGATGCACATAGCATTGGATACTCGGCATAGAATAAATTTAATAATTAAAAAAAGTTAATTACTGAAGGGGGCAAGCCTACAGTAATGTGACAAGGAGAGGTAAGCCATGTTAAAATAAGTTATGCTGGTAGTGGTCTGTGATCCGTGAAATTGTATAAAATTCCATTTTAATGTAAGAACGGAGATTTTCCCGTCGTATGCGTGAAGTGAAGTCTTCACGGGTGTACCGCCGGATAGTGTTTTGAAAACAAGATATTTCGACGACTAGCTCCGTCGTCTTCATCAGGTGTGCAGACATCTGCACTGGTCGGTTGACCGTCGGATACTGAGTCCAACCTGTGCAGACGTCCCGACACCTGATGAAGACAACGGAGCTAGTCGTCTAAGTATCTTGTTTTCAAAACACTATCCGGCGGTACACCCGTGAAGACTTCATGTCATTCCATTTTAAGTTGATAATGAATACATTAAACGTTGTTTGCAATCATAAGGCAATGTAGCGCATGTTTCTGGTGAAAAGTTGGCCAGGAACATGAGGATCAAGGTAGACAATGGAGTTAAGATAGCAAGAATTGATCTAAATAAACATGTACCGTCTAATGTGTTTATACAAGGTTTCAGAGCCCTCGTAATTTATGATGGACAGCCACGCAAATGCGTTTTTTGTAACTCTGCAGATCATCTCAGAGCACAATGTCCGCAACGGAAAATAGGCCCTGCTCCTAATATTAACCTCTTCAGTCCCGAGCTCATAATAAAAGTGCAAGAGAACTACTATTGTGTTATTTACTTTGTGTTAATGCTAGTTAACAATGATGACCATAAAAAATTGAAACAATAATTAATCTTTTATAGATGGTATATATATGATACCTCGGGAGTCAAGCAGGAAAATTATATACACAACTTTACTTTATGTCATGGAAAAAAAATATAAGTCCTTACCTTTATTTCGACGAGCCATGTTGTACTGCTGCAGGATCCCAAGTTTCCAATCAGGGCTGCCAAAAGCAGAAGATCGAACATATGAGCTGTGAGAGGCGAGATGTATATTGTAGATGATACGATAGGCCAGAAAAGGTTCAGCTGTGCACTGGCTCAAGAAAAAAATAATTCCTGGAGGTATCATATATTATACCTCGGGACTGAAGAGGATATCGAAAGATTACGCCTATCCGGCTCCTGTACGTATGCCGACGCCGTGTCTGGCGAGGTTGAAGCCAACAGGAATCATATAGAATAAGAAGTAGTTACACCAACCATCGAAAAGACGTTTCGAAAACTAATGAAGACTATCCAAATATAGTTAACCCATTCGCAAACTTGACATTACAAAATAATGACACAATTGTGATGGAAATCGATAAAAACAAAGTTTTTATAGACAGAACAGAAAATCATACTGCTGAAATTACTCACCAGAAAAGCAATACCGATATATCGCTCATTTGCTGCAACAGTGACATAACTAAAAAATGACATTTATTGATTTACGACCAAACGATGATCCATTTTCGTATATACTTTTAGTTTGCAGAATGACACATTTGAGCTTCAATTACTCGTCGAGAGAGAGCAAATTATGTCACTATTGTTTCTCAACAGACCGCCGCGGCCGTCCAGTTTACTCACAACACTGCCATATATCAGTTGAGTTTTGGCTGTTGTCAAGTAATATAACGACAAGTTTCTCGAGAGCGGCGTATTTTTGTTTATGAATGTATTGGTTAAATGGTAAAATTATTCACGTTATATTTACATTTATTCAATAATGTGTTATACCAAATTGTGACATTCTTTTTGAAATAATCTGCTTAAATGCCTTTAGTTTTATTCTTTAATGTGTCGCTCTTGATGCAAGCCACCTTGTTTGTCGATGGATTATCTTGAGTTATGACGTTATTACAAAATACCATATTGCATAAACTTAGTTTAAACTTTGTGGTTTGAGGCGACATGACGTTCTTGCATGAAATATTCACTTCAAACATATTTTTTGTCTTCTATGATTGACACTTATGTCACTCTTGTTACCAAAATTTTGATATTAACACTAAATAGGACACTTAGTTTACAGAAAATTGAAAGAATGCTCGCGTTTAATTAATGTATATTATTAAGATAGAAATTTGCGGTCAACAGTAAAAAGCAAAGTTTTCTAATTCAATGCCGAGGTTTCAACTTTTTTTGGGTCTTGTAGTTTAACAAAAACGTTAAAATCAAACCAAAAGAAAGAGAAGAAAGCAACCAATATAATATGAAAGTTACAGATGTTTCTATAAAAATGAAATGACATGACAATTTTATTCATATTATAAAAAACGTTTTTAACTTTATTTTTTTCCTTGAAATTAATTTTTGCCTTGAAAAAAAGTAAGACTCAATAAAAGTTGAAACATCGAAATTAAATAAAAAAAACTTTGTTTTTGACTGCATCTTGATATCCTACATTGACATTGAGAAACAGATGCAATTTATAGAAAATTCGATGCAAACAGTTAATCCCAGATACCGATATATTCGTATGGGAGGGATGAGAAGTCAACGTAAAAACATTAATACCTTTTATTTTAATCAAAACAATCAAAGGATTCGAGTATGTAAGTTGTTCTTCAAAACAACCTTAGATATAAATGACCGCCCCATTCGCACCGTGCTCGAAAAACAAAATAAACTTGTAAATTTTCTATTGGAACCTGACAGAAGAGGTCAACATGGTAACCAGAAATCTTTAGATCCAATGATAAGGGTAGGCGTGAGGCAGCACATAGATTCGATACCGAAAACTGAAAGCCATTACCTAAGGGCAAATAAAACGAGGCCCTTCATTGATGGAAGCAAATCAATTGCAGACATCCACAAGGACTATGTCAACTAAACTACATTTCATAGGATATTGAAAAAAGAATATAATATTTCATTTATCGTTTCAAAGAAAGATTTATGTGAAACTTGCGTAACTTTTGAAAATGCAGACAGTGAAGAAAAACAGTGGGTATAAGAAAAATTTAATCAACATCTTATCGAAAGACAATTGTCAAGAGAGGAGAAGAAAACAGACAAAGAAAATTCAAATGGTCTACAGGTTGTAATGCAACTTCCTAAATGGGTTGCTTCTCTGTTACACTATACATCCGAATTAAATGTTTTCAATTTCACTATGTATGACTTGAAGAGTAATACATGTGATTGTTTTGTGTGGGATGAAGGAAACGGCCATCGTGATGTAAATGAATTAAATACACGTGTCCTTCATTATTTGAAAAAGATTGGTGCCATAAAACAAGATGCAGATGTATATTTTACTCGGACAACTGTGCAGGGCAGCAGAAAAATAAATTTATGCTTGCTCTTTAGTTATACTCCACTCGTTATTTAGGCCTGAAATCAATTACACACAAATTGTTTGTAAAGGCCACTCTCAGAATGAAGGCGATTCTGTTCACTCATTGATAGAGAGAAAGGTTAAGCACATTATCAGAAGCGTATACTCCTAATTTCTTCATCTCCGTAATTCGATCTGCGATAAAAAAAGCAGAGAACCTTTCCATGTCAAAGAATTATGTTACAAGGATTTCTATGACAGTAAAGCTCTGATTGGAGACATAGGTCCTCGGAGCAAGACAGTATTCATTATCAGAAGTAAAGATGCTGAAAGTCGGAAGTGATTCTCCCAATTCCGTTTTTTTTTTTTTTTAAATACTGGTATGAAGCTGACTTTAAAGAAGCAATAATAATCAAAAGGAAGACACGTTACGGACACTGAATGGAAACCAAATCAGTCACAGTCACAGACTTCGACCTCTAAAAGCAGACTCGACAGAATTTATGTATCTAATAATCTAAATCCGGCAGTTAGCAGCGTTGAAATAGCACCTTTAAGTTTCTCTGATCACTGTCTGTATGTATGCAGAATCAAGAGCAATCCAATTTGCATTGAGAGTTGTAAAGAATACTGGAAGATGAATGTCTCGCTTCTCCGCGACACATCATGTAAAGAAACCGTCATCGGCGCTTGGCTTTCGAGTATTAGAAATTGCCACAAGTATAGTTCTAATTTAAAGTGGTTGGTCACCCAAGTAAAACCAAGAATCAGAAAAGCAATTATTGCCTACTCGCAAGTAAAACATTACTGTACAAACAACACCATGGAATTTTACTACAGATGTCTGAAGGATCTGTATAAAAAAGTCGTGTTCACTACCCATGATTAAAAAATATAAAGCCAAAATCAACAAAATACAGGCAGCAAAAGTGGAAACCCTCCTAGTCAATACTGATAACGCGCATGTCGTAGAGAAAGAGAAGGCCTCCCTATACCACCTGATTAGGGCGACAAAAAGAAGAAACTCTCAATTTGGGTTTAATGGGCGCAAGAATCAAAGCAAACACGATGTTTATATAAGCAATGAGAAAAGTATCTGAAAACAAAGAAACCATTATGGCTCAACTACTGGAACACTACAAACCAGTGAATACAAAGGCATCTGTGGGGAGAGCCCACATCAATAAATCATTCCACCATATCAGGTTTTATTTTCTGGAACATCATAGCAGCACGAAAGGACAACTTCCCCAAGAATACAAAAGAGATATATACAATCATGACGGCTCACAAACGTGGCAACAAAATAGAAAATAAATACCCAGATATTAAATGTAAAAACGTGTGGAGAAACATTTTAAACATGAAAATTCCATCTGATAACTAAACCCTGTGGTGCAAAGTAGTTAACGAGACCCTGGCTACAAACGAAAAGCTACACCGCATGCATCTTAAGGCAACCGACAGATGTGACTCTTGTGGGAACACAGATACGCTTTACACCGTTTTTCTTGTGGAAAAGCAGAATCAATCTGGATGTGGACAAAACATGTGACAGCGTATATCTTACAAAAACCGCCCAGGAAAGTATTAAGTACAATTCTAGCAATGCCGGATATCATGATTAGTCTGAAAAACACAATTGTTTAGTATGGATCCTAAGCCACTCCATGCACGATATATTGCAGAAGATATCCCAGAATTTGGAAGAATACCTGTCAATGCTCAAAATAAAACAATGGAGTCTAAAGAAAACCGCGAAATATAAAATAAAATTCGGAGGTTATCTGGATGAGATACTCAAAGATAGAAAGAACACCAGCTAACGTAACAAGACAATAAAAAAGAAATAAAATAAAATCCTCAGAGTCGAGACACCTGGCTACATAATTAAATATTGAAAAAAATTATTCCTCGTAAATGAACGACACTAATATATTTTCATGTTTTCGACCAATGAATGACAAAAAAGGGCTACCGTTTGTGGATGCGCCACGACATCGGAAGAGGGAAAGAAACAAGAGCTGACCAGTGGATGAAGGTATCTTTTGACTCGGACTTCAATCTATTCGATCTCCGCAACAACTTCGCCCTCAGTCTTCCAGAAGGGAAGAGTGTATCTCAACTTCGACCTTGTGTAAGGCAAGATAACGTCTTCTGAAGCATGCTTTGGGTCCTGCGCTGCATAATCTTAAGTGATAAAAAAGGTGGACCGTCCCAGCATTCGCGGGAAACCATGTAAAAACAACAATCAGGAGGGCCGGTACGAGATTCGAACCTTGTTCCTTTGTATCTTCCTGAGGCCTTAGCGCACGCAGCCATACTGGAGAGCAATAAAGGCCATAATAAAATAATAAAAAAGGCATGAAATTCAAGGAGACTGATAGAAGGTGTTAACTTCAGGAGTGCAGGATTTGTGAAATGACCATACGAAGAATAGTGGCTTGTTACGGCAGGCTGGGGAGTGGTGGTGCAAACGGAACTATTTCACCTAACAGAAGACACCTATAAGACCAAAAACACGAACCGCAATCACGACACTATGTCACGAATGAATGGACGTATTTCACCCAATAATGTATACTAGTGATCGCCCAGCGGTCGAAATTCGACCGTAATTCATTAAGTTGTTTAGTTTCTTTCATGAAAGAGTAATAATCAGTATTTGAATTTGTTCTATTGCGTTTGGTGTAAGCATAGATATATTATATACTGTATACCCTGACGTCGTTTGCTGCGAGCGTGTACCAATAGGATATAAGCATGTGTTGTTTGGCTTAATTCTCTGCATTGCCTATAAAATTAAAATGATACACTCCACGCGTGACTGTAGGCTAAATTTGAGCATCTGAACTAACCATACCAAATGATGAAATGTATTTATCGATGGTTCATTTTAATTTAAAATATTCATTTTGACTTAAGGCCGGTAAACTGCTTTAGCTTTATGAAAGATGAAGTAAATGCAGTCCTTTCACCTGAAGTGACTTCTGAATCGAAATGTTTTGCATTGCGAAACCTGCATTATAAATTCGAAACTGTAAAAATTTCGTCGAATGACATTCAGTGCGCATTTAAATGTATCTATCAAAATAATTTCGTCATTTTGTGTGTTCGCTATTTAAATTTGGTCTATTATCATTTTGAATTTCACGCAAGTGAATTCCTTATTTCTTCTCTCTCTCTCTCTCTCTCTCTCTCTAATGAAATTACTGAAATTAAAAAAAATCAAAAGACACTTAACCAAAGTTTAACACTTTAAATAATCAAATGACCATATAGTATATGGCAGAAAAGCTACATTCCTTTCCGAAGTATTTCTTCTATAACTTCAAAGACTAATCTCTACTTTATGCGAATCTTTCGTTTTAACAAAGACTACAGAGTGTCTCAATCCTGGGAATTCACGTCAGAACGTTGGCTCCGGTCCTATTACATACAGACACATACGTTCGCAAATTAATTTTTTACTTGAATAATCTATTTGTAACATATATTAACTATGCTTATTATATTTTTTTCTTTACTGCTGCCTAAGATAACAGACATCGGCAGATTCGCTTATCACTATAATAAGTTCAGAGATTAAGCCAGACTGTTTTGTTTCATCAAAGACCACAAAGTACGCCATCTATCAGCTAAACCTCGAAATGTTACTTCTTGCTTCTATGTAAGTTCAGAGATTAATCTCGACTGTTTTGTTTCACCAAAGACCACAAAGTACGCCATCTATCAGCTAAAAATTTTAGCTTTCTGTATTTCTTTAAGTTCCTCCGTTTGCCCAATATTCTGGCCGATAGCTGCGCTATCTACCAGCTGTCTGGTGAAGCAACGCCCAGAACTGGCGGCATCTGAGCGAACTACGTAGGCGAGCGTGTGTTTATTTAATTTAATTTAATGTATTTGTAAAGCATATTATATATAGATTTTAGCTTCCTGCACTTATTCTCCATATAAACTTTAACTGTGCCAAATCTTACACTTCTCCTTGCGCGCAATATTCTTAAAAATGTATCATTAGTTTTCGCTTAGCGTATTAATATATAGATTGTAGATACGATTTTTAATTTGCGCGTCTGTATGCTCAGCGTCTCGGCGGGTGGAACGTGCCTGCATAGTTGTCGTGTCCCGTAGGGATGAAGCTCTACCGTCGTCTAAGGGGGCCCCTGAGACACAGGGAGCACCTCACTAAGGACCTCTCACTGCTCAGGGGGGCCCCAGCCTAAAAAAGGTCGCCCATCTGGCCTGAGGGCCCAAAATAATTTTTTTGCACTGGGGCCCTTGTTGACCTAGCTACGCCACTGGATGAAGGCTGCTGCTAGAAATCACTTCCTACAAGACTTTCTATCTGGCTGGTAGTATGTCGCCTGTAGAAGCTACCATACTGCATGGCCAAAGGGCAGTGAGTTACATATGAGAGCTCTGTGGACGTTACATTCACTGTTTAAAATGCAACTGTCTATTATTCAAGCTAGGAAGTAGCACAAGTTATTTTGTGTATCTTTCTTTCTTGATTTGTAGCATGGAAGAAAACTACCGGGAACTAATGAAGTGCTTTTTAAATGAGACATTTCATTGGGTTCTTTCACCAGGTTGCTAGATCCGTAAGCGAGTCAACGAGGCAACTCGTCTCATTTCTCTAGTTACTCATTCACTTGATAGCACAGAAAATTAAAATTTCAATGAATAATCAACTTTTTCTAACAATGTGAGTGCCGCACGATCTTTCATTTATAACTTCTCATGCAAGAGAATTTCAGCTGTCGGTGCCCCCATTATAAAATGTTTGTTTGTTTGTAATGCACATTTCGGGATAAAATAAACTTGATCTGTACAACTTATAAGAAACATGATTTTTGTAATTTCATATGTAATTACGGGCAATTTTATTTAACAATTTTCATTATTGTCTCATAGTCCATGGGATACTCAAATCCATAGCATAGTGAGGAATTGCTATTTAATATATTAAAAAATGGAAGGTATCCCTTACACACTTGATGATAATCACGGAGAAAAATTAAATTACATCATTCTTTTGAATTTCGTAAACCGGTATGATACATGAAAAAAATTAAATACGAGTAATTCTATAACCACAAATCGTGATATTACAACGCGACGCGCTTGTAAGGATAGGCCGAGAAGACCACACAAATCATCATCAGCACAGGGTTCAAATCCCCGTCTGGTCTCCCGGATTTCGGTTTTGCAAGGTATCCCGAACTCAGTCAAGGTGAGTGTCGGGTTAGTTCCTTTAAAAGTCCATGGCCGAATTCCTCCCCGTTTCTTTACTTCCATATTCTTCCAGCTCTAATGAAGGGCCACGATAGAAACAAAAACAACAAAAGAAGAAGAAATTATCCGCTTTCAAACAATGTTATTGTTGGTTTTACGTCCTGACTGCTTGTTTCTTTTCAAGTCCTAATTATAAGCCTGTATTCCATCACATTTCTCCCACTCTCTTCTATCACACTTCCTAAATACATAAATTCTTCCACTTTCCGGCATTCCGATTAACGCTACACTTCTTTCGTGTTGTATTTACTGCTTCACTTATTCCGGCTGAGAATTGCATTCCAAAGATTCCATTTCTTGTCGCCACGCACCAGATGTTCTAACTCACAGTATCCCCGTACCGTCGCGTCGTCAGCCAACTAATCGATGTTACTGTCCACCTTTATTCATATTTGATCCACAATAGGGATGTAACGGATCTCCGCATCCGCATCCGCTTGCGCATTCGCACACGCAATTTTTATTGCGGATGTATATATCGGATGCTTTGTTTACATTGCAATATATATTATTCTTTTCGATTTATACGAGATTTTGCCCATCGTCTGTTAGCCATCAGCAATGTGGTTGTTTTTTTCTGACGATTTTGCAATAAAAATAACAGTGAACTAAATGGCGTTATTATCTATGCGACGAATTTACGAGTTTAAACTTGCGTGTAAAGCAAGGCACCTTCTTCACGGTCCAACTTACAGGACATCGGTACAGAGCTTCCGTATCCGCAAAACATCCGCATCCACGGATATAAAGCGTTGAAAATCCACATCCGCAAAGATGGCTTCTGTTACAAACCTAAATCCACAACAACTATGATTGAAAATGGAAACATTAAACTTTGCAATTACTAAACAAAAAGTTATGAATCAGTGGAAGACAGGGATTATCGAATGTTTGTTAGCGGGGACTCTATAAACAATAATAATTTAGCAGCTACTATTAACAGATCAGATACTATAAACAACTATTCGCTTGAGGCAACAATGGGGAACATATTCCTTATTTTGTATTTTTCAGCGAAAGTTGCGCTATTATACCCGCATTGTAGAACCTCGCCTTTGTTGACCAATAGGTCGTTTCCGACACGTGCATGGAGATAGCGTGCTTTGATTTACGGAATACTTCACGACGAATTTCAGGAATACGACTTCACCTCCTCCATAATGCCTACCCGAGTGGGACCCTAAATCCTCGGGACCACTGCTGTAAAGAGCTTATCAGCCCCCTTAACTCAGAAAGTACTTCTCATTCCAAGTTTACGTCGGGAACGCAGTTTTAGTGTCTGATAGTGGCTCCCGGAAGAAAGAAGGAATAATATCGAATTAAGGTTTCTCAACTCTAATCGGCCTCATGTAGAGCGAACAATTTTAATCAATTTGAGGAGATGTGTTTTCAGTAATATATAATTGATGACTTAAATCCAACAAATGAGAAACTGTTCAAGATACATTTCTTGGTTACAGGCAAATGTGAGAAATGTGTCAACAGTAACACAGACAGATTTCAGCACCACTTATCGTTTTGCGAATCACAAAACATCTTGATATGGCTCAGATCAAATTGGTACAACTGGATGAAACTACACAAAATAACCTCATTTATAAAGACAGGCATAACCTCAGACCGGTAATGTCCGTCGACTGACATGAAAACAGAATGCCTGGCAAAAAAAAAAAAAAAAAAAACGCAGTCGTGGAGTGGGGATCCATTGGGTATGACCTTAGGTCACGGCTGATTGTGATTGAGATAACTCAGACAGCACAACGTTACGTCACGGACATCCTGCATCACCATGTGTTACATCGCATGCGACAGTATGGCGGTCCCAATTTTCAACAGGACAATGATCAACCACACACTGCACTTGTCTCTGTGAACTGTCTGTGTGGTATGGAAGTACTCACGCAGACAGCAAGATCTCCAGATCTGCCTCCAATAGGACATGTGTGGGACGTCAAATCCGTCCCAGTGCCAGTGCTGGGATATTAACAATAGCTGTGGGCTAGATTGCCTCGGGAGAGGATATCACGATTTTATGGCAAATTCACTAAATGAATCCACGCTATAGGGGGCGCAACTTCTTGTTTATAAGCTGGCTCATACTGTCAAGTTTTTTTTTTTTGTAAATTTGACTCGATTTTTTAATCACTGAAATAACATTACAAGCCCTCTGAACCCGTGAATTTTCACTTCGTTTTCTCCTTCCGTTCTAGTTGTTTCACTTTTTTTGTTAGGAAGTGTATATTTGTCAGCAGCATGAAAAAAATAACATAGATTGTTAATTTCTCCTCGTTTCACCAGTTCATATGGCAGGCATCATGTTTTGTCTTCTTGTCAATGATGCAGAGTTAGATATGTAGGCGAAAGCACAATTTTTCAGGCTTCAAAGACATTCCACATGAAGAACGGTTTTAAGCAGCACATCACACACATGGGAAGACATTGTGGATACTGATAAATGTTGATGGTGATGCACACTTGTCGGCGTAGATGCAGGTGTTGAAGATGACTCTCCATTTGTCTAATGGTTTGATTTGTTTTGTTTATGCCTGAAAAATATGCAATGGAAAAGGCAATAAAGGAAAAATAAAAAAACTAAAAACAACACGTCTATACAACAGAGCATTTTGGAATAATTTAAACAGCACCGACGTGTTAAAACAGAAATCTGGGTATACTTAAGACAGCCAGATGAATAAATCGTTTAATGATGTTTGTACAAATGTAGTGTATAGGCGAACTTGGCAATCATGGGTTGAAGCAACAGAAAGAAAAGGTCATTAAAGAACATATGCAAGAGTGTGAAGGCAGAGAAAAAATGTAACTATGATGCGCAAATTTTTAAGAGTTGTATCTGACTATATGAGCTACACCAGTAGATACATTCCGTGATTGTGATCCCCCTTTAAACTGTAGGTCCCAGAGGGAATCGTAGCTTTGACAAATGGCTTACTATGGTTCCTTCGGTAGAATCCAACCAACGTGCGACTTGTGGACTAAGTTTCATTTTCTTTTCTTTTTTACTTAAAAACAAAGACAAAGCACTGTCTACATTTGGTTTGAAAAAACCCAGTCCATCTCTCCTTTTTCCCTCCCTGCCCACTTAATTTTTGTAACTTTTCTTTATACCAACACATAGGTTTCATCCCAAATCGAGGGATCTTCGCACACATAAAATATAAATCAAACAGAAAAATATTCCATATATTTGGTTAGGAAAAATCAGCCCTTTCCACCTTTATTCCCAACGTTCTTCATACAAACACACACCTATTATTCGATTTTGGTGGAACATAACCTTTAAAACAAATAGAAAAATACTGTTTGGTTTACAGAGTATAACCCCACTCTTCCTTTCAAAAAATACATAATTTCTGTCAATGTTGTTCACACAAGCCCACAATTCTTATTCGATTTTGGTAGTACTTCACACACGTATCTCTCATATTAGAGCGGCCAGGTAGCTCAACGGTTAAGGCCCTAAGTTCCGAACATTTCTGTCTCCGGTTGCGGGCTCAAACCCGGTGGAAGCAGAACATTTTAAGTGCTGTTTATAACTCTATGAGCAATACTGCCACGTTCCGTGGCTTAAATACGACATTAAGGTGTAAGTCCCAGAGTAAAGGAACTGTCCAACGTACCTCTCACACAATGGCTGAATATGGCTCCTTCGGAAGGATCCAATCTAAGTGCGAGTTGTGGAACTTTTTTTACTTTAAAACAAAGAAAAAAGTACTTCCAGCATTTGGTAAAAAAAAAAAGGCAGCCCATCTCTCTTTTTTTCCCTCCCTCTCTCAATTTTTGCCAATATTATTTATACAAATCCACAGTTTCCACCCCATATCGATGGAACTTTGCATACATATGCTATAAAATAAACATAAAAAAACTTTCTACATTTACTTTTCAAAACGCCATCCTCCACCTTCTTTACCCCACCCTGTTAATTATTTGCAATGTTTTTCTTACAAAAACATGGTTTCTATCATATCTTGATGGAACCCTGCATACAAAATAGGAAAATTCTGTCTACGTTTAGTTTGCAAAACCTAACCACTCTCCTCTTTAACTCATTCTTAGTATTTGCCAACATTGTTCATACAAACCCACAGTTTTTATCCGATATCGAAGGAACTTTGGAGATGCATACTTGCAAGCAAACAAAAATATACCTCCCACATTTGGTTTTACTTATGACTTGACGCCTCGTCGACGTCGAGGTCATTATAGGCGGGATGGGATTGGGGCAAGGAATGGGAAGGAATTAGCCCATGGCATTTTGAAGGAAGCATCCCGGTATTCGCCTGAGTCCCCCTCACCTCCTTTTCCCCACCAAGTTTTTTAAATATTCTTCACACAAACTCACGGTTTTTATCCAATTTTGATGGAATTCTGAGTACAAATACTTTGAAACAAATAGAAAAATGCTGTCTCCTCGCCTCCTTTAACTCCCTTAATATTTTCCAAGATTGTTCATACAAACCCACAGTGCTCATCCTATTTTTATAGTGCTTAATACACGTGAGCTTTAAAACAGAGTGGTCTGGCAGCTCAATGGTTAAGGCTCTTGCTGTCAAAAGTGTCGTGATCCGTTCCCGGGTTTAAATTTCTGTGAAAGTAGGAATGTTTAAGAATGGTGTATGATCAATGGCTTATTTTACGCCCTCCGGTAGGATCCAACCAATCTTCGGGTTGTGAACTAAGTTAATTTTCTTACTTTAAAACAAAGAGAAAAATACTGCCTAAATTAGATTTGCAAAACCCAACCCTTCTTCCCCCTTTAACCCTTTAACTTTTTCCAATGTTCTCTACACAAACGCACATTCTGTATCCGATTTCGATGGAACTTTGTACACATATACTTTAAAACAAAGAAAAAAATGGTGTAGGTACATTTGGTTTACAAATACCCAACACTCTTTCTTAACCAAAATTTATACTTGAAACAGTTCTGATTTTTTTTCCAAATATCTCTAAAACGGTAGAGAAATCAACCAGAGTCGATAGTGATAGTCTGTCAAACGGCGTTGGACTGATTACGATCGGACAGTTGATGACCAAAAAATTCTAACTTCAAATTTGGGAGTGCACAATTTCTATTTTATCTCGTAGGAAGTTTGCGCACATATGCTTTAAAATATCTGAAAAATGATGTTTGCATTTATTTTACAAAACTATACCCGATCTTCTCCTTCGCCCCTTTTAAGAATAATTTACATAAGCAATTTTTTTCATTTTTTGCATCTGTACGGAAATCTGCCAAAGTGGATTGGGATGGAGAATGATTACTAGAATCCGATCAAAAGGAATAAAACAGCAAAATTTTCATATCCACCCGCCGAGCAACGACAGGAACTCTGCTTTTGCAGAAGTCGAAATACAAAAAATATTGTATATCCCAAAGCTCTAGAATAAACTTGTTCAATTTTAATTTAACGCATAAAAATCATAGTCTTTCATTTATTTTGTACGTGTAAATGTGCCTCTTTCGTATATGCGTCTCCACTTAGGAAAGAAAAAGAGACATTGAAACGCATCCCGGGCAAAGCTAGAACTCTATAAAAAGAGGGGGAAATATTATATTTTGATCAACCGCAAAGAATTGAACGAAGAACATGCCACAGAACTTTCTAAAAAAGTGAAACTACTTATTGAAAGTACATCATTAAACAGTCGTGCAAGGAATCCATGAAGCCGGGAACAAGCGGGAAGTAAATGAATATATGGGCTCCAATATTAATATGCTGTATTATACTAAAATAACGACTTAGAAATATTTTGTGCCTCCAACGAAAAGTATATTCACTTCAATTATGGTCAGATAATTATTAAATGGGGAATGAATATAAAGATTTGACAATGCAACTCGTTTCTTATCATATAGGCCTATTGTTTCAGAAAGCTTTTTCCCACATTTGATTTAAAACAACAAATTAATTAATGCCAGGGAAATGGTAAAGTAAACACGTTTTCAGTACCGATCTACATCAGTAATGATGCCAGGAAGAGCGGCGGATAGCGCCTGAATCATATCTTCAGTTAGAACGTCATTGGCATTACTTACGTACAGATTTATTAGATTTGGATCGACTGTGGAACAGGATAAATTACACAGACATTACCAGGGAAAAAACCTTCACAGACGTGCTCCATTGCAATTAAATTAAATTAAATTAAACGATCTTTAAGTGGACATTTTTCCATAACAACCAGTACACAGTCTCTTAAATACAGTCAGCGATAATAACTGCGTAGCTATTCGTCTTACAGGTAAGCCAACTTAACTCTCAAATTCTCTTATGCTGAAACCGTTCCACCATTATTACGTATTATTTACATAAATATTTTCATGTTTCACTAGCTCTATGGTTGTTATCTCACAGAATTCCTATCCGGCCATCCAGATTTCGGTTTTCCTTGATTTTCCGAAATCACTCCAGGTGATTGCCAGGATAATTCCTTTAAAAGGCCATGGCAGAATTCTTTTCCGTTGCGAACGACCTAGACGAAGAAGAGGCGTAAAGCCTTAAGCAAAATAGAAACAACCAACATTTGAGTTACAGATTTCTTGCCTCCGCATGACGTCCCAACAAGTTATTTTTTTTTTTTTTTATTACTGCTTAACGTCTCCTATAACAACTAGGTCTTTAGAGAAGGGAAAGGATGGGGTTCAAGGAATGGGAAGGAATTCGGCCATGGCCTTTTTTGAAGGAAGCATCCCGGCATTCACCTGGAGTGATTTCGGGAAACCATGGAAAACCCAAATCTGGATGCCCGGACGGGGATTCGAACCGCCGTTCTCCCGAATGCGAGGCCAGAACGCTAACCGTTACACCACCACTCTCGGTCCGACAAGTTCTAACACGAGTAGAGACAGTAACAGAAATTGTAAGTTCCAATTTTCGACTGAGAACAATGAGTTTAGATGCTAAAATTGTGGTTTGGTTATAGTCGGAAAAATGTATGCTGTTATAAATCTATAAGGAAGCTGCGTCTGCACAAACTACCGCAGCAATTTGAATGGTGTTTTCAAATTTTTAGAGCTTATAGTGCTGATTAAAATCTGCGAACATAGCTTATAACTTATATGTACCGAGGACCGTAGCAAGAAATTAAAATACTTCGAGATAGAAGAAATATGCACCTCTCTTCACTCATTATTCCAGATAAGCACCGCTGTCGATAAAAACTGACAAAAGATCACACTACGATCGTGCTTGGATTGTGTTTTATTTTTTGGCTTCGGTTATGCAGATCTTCAGCTCGTACATCAAAATAAACAGAATACGAATCAAACGTAAAGAGAACCTTAAAACGAATAGTTCGTTTCGAAACTGTTATTGTTGACACAAAAGAACCTCCTACTTTCTGACACCTCTACCATTGCTTTTCACAGATATCGAATATACTGTTTTATGGATATCAAAACAAGAACGTTATGGCATAGTCAATGTTAGGTTTAAAAGTAAAAATTAATATTATTTTTTACATTTTTAGATGACCATTAATAATCTAGTTACAATACGGGAGTATATGTTAGCGTTCACAATAAATCGTTTAATTAATGCAAGAAATGATAACCAATTATTAAATTACAAAAAGATAACGCTGAGCAACATAGGTAAAGAAATAAATGTTCTAATAGAGGTCTGAATACTGAAGGGTGTGAAATGTTTGTTGATCATGGACTTTGTCAAACGTAAGTTAATACACCACCTCGCACGACGATTTGAAATTATCGAACTTGCACTAGGATGAGACCCATAATCCTTGTGAGAAGTGTAAACATTACCTGGAAGTATATCAAGCAGATTATGGGGAAAGATACCACCGTCTCGCCAACCAAATTTACATCTACGAAAATCAAGCTGCCAACAAAATACCTGAAACACACACAAAAATTCTACTAGGGGACTTCAACGCGCAGTTAGGCAAAGAAAAAAAATACAGAGAATTTACAGGCCCTTACACATCACATAATCGTACAATCAAAAATGGAGAACATCTTATAAAGTACTGTCAGAACTTTGACCTAAAAATAATGTCAACGCAATTTCAAAAACCCAGACGGAAACTTATGACTTGGATCTCACCCAACTACTTATGGGGAGAATTTCAGATAGACCACGTAGCCATATCAAACAAAAGCAGAAGAGAAATTTTAAATGTGAGAACCCGTAAAGGATTCTTTGAATCAGATCATCACTTGTTACAAGTAAAGATCAGGCCAATCCCAAGAAATAGAAAACCAACAAAGAAGACTGTAACCACCAGACCAGAACCAGAATATCTGAAGAAAAAACATAGAAAAAGTCATAAAAGAAATTAATCGAAATGCAGCAGAAAATTTGAAAGACCTCGCAAATGCAGTTCAAAAGGCAATGCGTTGGGGACAGCCTCCTAGGAAACGCAGACATAGATGGTGGAACAAAAAGTGCGACGAGGCTATTGAATGTAGGATTCAGGCATGGACTAAATTCAATAGTAACAGAACAACAGAAACATGGCAGCAATTTCACACAGTCCACAATCAAATCTCAAAAGAAATTAGAAAAGAAAAGCGTTCATGCGACAGAAAAAGGATACAAGATATTGAGGAAGACTTCAAAAGAAATAACACAAGAAATTTTTATAGAACTTTCAAAGAACATATTACAGGCTACCAACCTCCAAACTTTTGTTTCAAAAGGCCAGATGGTTCCATTAAAATGAATACCAAAGCTAACTGCAAAATTCTGGCACAATACTTTGAAAATCTCCTCAACTTCGAGAAACCGACGGGAAAATTGACCCTTACAGAAACTACACCAAATCCGGACTCTACACCACCCACACTCGAAGAGATAAAGGAGATCATAAAACAACTGAAAAACAACAGAGCTCCAGGAGAAGATGGCATTATTGCCGAATTCTGGAAGCTTGGAGACGAAAATCTCACAAAGAAAATTCATAAAATTATCACAGATATTTGGGCCTGAGAGAAAATTCCACAAGAACGGAAATGTGCACTAATACATCCCTTACATAAAAAGGGTTACAAGACGGATCCCAACAATTACAGAGGTATCTCCTTGCTGCCAGTCATTTATAAAATCCTCTCCAAAGCCCTACTGAACAGGCTAGAACCTCAGGTAGATCCACATATAGGTCAATACCAGGCAGGCTTCAGAAAAGGAAGATCATGCATAGAACAAATCTGGAATCTGAGAACACTCCTGAAGATAAGACAAACAAACAATACCGTAATAACATTTGTGGATTTCAGGAAGGCATATGACTCCATAGACAGACAGACGCTCTTTGACATAATGAAAGAAAACGGCGTAGACAAGAAGACAAGGGCTCTGATACAACAAACACTCACGGATACCACGTCTAAAGTGAAATTTATGGGAGAAACATCAGAACCATTCAAAATTTGCACGGGTGTCAGGCAAGGAGATGGATTATCACCGATTTTATTCAACATGGTATTGAACAAAGTTATAAAACAATGGGAAACGCAGGTCAAAGGAATACAGCTAGGAAGAACACGACATACCAAAATAATCATCAGATGCCTGGCATTTGCGGATGACCTGGCAATTCTCAGCAACAATAGGCAGGAAGCACTTGATGCATTGGAACAGCTACATCAAATTGCCGCCAAAACAGGGCTACAAATTTCGTATGAATAAACGCAGTACATGGAGAAACAAAACAACAATGTACAAACAATATACACAAAATTTGGAAACATAAAAAGAGTTGAGAAATTCAAATTTCTAGGGGAATACATACAAGTAGGAGGATCTAACAAGCTATCAAATTCAGAAAGATCAGAAAAGCTTCAGAAGGCTTATAGACTCACATGGTCATATTATAACAAAAGAAGTATATCAAGACAGGCCAAACTCAGACATTACAAAACAGTGGTACTGCCAGAACCAATATATGCATTAGAAACAATCATGATTGGGGCTTCAGGCATAACAGAAGCGGAAAAAGTTGAACGCAAAATCCTTAGAAATTTTTTTGGAGCAATATATAAAGACGGTATATGGATGAAAAGACCAACGAAAGAACTATACGAACATACAGATAGATTGACAGACATGATCAGAAGACGCAAATTACAATTCTACGGACATTTACAGCGAATGAACAGCACTAGACTCACAAGGAGGATCTTTGATGTGGTAAATGGTTCACTCAGGAAAACCAATTGGTTCCAGCAAATAGAAGAGGACTTGAATCACGCAGGGATCAGCAAGGAAATGACACGGGAAAGGGGACAATTCAAGAACAAAATTATGAACACAAAATTTAAAATACAGAAGAAAACAGGAACAAAATGGACAGAACAAAGGAAACAAGAACACAGTGAACGTATGAAGAGGTTTTGGGAAGAGAAGAGGAAGAAGACAAATACAAACAAAAACAGAATAATCATGAATAATTTGAGTTTAAACACTGTCCTCAAGGGCAATAATGATTATTAAAAAATAAATAAATTAAAGTACGAAATTCTACTGCGCAAGACTGGACTCACTCTTTTTTAGGTCTAAGGTAGTTACCATGAAACTTCAAACACAGAAAACCATATTTAGCAAGGACTTTAGATGATCTGCAGAAATTATCCAAGGGCTGCTTTAACATTAGCTAAATCCACAATGCCTTTGAGGCCCCAGTAATGTCTATAAATCGTTCCTATGTTGATAATATATTGAATGTTAAAAGGATCCTAAAATTGCTTAATTACTTTTTCATAAACGTTCGATGCGACTTTTCTTCCCTGTACCAGGCGAATCAGTATTTTGTATATGAGGCAATCAGCAAGTGTTGAGGGTGGATGTGTAAATTAGTAGAAAGCTGACTTTAACACGTTCCTGGCTTTAGGGATATATCTGAATATTTCACATCTAGGGGACATTAAATCATTTGCTTTCCAGCTGTAATCCCACGTGCGCTATTGTTGGTGTTAATTCCCCAGTGCCTGGCTACGCGGTCTTGGTGATAGTTAATCCTTCATGGCAGATTTCTTGGAAAATTTAGCTGAGGTGGTTCCCCTTCACCTTCCCAATGATGGGAAAGTTTGTTCGTTTTACTGTTTTGTGTTGAAGACTGTGGAGCGCGCATATTCAGTGCAGTGCGTTGCTTCCTTTGTGAATGAATGCAAGATGAGGGTAGAACCCGGAACCGACCCATCCAGGCTTACTCTTTCGAAAGACACCGATATAGGTAGCATGTTTAACTACCCCAGCAAACGCACGAATACCCATCATCAGTGTCGTATGTATACAATGCGGAGAGGCTTGGGTTTGACTCAGAACCTGGTGGTAATGAACTGTGTCCTACCCTCCCCGCCAAGTACTGGTGATGAACATTTCTTCTACCCCCCAGGACTCGATCCAGCGAACTCCGCGTCAGTTGACGGAGCCACAGCAAGTTATTTCGTAGAACGATACTGAGCTGAAGTATAAATGTATATTTTTGAACGTTTAGACCTGAATTATCAAGGACTGAAAAAGAATTGTATGGTATTTATTCCGCTAAAGTTTATTTCAAGACGAGTTGTTTCCATAAACGTTCTTCTAAAGGCTTTAACGTTCAGTCTTTGCTCGTAATTGCTTCTCGAACGCTCGTAAATGTTGCCGTATTGTATCAAAGCAATTACATTCGTGTAGGCGCAGGTTTTACTGATAATATCAGGCACTCAACTGCATCGGGATCCATTACCCGTTGCTATTGGTTCCAGCAACCGATATTGCCGTATCTCCTCTACGCTCGGTGCGTTAATCTTGTTCTCAGTTGACGTATTATTACTTCGTTAAACTGCTGTAATGGCTAAAGCGCGGTATATGTAGGCAAGTGGAGTCTGTGCCAGAGTACACAGCCAAGCAGAAGCCATGGAGTCCACCTGCCTTCTCCTGCTCTGCGCGTCCTTCACGCTGGTAGGTGGCAGCAGCGGTTCTGCTTAGTCTGCTAACTTAATTCAGGAGCTTTTACATTTCCAGGTTGATCTGTTGGTCTTCCAATTGTATTGAGTAATCTTAGAAGTTCCTTTCCAGCACACCCAAAACTGAACCTTTTGGGTACGCAAAAGACATAGACATATTAAAATGAAACCTTTCCAAAATTTAGGTAATAATTCTGAGCCCTTCGTAAATCCTGGTATTATAAAACAATATCTTTATGAAATATAGACAGAAGTGCCAAAATTCATGCAATACTTCCCAATACTGTTTGGACCTGGTTTTGCCTGGCGAAGTGCAACAACCCGACGTAGCACTGACCCAAGAAGTTGTCGGAGGTCCACTGAGGAAATATTGAGCCATGCCTGCTCCACACATGTTCATAATCGCGAAAATGTTGCAGGACGTTGTACACGCAATGACCTTTCGAAAGTGTCCCAGATATGTTCCAATATATTCATATTTCGTGGTACAAGGATCAAATGATTCGCTGTATTTTTCCACAAGGCTCCTCAAAACTAATAGTGAACTATTTTTATTAGGAAACATGAAACGTTGTCACCTTGGAAGTATCCATCGTTTTCTGGGAACATGAAGGCCATCAATGTCTGAAAATGGTATCTAAGTAGGTGACCATAATCATTTGCAATAAACAGCCAATTCAGTTTGACCAGAGATCCTATAGCACGCAACGTAAGGACAGCCCCTACCAGGATACAACCACCACCAGCATGCACAGTGCCTGGGTTCCTTCTGTCTTTTTTTTTTTTATTAACTGCTTTACGTCTCTTTTTAACATCGAGGTCTTTAGAGACGGGAAAGGATGGGGGGAAAGGATGGGGGCAAGGAATGGGAAGGAATTCGGCCATGGCCTTTTGAAGGAAGCATCCCGGCATTTGCCTGGAGTGATTTGGCGAAACCATGGAAAACCCAAATCTGGATGCTCGGACGGGGATTCGAACCGCCGTCCACCCGAATGCGAGGCGAGAACGCTAACCGTTACACCGCCCCGCTCGGTCCTTCTGTCGTGTTGTGCGTGTCGCACTCGAACCCGACCATAAGGTCTTACCATCTGGAATCGCGACCCATTTGATCAGCTGACATATCTCCAGTCATCTTGGGTGCAGCAGATATGTTCACTAGAGACGTGGTGCAGCCGATGGCGTTTTGTTAGCAAAGTCACTCCAGCCGGGCGTCTACTACCATATCCTACCAACGCACACTGCTCTGCCGCACGATTCATAATGAGTGTTGTTTTCGTCGCGACGCACATGTCTCTGGGCTCGGTCATTAAGTAGACGTGGTCGGGGTAATCCTGAAAATTACATACTCACAGCACTGCGTGGACGAAATCGCGGATACAGCTAGTACATATATTTCTTTCAATGCATTATCACCAATATAAGACTTGTACACTCCCAAGACCTTCTTCACCCTCCTCCTGTCTTCCAATAAACCACATTCCATCTCTTTTATCATATCTATTACTGATTTCATTCTGCGCTAATTTCCAGAAACATCTCTAGCAGCCCTTCTTTGCACCCTCTCCAACTCCTGTATTTGATACGCAAAATGTGAGTCCCATACTACACTACCATATTCGAGCAATGGTCTGACCAAAGTTTTGTAACCTAAAGCCTTTACTTCTCTCGTACATCCCCTTATCACCCTCTCCAACAAGTGCAGAATTTTGTAACCTTTTCCTACCACCTGTCCAACGTGCCCTGCCCAGTTAAGCTCGTTAACAAATTTAATGCTAAGATATTTACATTTCAAGTCTTCAACAAGCAATTCTTTCCTCACCTTATAGTCATATGAACCTTTAGTTTTTTATTTGTGTATCTAATAAGCTGACTCTTCTTTGCATTTATCTTCATCCCACGTTCACCAACCCAACTAGATATCCTGTCCAGATCCCCCTGCAACTGTTTACAAATCTTAACCATTTTGATCCTTTTATATTCCATTATTTCATTTGCAAACAATTTAATTTCTGATAATAAACAATCAACACAATTATTCATTAGAATAATAAACAGCAATGGTCCCAATACGATACTCTGTGGCACTCCCATTTTTACTTCAACTTCTTTTGATATCGCATTTCTTACCTAACCTTCTGTTTTCTACCTTTCAAAAATTCTTCTATCCAGCAAATCACTTTCTGGCCCACTCCAATAGATTTTACCTTATTTACTACCATTTTATGGCTCACTCTGTCAAAAGCCTTTGAAAGATCTAGTGCTACACTATCAATTTGGTCTCTCTTGTCCATTTCATATGAAATATCTTGCATATATCCCACCAACAGAGATTCGCATGAATATTCTTGCCTAAAGCCATGTTGCTTACTTGAAAACCACTTAAGCACCTCACACATATTTCTGATGTGGTTGCATATCAATCTTTCCATTAATTTACCTACCACTGACGTCAAACTGATCGCTCTGTAATTTTTTACTCTATTTCTCACCTCCGCTTTAAGTACCGCCACTATTATCGCACTTTTTCAGTGCTGTGGTAAACAGCAAGTATCCAGACTCAATTTAAATAATATTTCAAGTAAAGTACAATGTCTGATCCGGATATCTTTAATATATCTGTAATAATATTATCTACACTAGCCCCTTTACGTTTTAAATGCTGATCAGTTTCAGTTCACTGGCTGCTGAATAATCCATCGATCAACATTCCCCTTTCATTATCTTATTCAAGCTACCATCCACTTTCAAATTCTCTGCTAACATCATTTCAGCACCTTCCACTAGTTTTTCCTCGCGGGCGTTTTGCTAAATGTATTTATCTTCAGGAAACAAACAAAACATTAATTGTACAATTAACTTCTTTCAGGCTCTCGGACTTATACTAATAATTACCAACTTCTCTCGCTCCATCATATCTGCTTCATCTTAGTCAATAATCGTGGTGTATCTTTGAACTCAACAAGCCATTCAGTCTCCTTTTCTACCAGCTTGATAATCTTTGTCCTTTGAACATGCCATATAAAAGTTCCTAAATATATATATATATATATATATATTTTACATTTATTCGCATCCTCAGTGAAGTAGTGTTCCTTACACTATCTTCAGTGATTTTAATAGCAAATATGTCCTTTAGATTATAGTAGCGCGTAGCTATAGCAAGAAAGATGAACAATAAACATTTCAAGCTGATTTCAACGCCATGTTAGTTACTTAAATTTATATTATTATTATTATAATTATTATTGCAGCTATATCGATCCTTTTTTCAGGATGTAGCCTCTTTAAGTCTAATGAGCAATATATTAGAATTTAATTCTACATAGTATTGTTGTCGTTCTTTCCATGCTGATCGATCTTGAGCCACCCTCTTCCAGTTCACGCCTGTAACTCGACGTATATCCTTATCCCAGCGATCTTCCTCTTGCTCTTTTTAGGTTTCTCGGTATCCAATCCAGCACTACCGTAGTCCATCTTTCATCTCTTTTGCGAGCAATATGACCGGCACATTGCCATTTTTGGGTCATGAATTTTTTTTAAGATGTCTGTTACGTTAGTTATTGAACAGATGTGCACGGCCCTTTTCCTGTCTCTTCTTGTAAACCCTAGAATTGCTCTTTCCATACTTCGATGGGCAGTTCTCAGTTTTTGATTCGTGTGACTATTTAGGGTCCAAGTCTGGCAGGCATATGTGAGGACCGGTAATTCACATTGTTCAAATACCTGTTTTTTAAGATGTACTGGCACGTTAGATTTAAAAACTAAGGAATTTCTTCCGTATGCTCTCCAGCCCAGCTATATCCGTAAATCTCAGGCTTTGAGTCGCCATTCATATTGATCAGTTGGCCAAGATAGATGTACTGATCTACGGACTCAATACTAGAATCTTTCGCATCTGCATTGTCTTTATCCTTTTCTGTCCATTTGTTTTGCATGATTTTGCTTTTTGATATGTTTATTTTAAGGCCAACTTCACTACACGCTGTCTCTAGTTCATTTATCAGTTCTTTGAGCTCTTCCAGACTGTTTGAGAGTAAAACTATATCATCAGCGAATCTTAAGTTGTATACTACTACACAAATTTGTAATTGGACTTTATCTGTTTGTCAGTTTATACTGAACAGTTTTTGATAGAGTTTTCGCAGTGTGAACGCTTGAGGTGGGTTTTAGTACTGTATCAGTTGTAACTACTATCCCCCTCGCCAGTGGAGCAGGAAATCAAAATCTCTTCTGAACACCTAATTCTTCTACGCATAATCTGGCGCAACTAAGAAACGTCTTAATAAATTTTGAGGGAATTTTCTCAGTTTCAATTAACATATGGCCTAAAGTTTGAAGTGCATGCAGTCACGTTAACTACGGACGTAGCAAAATATTAATATCTGATTTAAACATTTTCAATGAAAAGTCCTAATATCCTTTCGCTATCTATTAGTTATTTCCACAATTATCAGGAATTTAGGTTCTAACACTGTTCAACATTGTTAAGAGAGAATGCAAGAAGTGTAGGTAAACGCCATGAAGCCGCAGTTACAGAAATTTTAGAATACTGACTTCTCAGGCCAACAATAACAGCTAGATTGTTAATTCCATCGTGCAACGACTTAACAGGTGTGATCAGCATTTTACCTGTTTTGATCTGTCCAACTCTAGCAGTAGTGAACTTGTGTTTCAGGTCCGAGGCTTCGGTTTCTCCAGCTATGAGGAAGAGGTGGTTCCTATGACTGCACTGAAAAGAAATGATGGCGGTATGCAGATGCCTTACGGTCAGCCGCCGCAACAATCTTCGTACCAGAATGCACCTGTAAAACGTATGTATCAGTCACCATACGAAGCAGCTGTCCAGCCGTCACCCGAGACATCATACCAGCAGCCCTACGGTTCTCCCTATCAGAACAGGAATCAGCCTGCCTACCAGAGACCACAGATGCCTCAACCTCCCTACCAGAACTCGTTCCAAAGACCATCGCAAGCTCCATATAGAGAGACTGCACGGTCTCCCTACCCCAATGGAGTTCAGCCTACCTACCATAAACAGCAACAGAGGCCATCTCAGTCTCCTTGCCTCGCCCGTAGGCCGACGCCGGCCCAGGAGTGGCCGAGTCAGGACCGAATGGACTGCAGAGACGTTCAAGCAACTCTGACAACATGGCGCGCTACGACAACTCACCCGACGCCTTCGTCATCAGATCTGGTGAGTCCCTCGAGGGGATGACATGTCGAATCACCCTGCATGTTTCACCATATCCATCATCAAAAAGCAGCTATAGTGCGCTCACGAACGATGGCGGCCCAGTTTAGCGAGGTTCTGCGCAGGTACGTCATCACTCTGCCAGTAGCCAATCGAATTCAGTAGCAATCCAGCGCTTGTCGTGGTTACACGAGTGTCGAATTCGAAGTTTTTGTGTAGTGGGCCGTGAGTATTGCTATAATTTCTATATTAAATAATGGAAGACGAACAGCATAAGCGTCAGGTTCTGCATAGGCAAAGCAGAGAACAAATTTTTAAAGTTTATACATATTTTAAGCGCGAGGCAGACGCTGGAGCGCCAACGCACGACGTTGCCAAAGCTCAAGAGAGGACTGCTGAAGCGTGTGGTGTTAGCCTTAGAACTGTGCAACGAATAGTTAAGGAGAGTAAATCTTCATTACAGGCAAGTGGGAGCGTGCTTTTGAAGTCACCAAGTAAACATCACAGACGCCAAAAGCCTGTGACAGGTTTAGATGACTTTAATAAAGACGTTCTCAGGCGCAAGATACACGACATGTATGCCGCAGGAAAATTTCCTACTGCGAAAAATCTGACAGTAATAATGCGCGAATCTATAGGGTTCGAGGGAAGTAAAGGGTCCATGTTACGTGGTTTCAAATACGCGAAATGTAACGATGGGAGGAAATTTCTTATGGAACGTTCAGATATCGCTGCTGCAAGGTCCATGTTCCTGAGAAAAATGCATGAAATAAGGCAACAAGAAGGAAATACTGAAATTTATTACTTGGATGAGACTTGGGTAAACCAGAATCACACGAAAAGTACTTGTTGGACATTGAATGATAGTTTAGGGGGCCTGAAAGTTCCGACTGGTAAAGGTGCCCGTTTAATCATTTGCCATGCTGGATCTGCTGCATCTGGTTTCATTCCTGAAAGTAAATTAGTTTTTAGGTCCAAACATAGCAGTAACAGTGATTATCATTGTGAAATGAATGCTGCAACATTTAGTCAGTGGTTCAAAAACCAGTTCCTACCATATTTAGCCCCACATTCCATAATTGTAAT
Organism: Vandiemenella viatica; assembly: GCA_031002005.1. Taxonomy (NCBI): domain Eukaryota; kingdom Metazoa; phylum Arthropoda; class Insecta; order Orthoptera; family Morabidae; genus Vandiemenella; species Vandiemenella viatica. The sequence continues at coordinate 23,534,743 of JARYHS010009186.1, forward strand.
GGATAATGCAAGTTATCACTCGGTTGTAAGGGAAAAAAGCACCAAGTAGCAACAGTAAGAAGGCTGATATAGTTGAATGGCTCTCCATAAATTCAGTTCCACACTCTGCTTCTCAGACTCGTGCAGAATTATTACAATTAGTTCAAATGTACCGTCCACGCGAGAAGAAATATGAACTTGATGCTATCGCTCAAGAACACGGTCACAGGGTTTTGCGTCTGCCACCGTATCACTGTCAGTACAATCCTATCGAGCTTGTGTGGGCACAGGTTAAGCGATTTGTGGCAGAAAGAAACTGTACTTTCAAAATCGCCGATACAGAAAAGTTAGTTCATGCCGCTATTGAAACTGTGACTGTAAAATCATGGGCAGACTGTGTTCGACACGCGGAAAATCTTCAAGAAGAAGACTTCAAGAGGGAGAGTTTTATAGATAATGCCTTGGAGCGATTTATTATCAACCTACGAGATTCTGGATCAGATACTGATACGAGTGATGAAGATCAAGACACAGAATAAATACAGGTATGACAGTGCACTTTTGCTTGTTATAAATCATGACGGTATATCAGGATACGAATGTATCTTACTTAACGCAATTTAACTGTGTCTGTTTTCACTTGTTATTTTTCTAAACAAAATCTAAGCAATGACATACGTTTGATATATTTGAAGTGCTTTGTATTCGTTTATTGAAGGTTGTTCACTGTTTTAACAATTCGAACATAATTGTTCGCTGCGGCTGAAACATTCTGTCATTCTTGTCTCTCTTTAGAGTATTATCATGTGAAGGGTTGCTAAAACTCATATTATTATTATTATTATTATCATTATATAGAAGTATTAGTAAGAGTAGCGCAATTACTAAGCTTTCTTCCCCACCCTACGTCGCTCGTGTCCGGCTGGAAACATGGCAACGTCACATACCGTGTGCCATTACTATTTCTATCTCTCTCTGCGCGGGCCGCCATTGTTCGTGGAGCGCACTATAGTCGACTATAAAGGAATCAAGAATGGTGTCACGTGTCAGCCTTCGCTCGCACAACAACAGCCACCAGATATCATTAGAAGTTCGTCCACAATTTAATAGCTAAGCACCTGCTACCAATTAATTGTCTAAATACATTCATTAAGTTTGCTTTTCGTAGCGTTTCATAGTTAAAAAAAATATCGATAAGCTTTACGTCTTAAAAAATGTGGATCTGCTTTTCAGTAAGATGTTTCTAATGAAAGCAACTTAAAAAAAAAAAAAAAAAAAAATCATGGTCTCTGCTGAAACAAAAAATGTCAATTGTCATTCCGGCTTAGGATAAATTTTAGTTTTATAAAAACTTTAAATAATGCTGTTGCTTGATCAAAGTTTATGCATTACGATTTATTTGCTTTATACTGACAACTTTCGCTAATGGTCTTTCTTCATGTTTGCTGTACGTGAGTTAATAGGTTATTTTAAGTGGATATCAGACCAAATATGTTACCGAATCAACTCATTTCTTTGGAGTTGTTCAGCTGTTTAGTAATATGGAATGTGTATTAAGTTCTCTGACCGTTACAGATACTATGACCAATGATTACGAGTGTCTGCCCAGTCTCAATAAAAAGCAAATCAGGTCAACTTGTCATAATCTTTCATCCTAAAAACCGGAACTATTCCAGACCCGTGACGATACGAAAAAAACGGTCACGAGCTTACACTAGTCGCAAATAATATGTTTCTTAATGTTCTTCATCTCATCCTTTACCATATTCCCTTCATTATGAGCCAAGCCAACAATATCTTATATACAAGAACCGTCACAAATACAACTCTAAGTACAACCTGAAGAGTGCTTTGAGTTAAAGAATCGTAATTTAGGTCTACAGTTATTTTAATGTAATTGAAAAAGGTTTTGTGTTTTGTACTCCACAGGTTTCGAGAAATCTTCGGCGGAGAAACGCTCTTCCGATGGAAAATCTGAGAAAAGATCTTCATTATCACAGTAATACGAAATTTATATGGTTGTAACTCAATAAATAAAACTGTCTGAAGTAACTTTTAGTGCTTAATTTTCATGTACCCGAAGGTTACAAGCAGAGAATGTTGGACAAGCTCACTAGTGGTTAATCTCGAAGTTATACTGCTGCAGATTAACAAATAACACCAGTGGCACCAAACAGAACAAATCCTTTCTGCTGTTTTGCTGTTTTACCTGTGTTACATGACGGTCAGTAATATTCTCACTTACATCTTGTATTTTGCCTCTTCTTCGTTTGTGAGATGACTCCATAATAACGAAATAATAACTTGTTAACCGAAAATGCGAGAGAATTTCACCTTAAATGAAACATGGCGAATAAACTAAACCTCTTCATTGTACTTTTATTTCAATTAAGACTTTAATCGCCGAAAATACAGCAACTGTACAGCTTAGATATTTTCAACATCATCAACATGACATGCGGTACGACTAACAGTATACTAAGAGACATGCCAGGCTTTTATAACATTACTTAATCAACCTAGCGTGGTAGGTGAGTGGTAGCATTTGGGCCTAGGATTATGGAGGGTGCGGACTATAATCCCCATCCACCCATATTGATTTCGTTGCACCATGTTTCCCGAAATCACTCCAGGCAAGCGCCAAGATGGTTCCTTGAAAAGGCCATGGCCGAATTTCTTCCCTTTCCTTGTCACCAGTCCACTCTCTCTTCCAAAGACCTTGACAAGGCATTAAGTCCGAAGGGAAAAAACATTACTAAACAGAGTTCATGGTGGTTATATAAGGTGTCCGGTAAATAGTGGATATGAGTGGGAATATATTCAGCAGAATGGCTTTTGTAAGGGAAACATCCCAGTATTCATCCGGATTGATTTCGGGAAATCACCGAAAGTCGAAATCCTGAAGGCCAGTTGGGGATTCATACCCGAGCGTTACCGCTCACCCACCAACCTCAGTTTAACAATTACTGGAAACCGAGCGTTGTGGTGTAACACATAGCGTTCTGGCCTCGCATTTGGGAGGATGCCGGTTCGAATCCCCGTCCGGGCATCCAGATTTGGGTTTTCCATGGTTTCCCAAATCACTCCAGGCAAATGCTGGGACGCTTCCTTCAAAACGCCATGGCCGAATTCCTTCCCACTCCTTGCCCCTCCCCCATTCTTTCCCGTCTCAAAAGACCTCGTTGTTAAGAGACATTAAGCAGTTAAAAAAAAAAATTAAGAAAATTACTGGAAACGGACTTAGGAGTTTCACATTGTAGTACAATATACTAACTTCCACACCCGTAAAGAAAAATGGAGAACACGTAGCAGAGAATCATTCGCATTCTCAATTGCAGTCTGAAATCCGATGTCATAAAAAAAATAATGCTGATAAATTGTCTCCTGGCCTGTTGTATTCTTTATTTAATTTCTTTCTTGCAGTCACACTGCTCATCCATCACAGTGCTTAATTATTTGAAGGAGGATACTTGCTCAGTATTATTGCTTTTTATTGATAGATTTTCCTGGATTTTTCTCTTAGAGAACTAAATAATACATCTAAAATATATCGATTATACATCAGCAACCCAATCAATCTAGTCTAAAGCATCAGAAATAGTCAAAATCAATGCGCTATTACGTCCAGGTAGCTAAAGATAGCAGTTCTACATGAGAGCATTTGAGGAGCAAAGCTGTAAACAATTTAAGGAGTTTAGTTCTGCTATAAATTTCTTGTACTATTTTAGTTGCTGATCATATATGCACATCTTTGTAAATAGATCGAAGAATGCAAACGAAATATGTAGATGTCCTTCCTTCTGGTACAATCTCCTTTTTTGTCCAAAGATGACATCACACCAGAAGGACGGGATTCCAATAAAAAAAAAAAAAAAATTTGATCAGTTTTTTGACTGGTTTGATGCAATCCTCCATCCCTTCCTATCCACCCCTTTCTATCTTCCACTAACCTTTTCATCTCAACATATCCCTTTACAACCCATGTTCACAGTTATCTGTTCACAGTTATCTGCTGAATATAGTCTAATCTTTTACATTTTTTACATTGCGGTGGCCATTTCAGCGTAGCCTACCGTGAACTCATGTGAATTTATGTTAGTTTCAGGCATTGGAACCAATCTACTGTTAAATATCCCAAAAATATAAATCGCTGTAAAAAGATATAGATACATAGTTATTAATCGAATTAAAAACTATGAACAATTAAAGAAACTTCATTTGGTTCTAGATTTTATCTAAACCCGCATTAATATCACATGCAATATGTAACGGAAGTCCTCTGCAAGAATACCGTTTATGATGGTGCGTACATTAGACTCCACGTAACATATCTTTATACACTACAACTTTTCTTGACCACAGGCATAACAATCTTTTTTAAATTCGTCCTTTTAACAGCATAAAGCTCCACATTCAACAGTCGGCCAATCTCTCGTCTCTTCCATCTTTCTCTTCTACTGTTCAATGTATACTCCTTGCCATCGGATCCAGCAGAGTACTATTAGAATTTGCATTTATGACAGTTATCATACTTAATAAAATACATTTATATTTACACACACCGAGAGTGGTGGGTGAGCGGTTAACGTTCTGGCCTCGCATTCGGGAAGACGCCGGTTCGAATCCCCTTCAGGGCATGCAGATTTGGGTGCTGGGTTGTTTCCTTTAAAAGGCCATGGCCGAATTCCTTCCTGTTCCTTGTCCCCAATCCTATACCGCCTCTAATTACCTCGACGTCGACGAATCTTATAGCCATTAGTAAAAATATTTACAACCTCACTTCCCGCCTAGCTCAATGTCTATCCCTTACGAATCGTTGGCCAAGTCCGCCTTCATTGCTATAGCAGTTATTTTTATATACGGTCACAGTTACAACTCTACTGCATGCTACACTATCCTTCCAAAAACCAAGTTCTTCACAACAAATCTCCTTGTTATCGCTTTCCGCAGAGCAGCTAACATACTACTACCAAATTAAATTTTAGCGGATCAAGGGTTAGACATACTAGGTCGTCGGGATTCTACGAAATATACAAAACAAATAAGTTGAAATTACATAAAATTTTACGCTTCCTACTAAACCTCGAAGTTATCATGTAGTTGTGAAGAAGAAAGTATCGAGTAATATTTTGAAATATATTACGAACATTGTAAAATCTATTACTCAAAAAAATGAGCTCGAAAAGAATGACCGTTCTGCAGGACCTAAATTTTTGTCTCTCGTGTTGAGAGAGTAGCGTCGAATTTTATGAGTTACATGTTTCCTATTAACAAGAGCGTGCAAAATTCTGTTCTGGGATTTGCGGACTTAATTCTGCTGGAATGACTTGGAAAGCTTACTTTTCGCGTGGCTGCCCATGTAAACTACGTCAGCGACAAGAGAAAGGATATGACGTCAGTAACATCCTCCAAAGGGAAACGAAATCTTGGTGAATTTTCTAGCAACGAAATCTGGTTGGAAGCAGAAAAGTACAATGGTTTTTAGTAACATTCAAACCGGGCGCAGTATTTGTGAGCACGTTATAACAAAACTTCCAACTGAACTGATCTGCCAAGATTGGGATTTGTAAGCTGCTCAAAATAGAGCCTTAAAAAAAAAAATCTTTCGTTCCACCAACTGAAGGCCAGGGGCTGGAGAGCGATAGCTCTTTTCAGCCTTTGGGTTACATTTTATTTTTAATTTAACTTTATTTGACTCATTTTATTACATTTTTTTATATTTTAGGGAAAGAATTACAATGTTTATATTTGTATTTTGCAGACGTAATGCCTTGGGCTTCTGTGGACAGTGTCCTTGTTTTCGTGATCTTGGTTTCCTTTAGGGGATGAGTGTTGAAATTAATTTGGGGAGCAGCTCGATGCTCTGAGTCTTCTGGAGTTGGCTGGCTCCGCTGCATTGACAGTGAGGTTCTTGGCCCTCTGCACTACAGCTTTCGGGTTCTTGATCTTGATGGGTGCAACTGTTGTCTTGGTGATTCCTCGTAGGCGGCCCCCAGTTTTGTTCCCATAGCTCGCAGTGACGTATGACAGGCTAGCCGTATTGAAAGGGACTGTGTAAGGTCCGGCTGGCGTGACTATGCCTGCAGTAAGTTGCTTCTTGTTTGCCCTCCTTGATGTTTGGTGCCGATGTTATCTTGTATCTTCTAGGGTGTTGCTTCATGGCTCTCTTTAGGTTGCGGCGAACAAGACAGCCTTCGTATACTACCGAATGAACGCCCCGGCAGTTCGCCCATGTTGGATCTTCTTCCCTGGAGCGACTGCAGTTCTTGACGTTATGTTTTTCACCGCAGCGAACGCAACGTTCTTCAGCTCGGCAGTCTTTGGCATAGTGCAAGAATTTCTGCCACCTGTAGCCTTGCTGGACGCTTATAAGCATGTGTGCGGCAAAAATACTATTCGATCGAGGTTCACGGCGTTACACAAGTTGGTCCTTGGGTTACTATTATTTGCCTCGTGTCATTACTCCTCGTCATCAACGAGGTCATTGGAGGACTGGCAGCAAGGAACGAGAAGTAATTCAGCCATGGACAGTTAAAGAAACCAAAGACATTACAGAATGTGAAAATTTAGTATCACTTTGTATCATTGCTGTGTTAATCACGAGTGTTGAAAAAAATATATAAAATTAGGTATCTATTATTAGTGTAATATTTATTGTTTGTACTAACGACTTCACTTACATCATCTCCTTATTTATTCAGTGCAAACAAATACATTAAATAAACTGCGAAAGGCCATAGGGTTAATTCACAGAGCGTAGGATACTTTTTATTTATATTGGTAACATACTTCACGACGATACGAAAGCCAATACTGTTAATTTTGAAATGTTTGTGTTTCTGTGCGCTTGTCACGAAAAAACTGGTAAACGTATTTCAGTGAAACTAAATACATTTTACAGCATGTGATATCGGTTAACATATAGGATAGTTTTTTATCCTGATAAATAACTAAGTTCCTGAAGATACAGAGGCGAATTTAGAATATTTTTGATGTTTTTTTCTGTTAATAGACTAAGCAGAAACTAACGAGCTGAAACACAGCGCTACCCTATGTCACAGGCTAACATACAGGATACATTCTATGTCAATAAATTACATATGTGCCTAAGAAAACTTGAAAAAGTGTACGGGTTTTTTAAATAAATGTAAAACACTGATAGTATTTTTCAATAATTTTTAAATGGCATTCGGCCTCAAGCCATTCAGCCAGCAAGTGTGTTTACATAGAATCGTCTCGTGTTTATATTTATGATAACAAGTGACAGGAAACACAGGACGAACACAACATTTAATTAAAACCACCAATCCCACCCCCCAGGGAGCACTCGAACCGGCAACCCTGCACCGCGAAACCTGCTCGCTAGCCCCTCACTACCGGGGCCGGCAGCACTGGTATTTATGTTTTAGTAATAATCATCAAGAACGGTACGCAAAAAAAAAAAGAAACTTACTAGTTGTTTTGATCTGTGCCTAGTACGGTACTTATATATACGGAAATAGTTCATTTAGTTGCCAGTTTATCGCAATATTTGATTTTATTCACAGTGACTGAGTGTTTAAATTGTACGAATAAAACCATTTGTGTTATCGATATTACAAATTTTTTAAACACAAACATATAAAGCAAATAGTTTTTACACCAACTAGGAAGGATCACTCAAGTACTGCTTACAGAGAAACTTTTTTAACAGCAGTGAAGTGTTCCCGTTGAACGTCCATAGTCAGAGTATACGAAATTAATGGCAGTTTCAAGAAGAAGGTAGAAAGGAATGGTGTGCCAAAACGTGTTTAAAACGTTTGAATATTGCCTAAATTCAGAAGGAGATGAGAAGATCCAAGAAAGAGTTAAAAGCCGGGTAATTCCGCCGCTTTATCGATTCATCTAATATTTCTTTTATATATTATCTGTGAATTAACAACACGAATATCAAATTAAATTTGGAAGAAGTGGAGGGAGCAACTGCTTTGGTAAATTAGGGTGGAGGAATGGAATAGCTTCAAAGTCCTGCTTCTTTGGTAGATGTACCAGAACAGTTTGGTATTTGTACTATGAAACCTCTGTCAGAGAGCTGTTTGAATGTGGTGGATTAATATCGGACTGAAATTATAGATATCAAATACGTACAACCGTTGGATTTGGTAAAAAAAGTGGGATAATTTCATTTTCTATGAAAATTATAGTAAAACGCATTTGGTATCCAGTATGTTAAAGGAGATGATTTGGATGTCACGCAAAAATAAGAGAAATACTTTGAAAATAAGGCCTTGGTGGATATTATATTAATACCGTTTTCTTGCATTGTTTTTGTACAACATCAAAAATTATAATTATGAATTATCATTTCATTTATATATTAATTCTGCCAGTGTCAAAAGAATGGTCGGCAAAGACGATTTATTCATGAATATGATATTTATTCGACGCTCATGGCAAAAGATATGATGTTAAAAGTATCTAAACGTATTAAATCAACCACTTTTAACTATTATGAAATAAAAAATTAAAGGCGTTTAATTTCCAAAAATGATTATTTAATCATGCGCACGTATACAACACCAACTTTTTTTCCTTAGTTGATAAAGATTATAATACTGAAATTATCACAAACACAGCAAAGGATATTATCATAACTACCTTTTAAGTCCGCTAGTAAATACAAGAAATTAATCAACGCAATATTAATTGAGAGATTTAATTGCTCCTACGGGTACTACGATTCAGATAGACGGACAGTTCTTACGTTACGATTATTCCGAGATCACATCACCAATATTTCTGGGCCCTCCATTGAAAACGAAAGTGGTTGATGTCGCAGACCAATTTTCTCGTCTCGTATACCGCTGACTCATAGAGATCTCCACAGTAAAAAGTAGAATTATTATAGCCGAAGATCGAGTGTTAATTAGATCTGCTATATGTACTACCATGCTCATCTGTATCCGAACGACCTGAATTGCACATCGCTAAATTTCCTCCTGGAAATTATTCAAACATTTATACACAACTGTAAAGACAGTCCTACACCCTGCAGGTGGTATAGTCACGGAACTGTTCAAAGTTGTCACATACTCGAATCACAAAAAATGAAATACATTTCAGTTTATTCATTTTGTAAACTGAATGATTACAGTAAGACAATAATTGTATTACAAAGATATTTGTACATTTTTAATATATTTGAACGATATTTAATGTAAATATAGAGTAACAATGTTACCGCTTTCAAACAAACAGTTGATTTTGAAGAAGATGTAGGACACACAACAAGTTAGCCTTTACATAAAATAACAAGAGATTTAATACAAAATGCGATGTTTACAATGGATTAAAATTTGTGGAAACAATATAAAGTCATCAGAAGCAGCTGTCTGCTATGTAGCACATTACACATTTACAAATACAATTACTTTAGCATTAATTTCACGAATCTGCTTGTCCTAACGTTCTGTCTCCTGGTTCTACTCATAAGTCTGTTTTGAACATACAAAATGTATGAAAAAAGAAAAAAGTAATTATTAAATCAATGTTGTGGTAGCATGAAACAGAATAAATCAGGTATGCGTTGGTAAAAAAATTAAAGTTACTTTGTGGATATATTTTAGCGTAAAAAAAACGGATTTTCTTTCACTACAAATAAGAAAAACTCCATAAAATACTGAACATTCCTATTTTCATTTTAAAAAATAAGAAAAAATTGTAAACAAAAAAGAAATTTCGAGTCCTGCTTTTTTTTAGAATTAGATTGAATATAAACTTCATTAATGAATGTGGCAAAATGTTACACCTTGCAGTTCCGTAAACAACTGCGGATGGAGAGTTGCAAGGTTTATATATATATAAAAAAAGACGGAATATAAAGATACAAGGATGTCTGAATTGCATTACATTTAACAACTGCCTAGTAGACGAGTTTGAAATTGTATATAAAAAAATCTAGGTTTCCTCAGATTGAGTTATGCCATCCATGGAATCAGTGTTTTTATGGTTCTATTATCATAAAAAAATTCAGAGCTCAACTTGCAAACCAAATACAGAAATTAAAATCCGAACGTAGTTGGTGGTTGGTAACTATTTGCAACGAAATTTGGTAGTAACCATTTTAAATCCACGGTTCAGCTTTAGAGACTTAAGTTTTAGTAGAGAATGCCAAAATCACTGTAGTGAACGGGGAATCGATCCTACTTAAATAGAGGGACCTTACTTTGTTCTTATTCAGCTAGTATTTTTAATGTCATTGCAAAAGATATATTAAAAAGTGGAAAAATAACGAGAAATAGGAATTTGGATACAGGCAAGAAATCTGTTATTTTGCCTTCGCAATCAGGGAATCATGTACTTTAAGTGTCCCGATGAACGGACTACACTAGAAGATCACAACTCTTCATTAAACCACTCGTGCCCGAAGCCCGATTCGAACCACGTGCCCGACATCCGGGAGACAGAGCGCTTCCTAGCAACTAATCTTCCTGCTCGGCATCCACCGATCTGTGCGACCCACAGCATTAGAGACTTACCAGCTCATAACCACCTTGGAAACATTTATTCGCGTTGCAAAACTGTCCTATTACTTCCTTGGAGCATTAAATTTCATAATCAACACCTACATGTCAATAAAAGCTTGTATATGGAATCAACTTGAGAAATTTCTGCGATCCACTATTTATGTTTAATTTTTGTTTCATCTTTTGCTTCAGATTACAGTTTTTTTTTTTTTTTTACTTCAGATAGAATTTTTTACCGTCTACCCACGGGAGGACTCAAAGTAATTACTAGCATTAGATCAGGCTAAGAGGTTGGCCTACAAAAATAACTTGATTGAATTGACTTCTCTCGTGACCACCAATGGAAGCAGAATATTATCATTACGGAATCTTCCAGTCCATCATTTTTTTTTATAAACCTTCCACCTTAACATACACAGTTGAGTACGAAACTGCAATGTGTAACAATTTGCCACATTCATTAATGAAGTTGATTTTCAATCTAATTCTAAAAAAAAACAGAACTTGAAATTTCTTTTCATTACTATTTTCTTCTTATTTTTTAAATGAAAGCAGGAATGTTCAGCGTTTTAAGGAGTTTTTTTTAGTTGTAGTGAAAGAAAATATATCCACAAAATATCTTTATTTTTTTATTTATTTTATCAACGCATACCTCTTTCATGCTTGATTTAATGATTATTTTTTTTCTATTTTCATACATTTTGTATGTTCATAAACAGACTTATGAGTAGAACCAGGAGACAGAACGTTAGGACAAGCAGATTCGTGAAATTAATGCTAAAGTAATTGGTTTTGTAAATGTTTAATGTGCTACATAGCAGACAGCTGATTCTGATGACTTTATATCGTTTCCTCAAATTTTAATCCAGTGCAAACATCGCATTTTGTATTAAATTGCTTCTTATTTTATGTTATTGTAGACCACTGTAACAGCTAAATTGTTGTGTGTCCTACCTCTTGTTCAAAATCAACTGTTTGTTTGAAAGCGGTAACTTTTTTACTCTATATTTACATTAAATATGTTTCAAATGTATTAAAAATGTACAAATGAACTCATTTCATGACTTTGTAATACATTTATTGTCTTACTGTAATAATTTATTAAGTTTAAAAAATGAATAAATTGAAATGTATTTCGTTTTTTTATGATTCGAGTATGTGACAATTTTTGACAGTCGTGTGACTACACTAACTACAGGGTATAATACTGTGTATAATGGGTTAAATAATCCCCAGGAGGAAATTTAGCGATGTGTGGTTCAGGTCGTTTGGATACATAAGAGCATGGTAGTACCAGGTGATTTCTTCACGGGGCAACATGGAATTACATGTTACTCCACCAATCAGACACTTGAGCTGCTTGCTGGAATCGTACCGAAATCCCTCTCCTTATCGTGCTGGCTGAAAATATCCTGAATTCTGAACTTGTTCTTCTCATGAATAAATACAATTGACTGTCTTCATTTCTTGTGTGCGCCTTGTTGCATATTCAAACTGACTTCCCCGTGCCATCGATTAAGCAATTGAGTTGGTTCTCTGACGTCAGAGATGCTGTTTTTGCGAACCCGTGGACTTCACTGTCCCGTGCTTCTTGCTCATTGCGAATGCAGAATACGGACAGGGTTCGTTTGCACAGCGGGTGATTTTTTGGCGTTCCCCGGACAGAGAAATCCTGGTTTGCCCTCACGTAAATTGCAAGGGTGCTACCTCGGAATTGTTCGCCTACATAGCTACATGATTGAGTTGATTATCTTTGCTGTACTAACGCTATTGTAAAATATTTATTGCAACTGCGAAGTGCCAGTATATTGCCATCAGAAGTAGCAGGGGAATAAGAAGAGATCGCAATTGCCTTAAGCTACCTCTTGATTTCAGCCATAAATAATTGGGAATGTTTGCATTTGTTGGTGAGAGGACTGTAAAAAAATTAATTGCATGATCTCCTAGAGAAATGAAAACAATCTGAAATAAAAATTTTCGCAGTGCAAAAGCAATGTGTGGTGAAATTACTTCTAGAACACATGCTCCATCACAATTTTCAACAAAAACGGAATTGAGAATAACACTCCTGTAATCACAACACCCATTCAGATCGTGAGCGGCTGAGGTGTCACATCGCCGCTGGAGCTGGTGCTACGTTGAACACTTTTGCATCACAGAATTAATGATGTGATCATACGTTCTCACATGCTGACGATACATATTATGTATAGCTCAGGAGCCATGTTCTACCGCACATTCAACCAACATCACCACCTAAGTTGCATCGTGAATGTAGCCTCTCGCAGGAAACTAGTGAATGTTATTGCATTGGAATCAGCTACTCTGTCGTGATGTGAAAGCTGCTCTCTAAATGTTAACACTGAAAGCATATCTGACGTCTACCAGTTGTAATTGAATCACTGTACATACATCTCAAATGCCCACCCTATTGGGTCAGTTGGAGCCTGACACGAGGTCTGTTGGTTCGAATCCTTGTGGTGAAAGAAATTTTATTAATCTGGACTTGGCTGGCTGCCATCGACACAATAAAAGGTGCGAATAATTGGGGAAGCAAATAAATGCATTAGAAAGTGCGAATAATTAGGAACTGTAACATTCAGAGTCAAGTAGGTAATAATACATTACGTAAGGAGTCTATAATTTTGTTGTTGCGAGATGGAGAGGAGGTATGGAAAAGACGTTTTGCTATGAATTTAAGTGCATTGGAGAACGGCAGCTATTGAAAACTGGCGAGCGACGCCTACGAGTCATTGACCTCCGTTCCCTCCACCTAGTTGCCGCCTAGAGCAAGTTCCCCTAAACTAGCCAAATGAAAACAAAATGTTAACATGTGGGAGGGGTAAGATATATGTTATCCTAGAAATCCTGTATATTCCTCCGTAATACAGAGAGGTTGAAACAGCAATATAAATTCACGAAGTTAGGGTTGGCAGCTCTACCTTAGGATGACAGAGCACAATCCTAGATCCCTTTACACACGCAACAGAAGCTTTGTGTCGAGAAGAGCCTCTGCATATGATCAGGTAAAAGTACGCTCAATCCTGTTACTTAACTATGTGAATGAAAGTGATTACGCTATTTGTCGATGTTTAGAATAGCTTTTCTGCGCGATTGCAGTGTATAAATATATTCTGATCTGTCTGAATAACTATCAATAAACATTGTAATGTATAGGTTGATAGAAATGAATGCCCAGTTCATTAAAACAGATAGAATTATAATCATTTATTACTGACAATGTTCCTACCATTTACCCATCAGTCAACAAAACAGTAAATCTTTAGTACAAAGTCCGATCGTGTAAATTAATAAAAAATGCCTGCGTGACCGATCTTCGCTCGACATCTGTCGATTTCTGTTCAGTGTGCAAGATTTAAAAATCTTTAGAGACATTGGTGAGAAATTAATTTTACCTATATACAAGAGTTGCTCATATAACAGTATTAGATTGGATAGATCAAATATATTATATGTTATAACAATCTAACTTTTTTCATGAGATGGTGTTAGGGCCGTTTCAAAGATATCAAATACAAAAACTGCTCGTTTTTTTTTTTTTTTTTTTTTTTTTTTTTTTTTTTTTTTTTTTTTAATATCCTGTTACAAACTTAAAAGCAAAGCGTTACCTACATACGAAATTTCATCCAAATTGCCTGAAGCGTTTCCGGGACCGTTCAGTTTACCACCTCAAAAACTGCTTTTAAAGAAAAATGTTATTATTATGTTAATTAGAAATCTTATTGCTATTCGGGTATTAATTAATAGTACAAGATCAGTAGTAATTCACTTAGACGAGTACAACATCAAATTTGCTCACTCCGGTATGACTATGCTCATACCTCGCTTTAATCTCACACCTTCTGATCCAGCCGTGTCTTTCCAAATGGTGAGAAAATAATTCGAAATAAAAGTACCTTCGCTATAACCATTAATAAAGCACAGGGTCAGACGCCTAATAGCGAAGGATTTTTTAAAAAAATTTTATTATTATTATTATTATTTTTTGAATGGACACCTGCGCATTGTTTATTCAGGAGTTCATAGATTCAATAATATTTATGTTTGTGTTAAAGACACATACATTTAAAAAATAAACGAATCTCACATTATAACTGCTAATAATATTCTCTCCAAAAAAGTTTTGTAACGTAAAGAAGTTTGAAAAAATCACATCTGACAGAGCCAATACATATTTTTAAAGTATCTGCTTTTGAAATGTTTTACAATTATACATGTAGTATTTAATTAAAGAGACTTTATATATACATATATATCACTTCTTTTCAAAATAAAATACCTTTTAGTATGTAATCATAACAACTTTGCACAATAAAAGTGATATTTACTACACTTCAAATTAAAATACCTTTCTTGTATAAAAACTATATAAATGAGAAAGTTGGGTTGTATGTTTGGATATACTATCTGCCTCGATCATGCCTTAATTGCACAACGATTTAAATGAAATTGGCACGGAATTAGTAAATTGTATGCGTAGTGACATAGAATAGGTTTTATCCCACAATAGCAAGTATTTTTTTTAGAAATTTCAGTTATAATTTCGCAAATGTCTAAGAGTTTCTTACTTTGTACACGGAAATGCCACGTTTACTCTTAGCTTTCAAAGTACGAGGTCAGATAAAAAAGCAAGAATCATCTGATATATGCATGTGTGTGTGTGTTTAGTTTAAAAGCGCTAAAGCTGACGCACTTTATAAATAATAATTCGGGAACAGGAAATATAAATCTGCACTTAACCGTTTTATTATTTTTTTAATCGTACTATCGATAATTTCACAAACAGATACCTTCAGTTTCGTCCATGAAATAGAATGACACCTCAGGTGTAAGACCTTAATTCCATTTGTTACATATGCGTCACAATATACAGGAAAAGTCAAAGTTTTTTTTTTTTTTTTTTTTTTTTTTTTTTTTTTTTTTCAAAGAAACCTATAAAATGCAAAGAGTATACTAACGTAAATTTCGGTCCATAAAAGTAGAAAAATAATCGTCCGCAAAACGTCTTTATATTTCTATGTTCATGATTCCATCTCGGTTCAATTTATTTCATGTGTGTCTTCTTTTTTGCTACTATACGCCCTCTTTAACATTACAAATTATTTTTAATTACTTTAAAACTTAACCGAAGACAGCTAATCCATTTTTATTTTTTTATTCAAAATTTTTGTATAAATCTGTACAAACAGTTGCCTATGATTAACAAAAGGGTTTCTTTACTTCTTGTTGAATATTCTACATATTACCCATTAAATTCTACCTAATACCTACTCTACTTAATACCTATTAAATCCTTCACTTAAGTGTAACGAATGCATTCAATGACCTAAGGTAGAAACTTTTCTTTTTAAGAAGCAATTTCAGAATGGTTTACATCGCGATAAACGTCGTCACTAACACGGCGCTTATGAAAGCAGCTTATTTGTTACTAATAATAACTAAATCCCTCCTGCCTTATGCTGTAACAAGAATATTCCGGTCCAGGAAGCATTTCAAGTAAACCGCTATCTCCGCTAAAATTGACGCTACAAAATCAAACGATACGGACACACCTTAATATATTTAATGTATCGGTGCTACAATTCGAGTAGTAGCAATATTTTCTATATCGGGATTTCTAATTAAAGTAGCATACATTATCACAATCATGTTTACCATCCACCTTCAGTATGAACCGCAACTGAACTGATGCACGCCCAATAACTCAGTCATTGTATCGCGATGTAAACTTGATCCGCAGTATTAACGTAAGTTGTGTTACAAGCTGTAATGAAATCTGGACTTTCCCTTGTACTGCCTAAGTTACTACCATATGAGTATACATTATTTAAATTACGTTGCTTTAATAATTGTCATGAAGCTGATGCCATAGTCCATGTGATTACATGTAATTCAACATGTATTCAGTATTTAATTTACTTCGGTTTTACAAGAGACATATTGCCGGCGTCATTACTCAGTTGGTTTCTAAAGGTTGCTTTGGTATCACGATCTAAAATTAACATCACTAACATGCAATATAGTGAACGTATTATTGCACGAGTGATAGAAACTCTGGTTTTCTAGCGACGATATTAGCGGAGTTTGTGCCTTGTTTGAAATGCAGCCTGAAGCAGAATGACAACTGAAACTTTAATAGTAGTTTAATCTGCTTTCATGAGTGCAGTTTAGTATGTATCACGTTGTACCAAAATATTATCAGAAGATCTGTAATAACAATTCCGCAGAAGGCAATATGAATCGTTGTTAACCTTTATTTTTTTTATTTTTTTTAATTCGTGCTGTCGGCAAGCTCACTACGAGGTGTCTTAAGATGCCTACATGAAATAATTTGACTACTCAAGTATCTCACTGTAATTCCGTTAATAATGTTAATAATATATCTGAAAAATCAAAATTTGAAAAAAGCGCTGATTTTCAAGGAGCTGTATTAACGAAGTTTGTGTTAGGTTGAAATGTAGTCATGATCAGAATGACTACTAATATTCCATGGTGCATAGTGGATTTGGAGTGAAGAACGTGGCTGCCATCCCGAATACTGACTATAATGACGTCAGAATCGGCTCGAGAGGTCTGTTGCTGCTTAGTGAGTAATGCGTTACAGCTTTGTTAGCTGTTTCCTGGCCTTGAGGAACACTTTTCTTTTAAGAGTAAAAAAACAATTCTTCAGTTAACAATATTTTCAACCCTAAAGGGGAAATTTATCTGCTGGTCGTACTATGAACAGTAACAAAATCTCTTATACTCTAAATGCACTTTCAAATGGACGAAGTCGCGTGGAACTGCTATTTTAAAAAATATACTTGTTTACTTATTTTCACAGTATTATATTACCATTTGATGACGAAGAATTGTACGTTTAAAGATATTAGAATTCCTTGCTCTAACCAAAGAGATTCTTAACTAACATCAGTCGGCTCACTGGTACCTGAACAGTCTACGATATTGCGTTAGCGCTGTTTCCGAAATACCAAATACAAGAATTGGTCGTTCTGTGTAAAATCTCACTTTTGTAGGGAAGACACCTCTTTAGATAAACTTCAAAAGTAAAATATTATCTAAATATGAAATTTCATCAAAATCATTAGAGCCGTTTCTGAGATAGTAAATATATACAAGAATTGCTCGTATGAAGATAAAGGATACAAAGGTTGAGGGTAGGGATGACATAAGTCACGAGTTGGGAGAGCCGCAGCGGAAAGGTCGCTACTGTGCTCCCAGCCCGCGATAAAGATTGAAAGGAGCTACCTGCGATTGCCGGCACCTGCAGACCGTCCCTGCCTTTTGTCGGCTGGGCTACGTCCACGGCGATCTACGCGACGCACCATACCCTCCCCCCCTCCCATCCCGGACGCTGCGCGGCACTCTAAAAAAGCAAAGTCGTCAACCGCGCAGTGTTTCCTGTTGCCACCCTTTTCTCTTTCTTTTTAGTTTCTCTTCCTTCTGGTTGGGGAGTAGCCCCACCTAGTGTTAGCGTTAGGGATTTTTGGACGCCAGGGCCCCGTTCGCGTCGGACCAGCCAGCGTGTCCAGAGGCAGGCCCGCTCTTCTCTTCCTTGTCTATTTCTTTTATCTTTGACGACCAAGTGACTGACTGACAATACGACATGACTAAGAAATCAAAAAAAAAGAAGCACAACGTTAGCACGCAGTCCGCCCCCGCCAGCAACCGCCCACACACCTCGAAGGAACGTTCCGTCGAGCCCGACACAGGAAGCGAACAGGGACCCCCCGAGTCGCAAACCGAAACATCTAACAGCTCGCGAGATATCTCCCTAGCCTCACCAAATGCTAGAAGCACGCCACTCCCGTCACAATCCAGCGGATCTGACAGTCTGAGTCAGTCCGGCAACGGCGCAAACCGGTTTTCACCCGCCTCTCCACCCACCCCCGACACAGGCTTACCACAGCCAAGGCAGCCCGACAGCAACAGCTCAAATGTGTTACTTATTATGAAAGGCCACCCCAACATGATGAACCATGTTAAAGTATGTCTAGTATTAAAAAAAGCCCAGCTTCAAATCCTTCCGCCCAAATGTACATATCTCAAAGCAGATGATGCCCTCTGCCTTAGATTTGCCACAGATTCAGAATTATATATATTCAAAAATAAAATCAGCCCAACAACATTTGGAGAATCAGCGGTATACAGTGTTTACAAAGCAGCTAGTACAGTAGCGAAAAAGAATCCCGGCATTAATCAGCCTAAAACCCTGAGCTGTATTATCCGAAGAATACACTCCACCATAGAGGTTACGGACATACAGCTAGCGCTAGAAGAAAGCGGAGTAACTCAGGCCTACAGAATTCTTGAACGCGATAAGCAACCAAGAGACATGGTTAGGCTAGTCTGGCGAAACGAAACAAATTATTCTGCCGCAATGGAGGACAAATATATTACCATTGCCGGTAGAAGATACAACATAGAGCCATCCCTGCAGAGAGAGCGTCAGACCCCCTGCAAAAAGTGCCAAAAATATGGGCATCAAATTAAGGAGTGTAAAGGCAGCTTCAAATGTTTCCGCTGTGGAAAAAGTAACAATTCCAAGAACTGCATCCACAAAGACTTCGACACAGCAAACCGCAAATACTGCGCCACATGCAACGGTGAAGACCACTACACGGGACAAATGTGCTGCCCAGCCTACCCAAGGTTCGAAGCCCCTACAGAAACAGAAAAGCCACCCCCAGCAGCAGCGCCGCCACCACCTGCAACAGCGGAATATGCACAGCAGTACCCCGCCCTCAGCCAGCCAGGCCCGCCAGCAGCAGCTTCACCTGCGCCCGCAACAGCTGACCGCCACACCACGCAGCGCCCCGCCCCTCCACTGCCCGCAGCGGCAGCCGCTGTACCAGCCCCAGCGACGCCAGCGCCGCGCCAGCGAGGCCCCGCAACATCGCCGCAGACGAGCTATTCGCGCGTCTGCACTGAGCAGCAAGCACCCCAGCCGACCGCAACCGAGTGTGAGCGCCTGAAACGGCGGATAGAGGCCCTCGAACAGACCGTCAACGCAATGAGCACAAAGCTCGACAGTGTCCTGGCGTTTCTTCAACTTTATGTGAGCGGGGTAGAGGCACACAACAAATGGCTAATCCCGGTAGGGCAGCACCACTCACTATCATACACGTTAATATTCGGACGGTTCGTGATAGGCGCGCAGAGCTAGAAAAATTAGCAGCTGATGAAGCAGCCGATGTAATATGTCTCAACGAAACTCGGCTAACACCGGACCGAAGATTCTCCGCCGCCGGCTACACCGTGATTAGGCGGGACGGTCCCCGCGGGGTGGGGGGTGTTGCAATCCTTTACAAGTCCCACCTCCCCGCCGCTGCAGTGACCGACCCGGCGTTGGACCGGCATCAGGTCGCTGCAGTCCAGCTGCAGGTCGGCCGCCGGCGCGTCACAATATGCAGCCTCTACGCCCCTCCCTCCTCCCCCCTCCCCGATGAGCTGATCAAGCACATCGACTCCACTTACGACTCGCCGATAATCCTTGCAGACCTCAATGCGCATAACCTCGCCTTCGGGGACCGCAACACAACTGTTCGAGGCAGACAACTTGTAATATCTGCGATATTCATATTACGACACAGCCTCCCTAAATGCACATTTTAATAATTACGACGCTGAAATTGTTCCTTCGCCTCAAATCCGTCTCACCGCAGCCAAGAAAGCGAAAGTCTACGCGGAACTCCGGGAGAGAGTGAAAGCGCTTTCAACCCCTATGAAGACATCCCTGTGAAATCGTTTCACGCAAACATATATAAACTGGGCCAAAACCTAGAGATGGCAGAGTCTTAGTCAGCAACCAACAGACTCCACATCAGCAAGAAGAACTCCGACACCAGTAGCCAGCCAAAGGGAATAGTGGGCACTATTTCACAGCAATCATCTGGACTTAGTCGCTAGTCAAGCGCTACTCTGAACTTAGCTTTTACACCACAGTGGGTGTATAAGTCTTTCTTGAAGTCTCAGTCGGCCATCTCCATATTTACAGTTAAGTAGCCATTTCTTCTGCATTCTGTTATATTTCTAAGTGTTCTGAGAGAGTATAGAACTTTGTAACTCTTAGCAACCTTACTTCTGCATTCTGTTATATTTCCAAGTGTTCTGAGAGAGTATAGAACTTTGTAACTCTTAGCAACCTTACTTCTGCATTCTGTTATATTTCCAAGTGTTCTGAGAGAGTATAGAACTTTGTTTCTCTTAGCAACATTACTTCTGCATATATGTTATATTTCTAAGTGGCCTAAGAGAGATCTCTTAGTCAGCATTGTCTAGAGGTATAAGGGAGTGAAGAGCTTGCTTCCCTTAGCTACAGCAATTCTGTTTAGTTCATGCTACTACCATAGGAGGGAACTTGGCTTCCCTCAGAGACTTCATTTATACATACATGATATAAAATAAGGAAGGGCAAGCAGAACCTGCTACCCTAGTATTTGTATGTAGCTAAAAGGTATCCATTAAAACCATCTATTGTGCAAAGCTTGTCTTTACATTCAGTATTACCATCAGATTCTATCATCTATCTTCCCTGGTTCCCGACGGGTAGCCGCTCGCCTGTCGAAACCAAGTATAACTCTATCCAAAATACCTAACAGCGGTACGAACCCGTGTCCCCCAGTCTCGGAGGCTCTTCACAGCTTTCTGAGGAACTCCGGGATGGGACATAAAAATAATTTGGTGTCAGGTGTGGGGTTCTTTTATCGCTTAAAAAGAACCGTATTAGAGTTAAGATAGTTTGTGCTATTATTTAGTACACATAGATAGATCCTTTGGACTTCTTGTCACGAGTGACAGAGTCCCTATTTATGTAAACAATCATTGCCAGCTATTCCCTACTCATTATACTGGTGTCGGAGGCTAATACATTATTTTTCAAAGGCAGAACAGCAATTAGAACAACAATTAAAGGCAGATGTGTGTGGATGAGAAGAGGACCGTTATTCCAAGAAGGATGATCACGCAGAACAAGAAAGTGCCAACTGAAGCAAGAAGAGGCATCGTAGGCAGTACGCCATATAGCAGTTTCATCATGATCATGATATCACCTCACTTTTCAAGTAAGTTTTAGTTAAGGACAGAAACTTTAAGTCTATCCGAGTGTATTCAGTTAGTGTTATTTTATCAGTGACTGAGAGAGAGCTCAGACATGCGGTTGAGCCAGGAGAGGTTCAGACCGTGATTTAAAGTGTTTTGTGCGTAGCAGGGAAGGTTACCTGTCAAGAAAAAAAAAAATGATTAAAGTGTTTAGGTGTGGCGAGGAGGTCACACGTGTGGCGAGTAAAGTCACATTTTTGTTTTGATAAAGGTGTTAGGTCGCGGATAGTGCCTAATATGAATAGTAAGTGTCATAAACGGTGGCACACTGTTGATAAACGTGGTGATCTGTGTTATCCACGGTTGTTGTAAATGTACAGGACAAAGAGATTTCTGGAAGTAGAGTACTTTAATGTTGGATCAAATAACACTATAGATGTCCCTAGAAAGCGGTGATGAAGCCGGTGGGAATTGCGAATAGATATATCGAGAGAACGGTGATGAAGCTGAAGAGAAGGTAGAACTTATAAGGCTGTTAGCAGACGAACAGGGCAGTTGGTTCACGTCTGTATGGGTCTTATAATGGCCGTAGACTGCTCATGTAAGAATTAGGTTTTGTTATACCCTTTAGGGAAATTGTCGGTGGACGACCAGTAGAAGTCGGTCGACGTCGATAAAATGCCAATGTAAATATGGATTTTTAATACTTTGTAAAGCAACCAGTTATAGAATTATTCGAATTATTCAGTTATAAATGTTCACTCAAGTTGAAATGTTTAGAGAGTAACTTTCAATATTATAATAATAAGAAGAAAATGTTAATTGTAGGTGTACTTAAACAACTTGTTCAGTTTTAGGACCGGTTGACTTAGAATTAGGGATAAGTAAAAATATATTATGTGACATACTTAGTTCATTTAACAGACACGGAAGGTATTCATATCATTTAATAGTTTAATTGGTAGTACATGCGAAAGATAGGGGAATTTTAGACTGTGTTACAAGTCATTTACGAAGGAGTGACAACAATAACTACCGGACGACAAGAAGAAGAAAAATAGTTTAATTGTTAATCGCATATGAATTCAATACTCGATCTTTCAGTCTCGGACGCTATTTCACAGCTTAACAACATTTCTAGTTTAACGAACGTAATAATCACCTAGATAGAAGAATTTACTTTAATCAGGGTAGATATTCAGTTGAAGGAATTCATACGTTAGTCCCATCAGCAATTTATAAATTTAGATCAGTAAAAGAATACTTAGACGGAAATTTCAGACAAGAACGAATGAAGCAAATAAAATAGATTACATAACACGGCAAGAAAGCTATACACAGTTAGGGAAAGGTTAATCTAGAACTACACATAGGTAACCAACTAGATAATCACGAATTCCATGTAATAAACACGGTAGTAGATATTCCTTATCACGGGCAAATATGGAGAGACATTCTTGAAAAGGAGAAAGCTATTTCGGATTACAACTCTAGAAGTTTACACTTATACTGGGGGACAGTTACCATTCACAAGTGGAGAGAAACCATCCCCCACTGAAATAACTATAGGTTCGCAAGAAGAAAAAATAGTTCGACTTCTGGTCAAGTCAACTTCCGGTCTAACCGAAGGGAACATCTATAGAGAGAAACTAGAATCTATTATTTTAACCCCTGACGCTGTAGAACGACTTAATAATGGATCATGTCTAACCAGTTTTGTGAATACCTCAGAACAACCATTAATTTCAGTTACGAACTATTTCTTGATGAGGAGATTCCTAACACCGTACCATTAAACTCTTATAAATGCCGGGAAATATATACCCAACCATTTAAGACATTTCAGCGCGAGCTAGTGAATTGCGAAAGCAATTGGAGACGGGTCACAGGTCTTCAGATGAATAATCGGATATTCTCAGACTATAGGCTGAACTCAACGATGTTTTCATTATGCCATGAGATAAATTGAGATGCTCCGACATATTTAATAATAATATCAGAGACTCACGGGAAGGTCATAAACACGAGACCTTTACCAACTTTCAGAAACCAAACGAATTATCTTACATAAACAGATAGATAAAATGCAAGCGAACAGTATTTTGTTTCAAGTAGAAACGCGTGGAAACCGTTATTAATCCCGAAGAAATTAGATTTTTCAGGAACACATAAATTGAGGATCATTGTTAATTATACAAAGCTGAACAACACAACCCTAGGAGATACTTTTAATTCTCTAACATTACCGACGTGTTTGATAAACTGAGAAAGCCATTGCTTAAAATATTAAAAGAACCATTACATGGGAACTTAAACAGGAGTAACACAAACAAAATAACAAAAGTAAGCAATTCAAAATTTGAAGAAAAAAAAATTGATTACTATAACATTGTTACACTATACAGAATTTTGAACGTTTTTAAAAACGTCAGACGCGAGAGATTTGCCGATAACTTATGCATCAAGAGTATTGTCAAAACCGAAATTAAATTATATAAATAGAACTGTTTCCGATTTTGTGACAGTTAAGCATTATGTTTCAATAATCACAGATCATCAGCTCCTAACCCAGATATTTAAAGTGCAATAATTTTCTTGAAAATTAGAGATTAGAATTAACAGGTTATAAAAAAAAAAAAAAAGTAGTAAAAAAAATAATAGTAAAAATTCACAAGCCTTAATCTGATTTACAGAGGTTCAAGCCGAAGCCGAAACTGCAGAAAGATCAACAACTACCGACAATAAACGCGTATCAATTTAATAACATAGATAGATAGAAGAATATGTAAAAGCATTGTAATTTTTGTTAGAAAAATTAGATTCCCAAACGCAAAATCTGAAATACTAAAAATAAGGATGTAGAATAAAATGTCAACCCATATCGATGTAAAGTACAACGTGTATGTTTTTCAAAAAGTAAAAAGGGGGTCGAGTAGATAAATAATGGTAATCTCAGCATTTAAAGACGAATGCAAAACGATTTTATTTTAATACATGCGTAAACACCAATTCTAAAAATGGCTTTACCTAGTACGTACTACAATGTGATAGAAATACAAACGCGTCACGTACATTCCAATAGGGAAACTAAAAAGACAGTTATAAACATTACTTTATTCAGATGAATTTAAATTAAAAACTAAAAATCTTTTGATAAATATCGCAGCAACAGTTATCATCGACTTAAGGAATAAACGAAAGTTATTATGATAAGATCCAGAATCCAAATTAGTACATGCGAAGAAAATCCGTTAGAAGAGAAAATTAGATTCATAGTGAGTAAGCTGACCTATCAGAAACTAGAGATCCTGAAGTAATTAGTAAACCTTAAACATCCATGCCAATAGTTTAACAGGAATTTTGAAGTCGAGATATGTTGGGTGCTAGAGTTTTAGTATTCACATGCTACGCAGGAGAGGACGTTCCAAATCCATAAAAAATAATCACCACCTCGCCTGTACTATAGTAATACATGTAAGGCTGAGTTATGTACTAATACATAGAAAAATTGTAAATTTTATTAGACTAGATGTCCTTATGAATAAATTTTCACAGGCCGAAAGTTATGCACATTTATCCCATTGACTTTTGTGTGGAAATAAATTATTTCAGTTAAACTCAAGTAATAAAGTAGCATACAAAAATAATAAAGGAAGCCCATTGCCTAACATTCAATTAACAAAGCACAAGTAACGTAAAACGTGCGGATTCTTTAACTTCTGGGAAAGAAACAACAGAATACATGAATTATTGACATTAAATAGCAGACAAGTAACAGTAGTTAGCACCACTTTAAATTAAGGTAGACACGAAACGAAAAAGTTTAGCCGACAGAATGACGAAGCGACGGAATGATAGAATGACGATATGTTATCTATTATGTGAACAATAATGTTAGTTCAAGAAGCATATCAGTAGTGTTAGTTATTAATTTTGAAGAGATCATTAGATACTATAATTATTTTAGAATCACACGTAATGAATTTAACTCAGTTCGAATTGTGAACTGTTTTTAAGTTTTCGTAATGACTTAAAGTACTTCAAGTTTCTTGTTCCTTTAACTGAAGCTTATTGATATTTATATTTAAGATAATAGAGTTAAATGTATTTTTGTAATATTATATGTAATTCATGCACCACTCAATTACAATGATGCCTATTGAATCTAATCTAAATCCAGGTAGCTGTATGTAGATTCAACCTGAAACTTAAGTGCGAAAGTAAAATATTCTCATTTCATAATTTTCTAAATTTAAACTAGGTCTTGAGTAACCTACAGTGTCTCATATTCCTAACAAGTCATAGAAGTCAGTGAAATTGTTAAGGTATCATCTGTGTTGAATTTTGTAGCCACAATGATTTCATAGCCATCACATTTAATGCAAGGACTTGTGTAGTAAAATTATAAGAAATGTTTCCACAGAAAAAGGTTCCCATTTCAAAATAAACTTCATGCTAATTTTTAGCTCGGTATTTGTGCAGTATATATAAAAGCAAATTTATCTGTGCTTCAATGTCAAGACAAATCTTCTGATTAATATGAAAAATTCTATAAGAGAGTGAATAGTTCTGGACAGTGAGATCTTTATTATTGCAGGTAAATGTTTACTTTATCCACAAGATGTTCTAAAAACCTAGAATAGAATTCAAGAAAAATGACACATTTGTAGTTTGGCATAATTTTTGCCTGATAGGGGCAATTGAATTCATCTTTGACAATAACAAAGTGTTTTATCCCTGAACAAGTAATGTTTTGTTCATATTCAGTAATTTTTATTGTTACAATTATTTGTATAAATGACAACGTTTAATTCTTGTATTTATCATTACTGACAGGTATTACATTCAGAGTATTTAGACTGTTTATACGAATCAGTATAATTTATTTTCATTGTGTTAAATGATCATAAATGTTTAGTAATTAGTTTTGTCCAGTAATTGAGTTCTACAGAGAGAGAAAAGGTTTTAGCAGATGGAATGAAGAAAATAGAACTCTACATAGTCGATTATGTGAAAACTAATGATCTCGCCATGAAACGTTTAGCAGCTATGTTAGCTATAAACGAACACCTTATACAGTTAACCGCCATTTTCGAAGAAATCATCAGAGAATATGACTTGTTGATCACCGCCATTGTTAATGCTCAAAAGGAATTTTGGAACCCCACATAATCAACCCAGTTCAAATTGTGAACTATTTAAAAGTTATTCGTGATGACTTGAAAGATCTAAAGTTCCCTGTTCCTCTAACTGAGGCTTATGGTTATTTAATGCTTAAGATTATAGATTTAGACGTATTTCTAGCTGGTAATATTTTAGGATATGTTATTCATGTGCCACTTATTGATAATAATGTTTATAACTTGTACAAGGTCATTCCATTACCCATTGAGTCTAAACTGAGTCCCGATAGTTACATGTACATTCAACCAGAACTGAGCTTTTGCTAATTGACGATTCTAAACGCCATTATGTTAAGTTAAACTTAAACCGCCTTGACTGTAAAATCTTAGACTCAGACAGCCGTATTTGTAGGCAAACTTTTGTATTACTGTCCACCTATGATCATGAGGAATGTGAGGCTAAATTGCTTCAACCTGTACGGGAAATACCCGAGGATTGCGTCAAGAAAGTAGTGCAACTAGAGCAAAGTCTATGGACTCACCTTGGTCACAACGAATGGCTATTTTTAATTCCTAAAGATGAAGGATTAACAATTTTATGTGGAACCAGAGCACCCACTGATATTATCTTAAAGGGACTTGGCAAAGTCAAATTTTAACTCGTTGTAAGGGTTATGGTACTCGTGTATACATTCAGTCCGATAATATCATTCAGACCAACGTAACCAGTATGGACGTTGTTCCCAACTTAAGCATGAATATAGACTGTTGCATCAACACTAAAGGAAATATTAACATCTCAAGTTTATTAGTCAATCTCCCAATGGAGAAGACCGCCTTACAGTTAGACGATTTAAAAATCGCAGGACACAAACTTTCCGATCTCGAGATGGAGATCCAACGACAAGAGCAGACCATTAAAGCTCCTTTTTCCATAAGCACATCCGTTATGGCTTACGCCAGCTCTGTACTCATAACCATATGTATTTTCTGTTGTTGTATCAGATATTGTAAGTTTTGCAAGGATTGTTGCAGGAGATTAAGCCGCTACTTCAATAGTGACTGTTGCGGAAGGATATGTATCCAAAACACCATCATAAATGAAGGCCGCGAATCCAGAATCACGACCCGGCCACCATCACTCAATTCCAGCCACGAGCAGGTCATCTTCACAAGAGTACCCAGCTCTGGGAAGGACACGCTGCTATCTCCGCCACTGAAGACTCCTGCCTCACCAAGCGCATCGACAAAAGATAGGGTCACCTAATTGTCACAGGTGTAGCTTTAGACCATTTGCATTAT
This sequence comes from Vandiemenella viatica, assembly GCA_031002005.1. Lineage (NCBI taxonomy): Eukaryota > Metazoa > Arthropoda > Insecta > Orthoptera > Morabidae > Vandiemenella > Vandiemenella viatica. The sequence goes on from JARYHS010009186.1 coordinate 23,562,713, forward strand.
AATTAGAGTCTTATTTTAAGGTCACCCAATTAACACGGGTGTAGTTTAGATGATTGGTTTATAAGTAGCTTCTTATTTTAGGTTCACCCCATTTGGCACATGTTTATTTAGCCCCTTGCATTATAATTAGCGTCATACACCCGGCTGAGCCTTCTTGATCGACAATGCAATTGCTGCAACTAGTTAGTCGTTGCACCAATTCTTCGGGAGGGGGACGTGTAATATCTGCGATATTCATATTACGACACAGCCTCCCTAAATGCACATTTTAATAATTACGACGCTGAAATTGTTCCTTCGCCTCAAATCCGTCTCACCGCAGCCAAGAAAGCGAAAGTCTACGCGGAACTCCGGGAGAGAGTGAAAGCGCTTTCAACCCCTATGAAGACATCCCTGTGAAATCGTTTCACGCAAACATATATAAACTGGGCCAAAACCTAGAGATGGCAGAGTCTTAGTCAGCAACCAACAGACTCCACATCAGCAAGAAGAACTCCGACACCAGTAGCCAGCCAAAAGGGAATAGTTGGTCTCTATTTCACAGCAATCATCTGGACTTAGTCGCTAGTCAAGCGCTACTCTGAACTTAGCTTTTACACCACAGTGGGTGTATAAGTCTTTCTTGAAGTCTCAGTCGGCCATCTCCATATTTACAGTTAAGTAGCCATTTCTTCTGCATTCTGTTATATTTCTAAGTGTTCTGAGGAGAGTATAGAACTTTGTAACTCTTAGCAACCTTACTTCTGCATTCTGTTATATTTCCAAGTGTTCTGAGAGAGTATAGAACTTTGTAACTCTTAGCAACCTTACTTCTGCATTCTGTTATATTTCCAAGTGTTCTGAGAGAGTATAGAACTTTGTTTCTCTTAGCAACATTACTTCTGCATATATGTTATATTTCTAAGTGGCCTAAGAGAGATCTCTTAGTCAGCATTGTCTAGAGGTATAAGGGAGTGAAGAGCTTGCTTCCCTTAGCTACAGCAATTCTGTTTAGTTCATGCTACTACCATAGGAGGGAACTTGGCTTCCCTCAGAGACTTCATTTATTCATACATGATATAAAATAAGGAAGGGCAAGCAGAACCTGCTACCCTAGTATTTGTATGTAGCTAAAGGTATCCATTAAAACCATCTATTGTGCAAAGCTTGTCTTTACATTCAGTATTACCATCAGATTCTATCATCTATCTTCCCTGGTTCCCGACGGGTAGCCGCTCGCCTGTCGAAACCAAGTATAACTCTATCCAAAATACCTAACAGCGGTACGAACCGTGTCCCCCAGTCTCGGAGGCTCTTCACAGCTTTCTGAGGAACTCCGGGATGGACAAACTCGCTGCCACGCTCACAGCGACAAAGCTCTGCAACGTGCCCGTGCAGGGGTTCACGCGCATTGCGCCCCGTAGAGGGGCGGTGCAGGCGACAAACCCCGACAAAATCATCACCACCAGAGTTCTAGCGCGGTGCGCACTGCAGTGTGCAGCCGGCCCCGATATTGGGTCGGACCACCTGCCCGTCATCACTCGCTGGGCGTTGTCGCCGGCCGTTGCGGCTGTGGCGGCGCGCCCGCGAGTCCACAAGTGGTCAGCGACCGACTGGGAGCTGTACCAGCAAACCATTATCAACGAGCTTCCAGAGCTGAATGCGCTCCCGCTTGTTACGGCCGCCGATATTGACGTGTATAGTGATGTGCTGGAAAGCGCAATCCACGCGGCGATCGACGCGGCGGTGCCGGAAACGCCGCTGCCCAGGCGCGGCCCGGACCCGCTACCGCCGGACATTGTTGTGGACATACAACGCAAGCGCGCGGCGCACCGGACCTGGGCGCGAACCCACAACCCAGCAGACAGGAATATGTACAATCAACTAGCACGTCAAGTCAAACAGAAGATTCAGCAACATCGGGAACGGAAGTGGACTGACTACTGCAACCAACTCGACCAACAGCGCCAGGGCGACCCCAAGCAGTTCTGGAGAGCCGTGGCCAGGCTGACCGGCAAAACCTCCCACTCCTCCTATCCGCTCATCGACAACGATACAATCGTGTCGGACCCTGCCGCCAAGTGCGAGCTGTTTCGACAGCACCTGGCAGCCACTCATCAGCCACCGGAATCACCCTCGTTCGACAACAACTTTAAGCTACAAACTGAAAATATGCTCCTATATAACTATCACCTCACCCACCGACTCCCAGTCACAATCCCAATTGACAATAGTAATCCTCTAACCGCCGATATATCACCTCAGGAAATTTCCCGTTTCATTAAAAAATTAAAAAATACCGCTCCAGGGCCCAACAATATTCCAAACTTCGCCCTAAAACAAGTACCACCAGCATACCACAACCATCTAGCCCGCCTTTTCAACGCCAGCTACAGTCTGGGCTATCTTCCCAGATCCTGGAAGCTGGCGCATGTTCTGCTCTTCCCCAAGCCAGGGAAACAGCAAGGAAACCCCGACAACTACCGGCCGATCAGCCTGACCTCGTGCTTCTCCAAATTGATGGAGAGAATCATAGTCAGCCGCCTGCATCCGCCGTACCTCAACGCGCACGGATTGTTACCACGAGAGCAAGCTGGCTTCCGCCCAGGTCACAACATCACCGACCAGATTCTGAGAGTGTTGACAGTCGCACAGACAGCCATGGCCACCAACCGCACCACAGCCGTCGCCTTCATGGATGTCAGGAAGGCTTTTGATACGGTTTGGCTCGAAGGACTGAAACGGAAAATAATCGAGCTAGGCCTACCACCCCAAGCCTGCCGTTGGCTGAATAATTTCATCACTGACAGAGTGGCGAGAGTGCGCGTCAGTGGAGCACTGTCTGCCATTTACCAACTGCAAGCAGGGGTGCCGCAGGGGTCGGCGCTCTCTCCATTGTTATATATCTTGTATGTTAGGGATACCCCGCGGCCAGCCGCCCCCACCGCCGGACTCGGCCTGTTCGCTGATGACACAGCATACTGGGCGACACACATACGCTATAACCTCGCCATTGCAGCATTGCAAAATTTGATCGCTGAGTTCGAACAGTGGTGCTGTAAATGGCGAATAACACTAAACGCAGACAAAACGCAAACTATAGTCTTTAAAAAGCAGCGCCTGCCAGAACGGAAACTGCGTGAGAATCGTTTGACCGTCTGTGGCAGGCGTGTTGACTTCAAGCGCACAGCCAACTATCTCGGCATCACACTAGATCGCAAACTTTCATACATAGCCCATTATGACAAAATTATCAATGAAACCAAGCGCAGACTACCACACTGCACCTGCTCCGCGGGTTCCGGACAGGTTGCAACCACAAGACCCTCACTCTACTATACAAAACACTAATACGCACATACATAACATACGGCCATCCCCTCCTCCTCCACCCCCTAAGACGAGACAGAAACGACTGGACATTCTTGAAAGACGAGCAATTCGGACGGCACACCGTGCGACAACGATGCAGATGAACAACGCTGCGACATACCGAGCGGGAGGCTTCGCGCCGCTGTTCGAGCATGCAGAGGAGCTCGGCCGCCAATACATGCTTCGCGCAGCGCGCGACGCGCCGCCGCCCGCTCCCTCCTAGAACAAATCCCCAACATAGAATCCCTCCGCGACCCCTCCTCCATCACCCTGTACCGGCTACACCAAACAACAACATAAACACTAGCGCGACAACTGGCAGCGGGCGGGCTGAGCGCCCCGCTAGCGGGGTGGGGGGTCCGGCCGCTGCCAGCACTACGACACACACACCAGCTCACTCGGGCGCCTGCTGCCGGGGCAACGGGTTTCTGCGCGGTGGGCCGACACCTACAGACCGTTCGCGGTTAAGCACCATCCGCACCCCGCGAAAAAAAATTACTAGTTCCTTTTATACTTAAGTAAAACCACAGTGCATTGTTAAAAACCTGCCTAGCTGACTGCGTGATGAACACGCAGTCAGCTAGGCACACAATACCAAAATAAACCCCGATTAATAGCCGATCAATCACCTGCTTCTTAGGGAATAGGCTACAACAACTGACTAAGAAATAGACTAACCCACGACTTACCAACTAACTAACTGACCGACCGACTAACGACAAGTGACAAGACTTAACTGAATAGGTGGCAACAAGTTCACTTCCTCACTCCTTCACCTCCCGGAGGGTGCGCCTGCGCCTGCCGGCGGGATGGGCGGCGTGGTCGGCCTGGCGGCCCTGGGTGTGGCACGTGACTGCCAGCACCTGCGCCGAATTTGCTGCGACTGGTCAATACTATCATATAGAGAATAAATGCACGAACTGCAATACTTAAAATAATAGGGTAGAGGGGCGGCAAAGCTGCCCAAAGTGCCCAGTGACGCCATGGGTTACCCATGGTGCCACAAACCTCAATTGTTCGTTCGTTCGTTCGATGACATAAGTAGAAGTGTATTAAACCAATCATGTCACAATTGTTACGTCACTAACGAGAAAAAAAAGTAACTTAGTTCTTCCGTATAGTTTGATGCCGTTCTTGAGATTAAATCACGACAAACATTTCGACTGAGAGAAGTAACTAAATCCGCCCTGTAGCTATTGCGTGAAATGCGTTAAAAAAAAAAAAAAAAAGATTCTAACTTGTGTACAGTTTTATGTAAAATTTCTCAGCTTTCCAACTTAACATAAAAATGAAAGATACCATATTTTAGCCGCGGACGACGTTTTGTACATTAATCGAAATCCCGTCAAACCCGACCACTAGTTGGTGTGAATACCATTCATTCCAACTAGCAGACAAACACAAATAGGGAAAAAGAGTAGATTTCTACTCTGTAGGTTTTTAGTACTACGCCAAGCTCATTGAAAAATTATTAAATTTACCAACTTATTCCTAGTTATCGTATGAATTATACACAATTATTAATATTATTCTTTTTTTTACGGTTAGTTATCAATTTATAAGAGTAAAAATATTGGAAATAACAATATTGTTTATTTTATTTTTGATTGAAATGCAGCATTCCATCCGGGAGTATATATCTTCTTGAATTATTTTTCGTATTTAATCGTAATCTTGAATTCTTTTACTGTAATAGGGAAGTTGTTGAGCATTTATTTTAGTAACCTGTTCCATTACACGCCACCCTTACCTAGAAAAGGAAAATTTTATCACACTTTAACGCCTGAAATCAGTTGCTTTTTGTGATCAGGAAAGACAAATATTGCAATGTATCTAGCAGATAATGGAGAATTTAGGGTATAATGAATAATTTGAGATAAAGAAATTATCTCAGAATTGCATCGAATCAGTAGGATTTTTTTTTTCACTATTGCATGAACTTTAAGAGAGTTTTGCTGTGTATTATATTCGCTGAAACGTATACTACTGTTTGCCAACAAGTTCACTTATAGTAGGAGTAACAGTTGGCCATTTACTTTCCCGAGCTCAGTGTTTGTTATATAATGCGATGGCGGTAGTGAACAATTAAAACAAGAGACCCGCAGTTTAGAGAATAAAATGAACGTGCCTGGTAAATTTAAATGAAGCTCGTAATGAGACTGTGGGTTAGTTAAATACAGGCATAGTAGTCCATTGCCAAGCGTGGTTACGAGACACGGATCATTAAATTCTAAACCAAACTTTACAAGCGTCGCAGAGAAAAAAAACTGAGGGTACATTATGATATCCTACCTCACGCCAGAGATAATATACCGCGCGTGGTGGGTGAGCGGTTAACGTTCTGACCTCGCATTCGGGAGGACGGCGCGGTGGTTCGAATCCCCGTCCGGGCATCGAGATTTGGGTTTTCCTTGGTTTCATCAAATCACTCCAGGCGAATGCCGGAATGCTTCCTTCAAAAGACCATGGCTGAATTCCTTCCTGTTCCTTGTCCCCAGTCCCATACCGCCCTTAATGACTTCGTGACCTCGTGACCTCGACGTTGACGAGGCGTAAAGCCATAAGTAAACAAAAAAAAGCCAGAGATAATACACACACAGTTCTATGATTCTAACACAATCGATTATCTACAACAAGTAAAAATATATGCTGTTATAAACCGAATAATAAGTTTGTAGTCGATAGAAAGCTCTGAAACTTTCAGCTCAATAAATATGTCCTCTCTTGGGACTTTTCGAGGGACACAGCCTCCTCCCTTATTTCCAGCCACCTGCAGTCAACGGCAAGCTGACGTAATTGCTACTTGTTGGCGTAGAGGACAAACGGCACACTCGGAGGTGACGTCTCCCCAAACTTACACTTTTCCAGCGTGTTTCCTTTAGATATATTGCTCGCTGGTTTCCAGGCCACACTAAGCTAGTATCCACTGTCCCTGTTCACTAACTGATCAGTTGTTCTAATCTCAGTGGCTCCTAGGACGACGCCCTGACTAAAATCTTCGATTTATTTCTCCAAATTTAAAAGTATGCCATCCTGAATACTGTGTTCAACCGCAGCTAATTTTTACTCCTGACCCAGACAGATATTTCTTGCTGCTCCACACACCGTTGAATTTTTCCTATATATACTGCGTCGTCGTGAGAGCCATTGATATCGGAAGAATTAATTACTTTGTCAACAAGCACACTGGAACCACTGGGAGAAAAATAAACTTAACAAAATAAAAATTTTATCAGTACTGTAACACGACGCCTTTTCAGTCACATAATTTTTAACTCTGGACTTTTCATAAAAGAAGAGCGACCAGGCCAAACGACAGCCCATTTAGCCATCTGTTCAAAAAACCTCTGCTTTCGAACTTACAAAGAGAAAAGAGAGTTACAATGCCTGAAGTAGCATTCATAACAGCTTCTACCAACAAAGTAACCTGAAACACTACAACGCTATACCTGATAGTTTGAAAACATGATTTTTACTGTCAGAGCAATCGTGTAACCCAATAAGAATACATTGAAAAAAAAAAACTTAGGACCACTGTCAGAACTTATCACTCTTCTTATAAGTGGATGAGTCTACTATTGCAGTCAGTAATGTTTTATTGACGTCATTTGCAGGTACATACAAAAGGATGGTGATTATTGAATGTTGTAGAACAGAGACGTAAAAAAAAAATAAAAGAAAATACACAGTTACTTTTCATGCGCTGTTGAGGGAGGTCTTTGACCGCTAGCTTTTGATTCATGCTATTTTCAGGGAAAAATGGCGGACATTGCGTATGTTCATATTGTTAAACTTTAGGAATATTTTAAAATTGTATTATGTTGGAAAATCTGTCATTGTATGTTAGTGAAGTTCAATTGTTTTATTGTATATAAGTTCAATATAATTAGCCTAAGTCAGAAAATACAATTTCGGATAAAAAACGCGTATATCTAAATACGCTGAAAACTATATTTAACTTACTGATATAGTTTCATACTTCTCACTTTGCAGACTAAAGCTAGAGTGTTGAGGACAGGAATATTTCTGGTTTAGAAGCTGCAAATGAAATCAATTCTAATCAGCTTAATTCAGTTTCTTGTATCGTCTAAGAACTGCCCTGTCGAGGAAAAAGATAAGTGTTTAACTCAAATAAGTAAAAAAAAGCCCACTCAAATAAATTACAGAATAGGGAACAAATTAAATTACTCTGAAAAAAAAAAACTTTGAAAGATCTCATTTAATATTAGCAAAGGTAATTTCAGTAAACTTCTTTGTTCCAGACACATTCTTCATTTCAAGTACTATTGCGAATAGTAATAATTCATTGGTAGTGTT
>JARYHS010009186.1:23571380-23812562 GCA_031002005.1 Vandiemenella viatica
GAGGTTATCTGGATGAAATACTCAAAGATAGAAAGAACACCAGCTAAAGTAACAAGATAATAAAAAAGAAATAAAATACCTGTAAAAACCTCAGAGTCGATACACCTTGCTACATAATTAAATATTGAAAAAAATTATTCCTCTTAAATGAACGACACCAATATATTTTCATGTTATCGACCAATGAATTACAAGAAAAGGGCTACCGTTTGTGGATGCGTCACGACATGGGAAGAGGGAGAGAAACAAGAGCTGACCAGCGGATGAAGGTATATTTTGACTCGGACTTCATTCTATGCGCTCTCCGAAACAACTTCGCCCTCAGTCTCCCAGAAGGGAAGAGTGGATCTCAACTTCGACCTTGCGTAAGGCAAGATGACGTCTTCTGAAGCATGATTTGGGTCCTGCACTGCATAATCCTTTAAGTGATAAAAAAGGTGGACCGTCCCAGCATTCGCGGGAAACCATGTAAAAACAACAATCAGGAGGGCCGGTACGAGATTCGAACCTGATTTCGTTGTATCTTCCTGAGGCCTTAGCGCACGCAGCCATACTGGAGAGCCATAAAGGCCATAATAAAATAATAAAAAAGGCATGAAATTCAAGGAGACTGATAGAAGGTGTTAACTTCAGGTGTGCAGGATTTGTGAAATGACCATACTATGAATAGTGTCTTGTTACGGCAGGCTGGGGAGTGGTGGTGCAAACGGAACTATTTCACCTAATAGAAGACACATATAAGACCAAAAACACGAACCGCAATCACGACACTATGTCACGAATGAATGGACGTATTTCACCCAATAATGTATACTAGTGATCGCCCAGCGGTCGAAATTCGACCGTAATTCATTAAGTTGTTTAGTTTCTTTCATGAAAGAGTAATAATCATTATTTGAATTGTTCTATTGCGTTTGGTGTGAGCATAGATATATTATATACTGTATACCCTGACGTCGTTTGCTGCGAGCGTGTACCAATAGGATATAAGCATGTGTTGTTTGGCTTAATTCTCTGAATTTTAAAACGATACACTCCACGCGTGACTGTAGGCTAAATTTGAGCATCTGAACTAACCATACCAAATGATGAAATGTATTTATCGATGGTTCATTTGAATTTAAAATATTCATTTTGACTTAAGGCCGGAAAGATGAAGTAAATGTAGTCCTTTCACCTGAAGTGACTTCTAAATCGAAATGTTTTGCATTGCGAAACCTGCATTGTAAATTCGAAACTGTAAAAATTTCGTCGAATGACATTCAGTGCGCATTTAAATGTATCTATCAAAATAATTTCGTCATTTTGTGTGTTCGCTATTTAAATTTGGTCTATAATATTTTTGAATTTCACGCAAATGAGTATTCCTTATTTCTTCTCTTGCTCTAATGAAATTACTGAAATTAAAAAATCAAAAGACACTTAACCAAAGTTTAACACTTTAAATAATCAAATGACCATAATTATAGTATCTGGCAGAATAGCTACATTCCTTTCCGAAGTATTCCTTTTATAACCTCAAAGACTAATCTCTACTTTATGCGAGTGTTTCGTTTTACCAAAGACCACAGAGTGTCTCAATGCAGGGAATTCACGTCAGAACGTTGGCTCCGGTCCTATTTCACACACACACACACACACATACGTTCGCAAATTAATTTTTTATTTGAATAATCTATTTGTAACATATATTAACTATGCTTATTATATTTTTTTCTTTACTGCTGCCTAAGATAACATACATCGGCAGATTCGCTTATCACTATAATATATAGATACTATGTAAGTTCAGAGATTAAGCTAGACTGTTTTGTTTCATCAAAGACCACAAAGTACGCCATCTATCAGCTAAACCTCGAAATGTTGCTTCTTGCTTCTATGTAAGTTCAGAGATTAATCTCGACTGTTTTGTTTCACCAAAGACCACAAAGTACGCCATCTATCAGTTAAAAATTTTAGCTTTCTGTATTTCTTTAAGTTCCTCCGTTTGCCCAATATTCTGGCCGATAGCTGCGGTATCTACCAGCTGTCTGGTGAAGCAACGCCCAGAACTGGCGGCATCTGAGCGAACTACGTAGGCGAGCGAGTGTTTAATTTAATTTAATGTATTTGTAACGCATATTATATATAGATTTTAGCTTCCTGCACTTATTCTCCATATAAACTTTAACTGTGCCAAATCTCGCACTTCTCCTTGCGCGCAATATTCTTAAAAATGTATCATTAGTTTTCGCTTAGCGTATTAATATAAAGATTGTAGATACGATTTTTAATTTGCGCGTCTGTATGTTCAGTGTCTCGGCGGGTGGAACGTGCCTGCGTACAGGTAGTTGTCGTGTCCCGTAGGGATGAAGCTCTACCGTTGTCTGAGGGGGCCCCTGAGACACAGGGAGCCCCTCACTAAGGACCCCTCACTGCCCAGGGGTGCCCCAGCCTCAGCTCAGGGGGCCCCTACCAGCAACACAAAGCAAAAAAAGGTCGCCCATCTGGCCTGAGGGCCCAAAATAAAATTTTTGCACTGGGGCCCTTGTTGAGCTAGCTACGCCACTGGATGAAGGCTGCTGCTATAAATCACTTCCTAGGAGACTTTCTATCTGGCTGGTAGCATGCCGCGTGTAGGAGCTACCATACTGCATGGCCAAACGGCAGTGAGTTACATATGAGAACTTAGCGGAGGTTTCGTTCACTGTTTAAAATGCAACCGTGTATTAATCAAGCTAGGAAGTAGCACAAGTTATTCTGTGTATCTTTCTTTCTTGATTTGTAGCATGGAAGGAAACTACCGCGAACTAGTGAACTGCTTTTTAAATGAGACATTGCATTGGGTTCTTTCACCATGTTGCTAGATCCGTAAGAGAGTCGACGAGGCAACTCGTCTCATTGCTCTAGTTACTCATTCACTTGATAGCACAGAACATTAACATTTCAATGAATAATCAACTTTTTTTTACAATGTAAGTGCCGCACGATCTTTCATTTATAACTTCTCATGCAAGGGAATTTCAATTGTCAGTGGCACCCATTATAAAATTTGTGCTGTATGTTTGTTTGTAATGCACATTTCGGGATAAAATAAACTTGATCTGTACAACTTATAAGAAACATGACTTTTGTAATTTCATATGTAATTACTGGCAATTTTATTTAACAATTTTCATTATTGTCTCATAGTCCAGGGGATAATCAAATCCATAGCATAGTGAGGAATTGCTATTTAATATATTAAAAATGGAAGGTATCCCTTACACACTTGATGATAATCACGGAGAAAAATTAAATTACATCATTCTTTTGAATTTCGTAAACCGGTATGATACATGAAAAAAATTAAATACGAGTAATTCTATAACCACAAATCATGGTATTACAACGCGACGCGCTTGTAAGGATAGGCCGAGAAGACCACACAAATCATCATCAACAGAGGGTCCAAATCCCCGTCCGGTCATCCAGATTTCGGTTTTCCAAGGTATCCCGAACTCAGTCAAGGTAAGTGTCGGGTTGGTTCCTTTAAAAGACCATGACCGAATTCCTCCCCGTTTATTTACTTCCATATTCTTCCGGCTCCAATAAGGGCCGCGACAGAAACAAAAACAGCAAAAAAGAAGAAATTATCCGCTTTCAAACAATGTTATTGTTGGTTTTACGTCCTGACTGCTTGTTTCTTTTCAGGTCCTAATTATAAGCCTGTATTCCATCACATTTCTCCCACTCTCTTCTATCACACTTCCTAAATACATAAACTCTTCTTCCACTTCCCGGCATTCCGATTAACGCTATATTCCTTCCGTGTTGTATTTACTGCTTCACTCATTCCGGCTGAGAATTGCATTCCAAAGATTCAATTTCTTCGCGCCACGCACCAGATGTTCCGACTCACAGTATCCCAGTACCGTCGCGTCGTCAGCCAACTAACCGATGTTACTGTCCACCTTAATTCTTATTCGATCCACAATAGGGATGTAACGGATCTTCGCATCCGCATCGCTTGCGAATTCGCACACGCAATTTTTATTGCCGATGTATATCGGATGTTTTGTTTACATTGCAATATATATTATTCTTTTCGATTTTAGTGTAAAGTAAGGCACCTTCTTCACGGTCCAACTTACAGGACATCGGTACAGAACTTCCGTATCCGCAAACATCCGCATCCACGGATATAAAGCATTGAAAATCCACATCCGCAAAGATGGCTTCCGTTACAAACCTAAATCCACAACAACTATGATTGAAAATGGAAACATTAAACTTTGCAATTACTAAACAAAAAGTTATGAAACAGTGGAAGACAGGGATTATCGAATGTTTGTTAGCGGGGACTCTCTAAACAATAATAATTTAGCAGCTGCTATTAACAGATCAGATACTATAAACAACTATTCGCTTGAGACAACAATGGGGAATATACAGTATTCCTCATTTTGTATTTTTCAGCGAAAGTTGCGCTATTATACCCGCATTGTAGAACCTCGCCTTTGTTGACCAATAGGTCGTTTCCGACACGTGCATGGAGATAGCGTGTTCTGATTTACGGAGTACTTCACGACGAATTTCAGGAATACGACTTCACCTCCTCCATAATGCCTACCCGAGTGGGGCCCTAAATCCTCAGGACCACTGCTGTAAAGAGCTTATCAGCCCCCTTAACTCAGAAAGTACTTCTCATTCCACGTTTACGTCGGGAACGCAGTTTTAGTGTCTGATAGTGGCTCCCGCAAGAAAGAAGGAATAATATCGCATTAAGGTTTCTCAACTCTAATCGGCCTCATGTAGAGCGAACAATTTTAATCCATCTGAGGAGATGTGTTTTCAGTAATATATAATTGATGACTTAAATCCAACAAATGAGAAACTGTTCAAGATACATTACTTGGTTACAGACAAATGTGAGAAATGTGTCAACAGTAACACAGACAGATTTCATCACCACTTATTGTTTTGCGAATCACAAAGCATCTGGATATGGCTCAGATCAAAATTGGTACAACTGGACGGAACTACAAAATAACCTCATTCATAAATACAATCATAACCTCAGACCGGTAATGTCCGCCGACTGACATGGAAACAGAATGCTGCTGCATGAGGCTTACGGGTGTGTGCTACATCACACACTACCTGGCAAAAAAAAGAAAAACAAAAAACAAAACAAAAAAACGCTGTCATGGAGTGGGGAGCAATCGGGTATGACCTTAGGTCACGGCTGATATGATTGAGATAACTCAGACAGCACATCGTTACGTCATGGACATCCTGCATCACCATGTGTTACATCGCATGCGACAGTATGGCGGTCCCATTTTTCAACAGGACAATGATCAACCACACACTGCACTGTCTTGTCTCTGTGAACTGTGATATGGAAGTACTCACATAGACAGCAAGATCTCCAAATCCGTCCCAGTGCCAGTGCTGGGATATTAACAATAGCGTGGGCTAGATTGCCTCGGGAGAGGATATTACGATTTTATGGCAAATTCACTAAATGAATCCACGCTATAGGGGGTGCAACTTCTTGCTTATAAGCTGGCTCATACTGTCAAGTTTTTTTTTTGTAAATTGACTCGATTTTTTAATCACTGAAATAACATTACATGCCCTCTGAACCAATGAATTTTCACTTCGTTTCCTCCTTCCGTTCTGGTTGTTTCACATTTTTTTGTTAGGAAGTGTATATTTGTCAGCAGCATGAAAAAAATGACATAGATTATTATTATTATTATTATTATTGGGAGAAAGAGAATATATCAAAGCAAGCAACAATTTCTCCTCGTTACACTAGTTCAAATGGCAGGCATCATGTTTCGTCTTCTTGTCAATGATGCAGAATTGGATATCTAGGCGAAAGCACAATTTTTCAGGCTTCAAAGACATGCCACATGAACGGTTTTAAGCAGCACCTCACACACATGGGAAGACATTGTGGATACTGATAAATTTTGATGGTAATGCACACTTGTCGGCGTAGCTGCAGGTGTTGAAGATGACTCTCCATTTGTCTAATGGTTTGATTTGTTTTGTTTCTTCTTGAAAAATATGCAATCGGAAAGGCAATAAAGGAAAAATAGAAAAACTAAAAACAACACATCTATACAACAGAGCATTTTGGAATAATTTAGACAGCACCGACGTATTAAAACAGAAATCTGGGTATACCTAAGACAGCCAGCTGCATAAACCGTTTAATGAAGTTTGTATAAATGAAGTGTATAGGCGAACTTGGCAATCATGGGGTGAAGCAACAGAAAGAAAAGGTCAATAAAGAACATATGCAAGAGTGTGAAGGCAGAGAAAAAATGTAACTATGAGGCGCAAACTTTTAAGAGTTGTATCTGACTATATGAGCTGCACCAGTACGTTCCGTGATTGTGATCCCCCTTTAAACTGTAGCTCCCAGAGGGAAGGAACTGTCTATCGTAGCTTTGGCAAATGGATTATTATGGTTCCTTCGGTAGAATCCAACCAACGTGCGACTTGTGGACTAAGTTTTCTTTTCTTTTCTTTTTTACTTTAAAACAAAGACAAAGGACTGGCTACATTTGGTTTGAAAAAACCCAGCCCATCTCTCTCTTTTCCCTCCCCTTCCCACTTAATTTTTGTAATTTTTCTTTATACCAACCCCTAGTTTTCATCCCAAATCGAGGGATCTTCGCACACATAAAATATAAATCAAACAGAACAATATTCCATATACTTGGTTTGAAAAAATCAGCCATTTCCACCTTTATCCCCAACGTTCTTCAGACAAACACACACCTTTTATTCGATTTTGGTGGAACATATGCTTTAAAACAAATAGAAAAATACTGTTTGGTTTACAGAGCATAACCCCTCTCTTCCTTTCCAACAATACATAATTTTTGTCAATGTTGTTCACGCAAGCTCACAATTCTTATTCGATTTTGGTAGTACTGCACACACGTATCTCTCATATTAGAGCGGCCAGGTAGCTCAACGGTTAAGGCCCTAAGTTCAGAACATTTCTGTCTCCGGTTGCGGGTTCAAACCCGGCGGAAGCAGAACATTTTAAGAGCTGTATATAACTCCATGAGCTATACTGCCACGTTCCATGGCTTAGATACGATATTAAAGTGTAAGTCCCAAAGTAAAGGAACTTTACAACGTACCTCTGACACAATGGATGAATAAGGCTCCTTCGGAAGGATCCAACCTAAGTGCGAGTTGTGGAACATTTTTTTTTTACTTTAAAACAAAGAAAAAAGTACTGCCTGCATTTGGTTTGAAAAAAACGCAGCCCATCTCTCTCTTTTCCCTCCCCCTCTCAATTTTTGCCAATATTATTTATACAAATCCACAGTTTCCATCCCATATCGACGGAACTTTGCATAAATATGCTATATAACAAACATAAAATACTTTCTACATTTACTTTTCAAAACGCCATCCTTTAACTTCTTTACCCCACCCTGTTAATTATTTGCAACGTTTTTCATACTGTATTGGACCGTCGGTTCGGGAGGGGGGAGCCAATACGTTGATGAAATATAATTATTAATATTATGTATGACATCCAATAAGTTGGTTATTTGGTTAAATGGTGAACTAGAACCATGATTTCTACAAGAAGTTAGTTTCACACAAAATTATACTCAATTTATTTAGTCTTCTGGCTTATACAAGGCCGGGTATAGTTAACGTTACGTTAAACATAATCCAAAGACAACAAAGAAGCAATACCCGACATTTGCAATCCGCCGGATAAAAGCAAACATAAAACTGATTTAGATATCTCAATGATTTTGCAAAGTCAACATGTTTTAAGGTGGCATTACAGGCCAAAAACTTAAAGTTAACATTTACAAAAGATTCCCAGGGGCGCTGTTTAAAGTTAAAAGCATCGTTTGAATTTAAACACAATGAGCAAGATGCTTCGAATTTGTAGTTATGAACATGAAATATTGGTTAGCTCAGTAATTGTTATGATGGGAGCAGAGTCTTATCTCAGGAGCCGTTTACGGGTTAGCAAGCCTCGTTAAAACCCAATGGAACTGTGGACCTATGCGCGGTACTTTACAGTAATCGCATCTTCTCGGCGAGGTGTGACACGCTCTGTGCCACTGCTGCAACGAATGCCAGATTTGCGGATATGTCCGCGCTAGCACATCAGCTTACAATATCTGGCAGGTGGACCGCTCAGCTTCCAGCCCATCTGAGCCAGACTATGCGACCAGACATAGTCACTGATCAACGGCTAAGGGCGTGTCGGGTGACACGTCCGCACTGTAGCTCGTCTCGGTAGCAAGTGAAGTCGAATATGGCGTCGTGTCCTCTTGTCGCTGCAAAGCCAGCTTTCCTCTCCCCGCACATGGAACAGAAGCCTTGAATTAACAACTGTGAACCCCTGTATCCGTTCACTATTGGTGCATCGATATATGTCCATCATCACGTGCTTCGTGTCGTCGCTAACATTTGCTACCCGTTCCCGCACATTTTGCTTGACCTTGTCGAGGCACCGGGGAGGGATGAGGTCAGTACACTCGGCAGGTAACGGTTCCCGCGCGCCACCCCTTTGTGAGCGTAGGCGTCAGCATGACAGAGACACTGGGCATAGTCCCGTTCTCTGAACGTTCAAAACTGCGGTTCAAACTTCCCACATTTAATATCTGAATAGCAAGTTTTGCACAGAAATTAAATCATATAATAATAAATCTGGCTGCTCGGGTTTAATACATAATTATTCACCCATGAATTAACCCTAATATTTATAATATTTACAATTTAGATAAATGAAAATTACAAGGAAAATCTGAATATTAATTAATTATTTATTAATATTCATTGTGGATGACTCTGACATACCACAATACAAACGCATGGTTTGTATCATATCTTGATGGAACCCTGCATTCAAATAGGAAAATACTCTCTACATTTAGTTTGCAAAACCTAACCACTCTCCTCTTTAAATCACTCTTAATATTTGCCAACATTGTTCATACAAACCCACAGTTTTTTATCCGATATCGAAGGAACTTTGGAGATGCATACTTGCAAGCAAACAAAAATATACCTCCCACATTTGGTTTTACTTATGACTTGACGCCTCGTCGACGTCTTCTCATTAAAGGCGGGATGGGATTGGGGCAAGGAATGGCAAGGAATTAGCCCATGGCACCTTGAAGGAAGCATTTTTGTAAATATTCTTTACACAAACACACGGTTTTTATCCAATTTTGATGGAATTCTGCGTACAAATACTTTGAAACAAATAGAAAAATGCTGTCCCCTCGCCTCCTTTAACCCCCTTAATATTTTCCAAGATTGTTCATACAAACCCACAGTACTTATACTATTTTTATAGTGCTTAATACACGTGTGCCTTAATACAGAGCGGTCTGGCAGCTCAATGGTTAAGGTTCTTACTTTCAAAAGTGTCTTGATCCGTTCCCGGGTTCAAATTTCGGTAAAAGCAGGAATTTTTAAGAATGGTGTATGATCAATGGCTTAGTTTACGCCCTCCGGTAGGATCCAACCAACCTTCGGGTTGTGAACTAAGTTATTTTTCTTACTTTAAAACAAAGAGAAAAATACTGTCTAAATTAGATTTTGAAAACCCAACCCTTCTCCCCCTCTAACCCTTTAACTTTTTCCAATGTTCTCTACACAAACGCACATTCTGTATCCGATTTCGATGGAACTTTGTACACATATACTTTAAAATAAAGGAAAAAAAGATCTACATTTAACCAAAATTTATACTTGACATTTTTTTTTCCAAATATCTCTAAAACGGTAGAGAAATCAACCAGAGTCGATAGTGATATTCTGTCAAACGGCGTTGGACTGATTACAATCGGACAATTGATGAGCAAGAAATTCTAACTTCAAATTTGGGAATGCACAATTTTTATTTTATCTCGTAGGAAGTTTGCGCACATATGCTTTAAAATATATGAAAAATGTTTGCATTTAGTTTACAAAACTGTACCCCATCTTCCCCTTCGCCCCTCTTAAGACTAATTTACACAAGCAAATTTTTCATTTTTTGCATCGGTACGGAAATCTGCCAAAGTGGATTGGATTGGAGAATGATTACTACAAACCGATCAAAAGGAATAAAACAGCAATATTCACCCGCCGAGCAACCACAGGAACTCTGCTTTTGCAGAAGACGAAATTCAAAAAATATTGTATATCCCAAAGCTCTATAATAAACTTTTTCAAATTTAATTTAACGCATAAAAATCATTGTCTATCATTTATTTTGTACGTGTAAATGTGCCTCTTTCGTATATGCGTATCCACTTAGGAAAGAAAAAGAGGAATTGCAACGCATCCCGGGCAAAGCTAGAATGCTATAAAAAGAGGGGGAAATATTATATTTTGATCAATCGCAAAGAATTGAACAAAGAACATGTCACAGAACTTTCTAAAAAAGTGAAATTACTTATTGAAAGTACATCATTAAACAGTCATGCAAGGAATCCATGAAGGCGAGAAGGAATATATGGGCTCCAATATTAATATGCTGTATGATACTAAAATCATATATATTATTTCTATAAGGTATTTTTTTGTTACAAGCCTGTATCTTCTTTCATACTTAACCGAAATCAATGAATGAGGTGTCATTTTAAAGCTTATGGTCTCCACTTTGGTCACATCATATTTTAAGAAATGAAGTTTTCGGAATTCGACCCTTAAAGGGCAAAATTGTCAATCTTTCTAAAATGCTGTTTTCTGTGTTACGAGTCATTTATCTCTCTGGATACGTATATCAAATCGTTTAATGTAGTATCATTTTAAAGATTAAGATCTCCACTATAGTGACGTCATATATTAAAACAGATATTTTTCGGAATTCGACCCTTAAAGGGCAAAAGTTTCAATATTTTTGCAATGCGTAATTGTGTCACGAGCGATTTATCTCTCTTAATATCTAACCGATATAGATATATAAGGTATCATATTAAAGATCGAGGTCTCCGCCGTGGTAACATTATATTTCAAGAAAAGAATTTTTCATTTTTCGACCCTTAAAGGACAAAAATGTCGATTTTTCTAAAATGCGTTTTTAGTATCTCGAGCCATTTATCTCCCTGGATATCTAACCAAAATCGATAAATGAAGTAGGACTATGAGGAGTAATGTCTGAGCTTTGTGACATGATATATTAAGAAAGAATGTTTTTGGAATTCAACCCTTAAAGGGAAAAAGTATAAATTTTTCAATAACGCATTTTTGTGTCACGAGTGATTTATCTCCCTTAATATCTAACTGATATAGATATATGAGGCATCATATTTAAGAATAAGGTTTCCGCCGTGGTAACATTATATTTTAAGAAAGGAATTGTTCGTAATTGGACCCTTAAAGGGCAAAAATGTCAACTTTTTCTAAAATTCGTTTTTTATGTCTTGAGCAATTTTTCTCCATGGATATCTAACCAAAATCGATAAATGAAGTAAGATTATGTGGAGTAATGTCTCAGCTTTGTGACATCATATTTTAAGAAAGAATTTTTTTGGTATTCCACCATTAAAGGGAAAAAGTATAAATTTTTCTATAATGCATTTTTGTGTCACGAGCCATTTATCTCCCTTGATTTCTAACCGATATAGATAAATGAGATATCATATTAAAGACTGAGGTCTCCGCCGTGGTAACATTATATTCTAAGAAAGGAATTTTTCGTTTTTCGACCCATAAAGGGCATAAATATCAGTATTTCTAAAATGCGTTTTTTGTGTCTCAAGTCATTTACTTCCGTTGACAATTAAACAAAATCGATAAACGAGGTATCATTTTAAACATTAAGGTCTTCGTAATGTCTTCGGTTCCGTTAACACATTTTAAGAAAGAAATTTTTAAAAATTCTAACCTTAGAGGGCAAAAGTATTAATATTTTTACAACATATTTTTTTGTCATGAGCTATTTATTTCCCTTGGTACCTAATTGAAATCAATAAATGACGTATCGATTTAAATATTAAATTATCCACTATCGTCACATCATATTTTAAGAAAAAACTTTCTGCAAATTACACCCTTAAGGGGCAAAAATAACATCATTTCTCAAAACTTTTTTTTTTTTTACATTGCTTGATAACTAACCGAAATCGATAAATGAGGTATCATTTTAAAGACCAAGGTGGCTGGTATGGTCACACCATATTTTATAAAAGGAATATTTTGTAATTCGACCCTTAACGGGCAAAAGTATCAATATTAGTTATAGAACGTGTTGATTTTTTAAATTTTTGTTTTTATTATATGCCATTTATCTTCTTCGATACCTAGCTGAAATCGATAAATGACATATCGTTTTAAAAATGTAGGTCTCCAGCTAGGTAAAATCATAAATTAAGAAAAAAATGTTCGGAATTTGGTGCTAAAAGTAGTAGTGCGTATGAGACTGTTCAGAGCCGTGTCCCCAGATTTCAGCAGCGGATATCACAGAGAAGTCAAAAAACTTTTATAAACTATTTTTTATTCAATAAGTAGTTTTTCGTATATATTTTTTTCTTTTACGGAAACACTGTCGTTTTGCTATGCAATTCCAATGTAATCATTTTATTCGCTCAGCAACAAATATCACAGAGATGTTGATATGTTGTGTGCAGTTTGTTAAGGTTGGTTTTATTCTACCAAGGTCAGTGACAGTTTATCATAAATAAAGTATGTTTTAAATTTTCCTAACTGTTTCATAATATGTTGTGAGTATTTTGGTGTGTACCTATTACACTAAAAAAAAAAATTGCTACAAAACTACGGTTCTACTATTCATTATATTACAAGCATTCAACCTCACTATTCGTCGTATTTTATTCGCGAAATTTTCGCACGGGTCGTCTAGTAACAACTTAAAAATATTTTGTGCCTCCAATGAAAAGTATATTCACTTCAATTATGGTCAGATAATTATTAAATGGAGAATGAATATAAAGATTTGACAGTGCAACTCGTTTCTTATCATATATTGTTTCTGAAAACTTATTCCCACATTTGATTTAAAACAACAAATTAATTAATGCCAAGGAAATTGTAAAGTAATCATGTTTTCAGTACCAATCTATGAGGCATGTTTTTTTTTTTTTTTAAGTAAGTACCGTTTTGAAATTAAAAAAGACTTGCAAATATATCTCAATAATTTTATTTTTATATTAAAGTCTGTACCTTACTCTACTTTTCTACATAATTCCCGTCAATATTAAGGCACTTGTCATAACGTAGTACCAGTTTTTGAAAACCCTCCTCATAGAAGTCTGCCGCTGCATCACAACTGTTTTGACTTCGTTATTGTCTTCAAGACGCTGACCGCCCAGGTGTTTCTTCGAGTGCAGTAACAGATGGTAGTCACTGGGCGCCAGTACAGGGCTGTACGGAGGATGATCTAGAGTTTCCCATCGAAAAGATGTGATGAGATCTTTGGTCTGATTAGCCACATGTGGACGGGCATTGTCATGCAGCAAAACGATGCCCTTGCTCAACTTGCGACGTCTTTTGTTCTGGATTGAACGGCGCAGATTGTTCAATGTCTCACAATAAGCTGCTGCATTGATTGTCTCATTACGAGGCAGAAATTCCACAAGCAATACTCCTTTTCTGTCCCAAAAAACTGTGCACATGATTTCCCGGGCAGAAATCGTTTGCTTGAACTTCATTTTTTTGGGTGAATCTGAATGCCGCCATTCCATGGAATGTTGCTTTGATTCAGGTGTGACGTAGGTCATCCATGTCTCATTGCCCGTAACAATTTGGCTTAAGAAATCATCACCATCGTTGTGGTAACGCTCAAGGAAAGTCAATGCACTGCCTAAACGTTTGGTTTTGTGCACATCCGTTAACATTTTTGGTACCCAGCGTGAGCACAATTTTCGGTAATTCAAGTGCTCGGTCACAATGCCATACAAAACGCTACGAAAAACATTAGGAAAGTCATCACACAAGGAGGAAATTGTAAAGCGTCTGTTTTCTCTCACCTTATTGTCCACTTTCTGCACCAAACTTTCATTAACGACCGAAGGACGCCCATTCCGTTGTTCATCATGCACATTTGTGCGGCCATCTTTAAATGCTCTCACCCACTTTCTAACCATTCCATCACTCATAATGTTTTGTCCGTAAACTGCACAGATCTCACGATGAATATCGATCGGTTTTAGTCCTTTAGCACAAAGAAATCTTATAAAAGCCCGTACTTCACAGTCGATGGGAGTCATGATTATCGGAGGCATCTTAAACACTCAGTGAACAATGTAAACAATGAAGAATTAGACAGTAATTGCGTCAGTGCGTAGGCAAAAGATGCAGGTACCCAGTGCGTATGCGCGGAACGCCGATCGTAGCGCTGCAGCCACGGTGTGACAAAATGGTACTTACTTAAAAAAATACGCCTCATACATCAGTAATGACGCCAGGAAGAGCGGCGGATAGCGCCTGAAGCATATCGTCAGTAACACCGTCATTGGCATTACCTACGTACAGATTTATTAGAATTGGATAGACGCTGGAATAGGATAAATTACACAGACGTTACCAGGGTAAAAACCTTCACAGACGTCATAAATGGAGGTTCAATGCTCAACTGTGAGTGAACGATGAAACACAGCGCAGGTGTATCATTAAACCTGGTACGAAAGATTGCTGTTCGGGAAAGAAATCGGTCTGAAACCTGATATAATCACAAAGCAGATCAAGAAGGCCGTCCATGATTTTCCGAAATTACTATAAATGAATGCCGGTATCGTCGCTTCAAAAGGCAACATGCTGAATTCCTTTCTGTTCCTTGCTCCCAGTCCGTCTCGCCTCTAATGATGTCGACGTTAACAAGGCATAAAGACACACAAAAGAATTCTAGAAGGATGACAGTTCTAATAACATTTTTTGAATATAGGAAGCTGGAAATGCAATAAAGACGAAGAAATTTGCAAGTACAAGATTATTATCCTGTCGGGAACATCTACATGTAGATAACTACAACTATATTCTTCGTGGACTAGAAGTCCATTTTTTCCCTTATGGCTATACGTCTCGTCGACATGTAGATCATTAGAGTTGATAAAGGACTGGGGATAATGAACTGGAAGGAATTCACCCATGGCTTTCTGAAGACATCATACAGATATACGCCTAGGTTGATTTCAGGAACTCGTTAACAACTGAGATTGGATGACTAAAAGAGGATTTGAAGTCATGTTTTCTTGAGTTCCAGTCCGAAGTGTTACCGCTCACCCACCAGGCTCAATTAAGAAGTTATCAACGTTTAGTGCTCCCTGGACCGCGTAATGCGAAAAGTGTCCTGCGTGGTGAAGATGTGTACAGCAAACGATGAACCCGCGCTTTCAAGTTCGATCTCTGTACAAACATTCGGTCCTGTGAGCATGTGCATGTGGGAATGGTTCTGCTACTTTCAAATAACTGAACTGAATTTCTCTCTCTTTTCTTTTCGTTATTAAAACCGATTAATCCTTGGCTCTCGCTAATACGCTGTTAATTCTGTACTGCACATCGTGTGCAGTGCTTGGCTGATCTGTTGGTCTTGATGGCTGATGCGCGGTACCTCCAGGCATGAGCATTCCCAAAAGCGTTTCCTTCCGTTTCTATTGGCAATCTGGGGACAGTGCTATTTACAATTACAGCGTCTCATGGAAATGAGACCGACAGGAAACAACCGAGTAACTGTGAGCCGTAGGAAAACCCGTGACCTTTCTAGTAGAATCACCAGCCGGCGTCCGCCTCGTCATTCGCATTGATATGAATCTCCTGTGCGAAGACTTAAATCAACAGAAGTGTCAAAATATATTCAATAACCAAAAAATCTCGTTTGTAGGACAAGGGTACAGCAGTAAAAGACAAAACTCTCCAGCCTTCTTCATCAGCTGTCAGTAGCCAAACACCATTTGCCTACAACGTCTATTGAGGAAATTTTCAGACTGAAATTCATTAAGCGTTTCTTGTGTAATGCTAAGTACACACCCATATACAACGTCAAGCGATCGTTTAAAAGGCTTGTTAGGAACTAGATAATAAAAACAATGTATATAGACAGTCTAGCGACTTTGTCGCATGTACACACGTGAAAGCCTTGTTCCTCGTTGGTTGCTAAATATGGGATCGCTGCTTGCGCAATTCTGATGAAGGACAATGAAAATGAGCGAAAAATAAAGCGTTGGTGACGTGAAATATTTTACTAACTCCACAGATTAATATTTTCTGTTAGTAGGACGTTATTATTAATAACATCTTCTGTATTTTAATAAAATTTTATTCTGTTCCATATCCATGTATAAAAATTAAATAAAAATATTGTTAATGTCCTTACAGTGTCTTCTGTACTTCCTGATTCATTGTTTCCTTCTTCATCGCAGTCTGTGCTTCAGCTACCATTGATTCTAAACCTTGCAGTAGGAATAACAAGTGTTATTATGCGAACCAATCATTCTTCACAGGGGATACTCCACTCTTCTTCGCCTGATTTACTTTTTTTATGCTCTTGATGAAAAGCTATTTTCAAATTGTGGATTTTTTCTCCTACATCGCCTACGGACACAGCATATTTTTTTCCAGCTCTTTAATAACTATTTTCTCCTTGCTGTGATTTCTCTATTCGGGATTAGTCTCTTCCCATAAACAAGATGTCAAATGAAATTCTTCTATTAACGATAACACTTTTTTCGTAGACCACATCTCCATAGTAAAAAACAAAAATAAAGAAAATCGACCAACCGTTGTCCAGAGCTCACCTATAACAACCTATGACAATGTATACCGAAACGTCCACACTACAAAACATTGAGCAACATTGTCTAACAATAGTCTCACGTATCCCATTTCAAACGGGAGACCAAAGTTCTGGGATTTTGTTCTAAAAGCATGTCTATAGACATGAATTTGTCTCTCAAATGTCAATATACAATCGTTCGATTTCTTATAGACATTGTCTAGATACAAGAATATCTCGACTTTGTATACAAGTGTGTACAAGGTAAGATCATACTCCCAATTCTGAAGTGAACCAGATTTGTATTTTAGTGCTCATTACGTTATCGTTAGTTCCCAATGCCTTTTTGTGTTCTTAAAATGAAATAACACATTGGAGTTCTAAAAAGGTTTGCCCCTTAGATGGTTTTAGATGCTGAAGTTTGACAACTTTCAACAAATATAGTTAAATATTCCTGTTACGCAAGAGGCAAGGACACAGCTGGTTCGAGACTGGTGGGCTCGCATTCGGGGGGGAGGTGGGTTCAGATCCCATTCCAGTCATTCCTGATTTACAGAAATCACATCATGCGAAATCTGGTATTGCTGCTTGTCACAGTGAAACAGCGTATTGAACTTTATAGAAATCAATATGCCGAGAGTGGTGGTGAATAGGAACAGGACGCAAGTTCGAATCGCGACGAAAATACTTCCATTTTTAGTTTAACATAACCCGTTGAGCAGTCTAGATCAAAACAAAACGATAGCTGCCTAGCTGTTGCTTAAAATAAACCGTTATCTTGAAAAACACAATCCATTTCACATTAAATAAATCCTCTTACGATTCTTCCACTATTAAACATTTTTTTTCACAAATAGCATTAAAAGTTTTAGAAATCCATATCCTTTAAGCATTTAACCAAACGACCTTTAAGTGGACATTTTTCCATAACAACCAGTACACAGTCTCTTAAATACAGTCAGCGATAATCAGTGCGTAGCTATTCGTCTTACACGTCAGCCAACTTAACTCTCAAATTCTCTTATGCTGAAACCGTTCCACCAATTTACATAAATCTTTTCATGTTTCACTAGCTCTATGGTTGTTATCTCACAGAATTCCTATCCGGCCATCCAGATTTTGGTTTTCCTTGATTTTCCGAAATCACTCCAGGTGATTGCCAGGATAATTCCTTTAAAAGGCCATGGCAGAATTCTTTTCCGTTGCGAACGACCTAGACGAAGAAGAGGCGTAAAGCCATAAGCAAAATAGAAACAACCAACATTTGAGTTACAGATTTCATTCCTCCGCATGACGTCCCAACAAGTTCTTTATTATTATTATTATTATTATTATTACTGCTTAACGTCTCCTATAACAACAATGTCTTTAGAGACGGGAAAGGATGGGAGTGATTTGGGTAAACCATGGAAAACCCAAATCTGGATGCCCGGACGGGGATTCGAACCGCCGTCCTCCCGAATGCGAGGCCAGAACGCTAGTCGTTACACCACCACGCTCGGTCCAGCAAGTTCTAACACGAGTAGCGACAGTAACAGAAATTGTAAGTTCCAATTTTCGACTGAGAACAATGAGTTTAGATGATAAAAAATTGGGGTTTGGTTATAGTCGGAAAAATTTATGCTGTTATAAATCTATAAGGAAGCTGCCTTTGCACAAACTACCGCAGCAATTTGAATGGTGTTTTCTAATTTTTAGAGCTTATAGTGCTGATTAAAATCTGGGAACATGGCTTATAACTTATATGTACCGAGGACCGTAGCAAGAAATTAAAATCACTTCGAGAATGCACCACTCTTCACTCTTTATTCCAGATGAGCACCGCTGTCGATAAAAACTGACAAAAGATCACATTACGATCGTGCTTGGATTGTGTTTTATTTTTTGGCGTCGGTTATGCAGATCTTCAGCTCGTACATCAAAATAAACAGAATACTTTAATCAAACGTAAAAAGAACCTTAAAACGAATAGTTCGTTTCGAAACTGTTATTGTTAACACAAAAGAACCTCCTACTTTCTGACACCTTTACCATTGCTTTTCACAGATATCGAATATACTGTTTTATGGATATCAAAACAAGAACGTTATGCCATAGTCAATGTTGGGTTTAAAAGCAAAAATTAATATTTTTTTTACATTTTTAGATGAGCATTAATAATCTAGTTATAATACGGGAGTATATGTTAGCGTTCACAATAAATCGTTTAATTAATGCAAGAAATGATAACCAATCATTAAATTACAAAAAGATAACACTGAGCAACATAGGTAAAGCAATAAATGTTCTAATAGAGGTCTGAATACTGAAGGGTGTGAAATGTTTGTTGATCATGGACTTTGTCAAACGTAAGTTAATACACCACCTCGCACGAGGATTTGAAATTATCGAACTTGCACTAGGATGAGACCCATAATCCTTGTGAGAAGTGTAAACATTACCTGGAAGTATATCAAGCAGATTATCGGTAAAGATACCACCGTCTGGCCAACCAAATTTACATTTACGAAAATCAAGCTGCCAACAAAATACCTGAAACACACTCAAAAATTCTACTAGGGGACTTCAACGCGCAGTTAGGCAAAGAGAAAAAATACAGAGAATTTACAGGCCCTTACACAGCACATAATCGTACAAACAAAAATGGAGAACATCTTATAAAGTACTGTCAGAACTTTGACCTAAAAATAATGTCAACGCAATTTCAAAAACCCAGACGGAAACTTATGACTTGGATCTCACTCAACTACTTATGGGGAGAATTTCAGATAGACCACGTAGCCATATCAAACAAAAGCAGAAGAGAAATTTTAAATGTGAGAACCCGTAAAGGATTCTTTGAATCAGATCATCACTTGTTACAAGTAAAGATCAGGCCAATCCCAAGAAATAGAAAAACAACAAAGAAAACTGTAACCACCAGACCAGACCCAGAATATCTGAAGAAAAAACAGAGAAAAAGTCATGAAAGAAATTAATCGAAATGCAGCAGAAAATTGAAAAAAACCTCACAAATGCAGTCCAAAAGGCAATGCGTTGGGGACAGCCTCCTAGGAAACGCAGACATAGATGGTGGAACATAAAGTGCGACGAGGCTATTGAACGTAGGATTCAGGCATGGACTAAATTCAATAGTAACAGAACATGGCAGTAATTTCACACAGTCCAGAATCAAACCTCAAAAGAAATTAGAAAACTAAAGCGTTCATGCGACAGAAAAAGGATACAAGATATTGA
This sequence comes from Vandiemenella viatica, assembly GCA_031002005.1. Taxonomy (NCBI): domain Eukaryota; kingdom Metazoa; phylum Arthropoda; class Insecta; order Orthoptera; family Morabidae; genus Vandiemenella; species Vandiemenella viatica. Next base: position 23,591,305 of record JARYHS010009186.1, read on the forward strand.
GGAAGACTTCAAAAGAAATAACATAAGAAATTTTTACAGAACTTTCAAAAACATATTACAGGCTACCAACCTCCAAACTTTGGTTTCAAAAGGCCAGATGGTTCCATTGAAATGAATACCAAAGCTAACTGCAAAATTCTGGCACAATACTTTGAAAATCTCCTCAACTGCGAGAAACCGACGGGAAAATTGACCCTAACAGAAACTACACCAAATCGGGACTCTACACCACCCACACTCGAAGAGATAAAGGAGATCATAAAACAACTGAAAAACAACAGAGCACCAGGAGAAGATTGCATTATTGCCGAGTTCTGGAAGCTTGGAGACGAAAATCTCCAAAAAGAAAATTCATAAAATTATCACAGATATTTGGGCCTCAGAGAAAATTCCACAAGAATGGAAATGTGCACTAATACATCCCTTACATAAAAAGGCTGACAAGACGGATCCCAACAATTACAGAGGTATCTCCTTGCTGCCAGTCATTTATAAAATCCTCTCCAAAGCCCTACTGAACAGGCTAGAACCTCAGGTAGATCCACAAATAGGTGAATACCAGGCAGGCTTCAGAAAAGGAAGATCATGCATAGAACAAATCTTGAATCTGAGAACACTCCTGAAGATAAGACAAACAAACAATACCGTAATAACATTTGTGGATTTCAGGAAGGCATATGATTCCATAGACAGACAGACGCTCTTTGACATAATGAAAGAATACGGCATAGAAAAGAAGACAAGGGCTCTGATACAACAAACACTCACGGATACCACGTCTAAAGTGAAATTTATGGGAGAAACATCAGAACCATTCAAAATTTGCACGGGTGTCAGGCAAGGAGATGGATTATCACCGATTTTATTCAACATGGTATTGGACAAAGTTATAAAACAATGGGAAACGCAGGTCAAAGGAATACAGCTAGGAAGAACACGACATACCAAAACAATCATCAGATGCCTGGCATTTGCGGATGACCTGGCAATTCTCAGCAACAATAGGCAGGAAGCACATGATGCATTGGAACAACTACATCAAATTGCCGCTAAAACAGGGCTACAAATTTCGTATGAAAAAACGCAGTACAGGGAGAAACAAAACAACAATGTACAAACAATATACACAAAATTTGGAAACATAAAAAGAGTTGAGAAATTCAAATATCTAGGGTAATACATACAAGTAGGAGGATCTAACAAGCTATTAAATTCAGAAAGATCAGAAAAGCTTCAGAAGGCTTATAGACTCACATGGTCATATTATAACAAAAGAAATATATTAAGACGGGCCCAACTCAGACATTACAAAACAGTGGTACTGCCAGAAGCATTATATGCATCAGAAACAATCACGATTGGGGCTTCAGGTATAATAGAAGCGGAAAAAGTTGAACGCAAAATCCTTAGAAAATTTTTTGGAGCAATATATAAAGACGGTATATGGATAAAAAGACCAACGAAAGAACTATACGAACATACAGATAGATTGACAGACATGATCAGAAGACGCAAATTACTATTCTACGGACATTTACAGCGAATGAACAGCACTAGACTCACAAAGAGGATCTTTGATGTGGTAAATGGTTCACTCAGGAAAACCAATTGGTTCCATGAAATAGAAAAGGACTTGAATCACGCAGGGATCAGCAAGGAAATGACACGGGAAAGGGGAAAATTCAAGAACAAAATTATGAACACAAAATTTAAAATACAGAAGAAAACAGGAACAAAATGGACAGAACAAAGGAAACAGGAACACAGTGAGCGTATGAAGAGGTTTTGTGAAGAGAAGAGGAAGAAACAAATACAAACAATAACTGAATAATCATGAATAATTTGAGTTTAAACACTGTCCTCAAGGGCAATAATGATTAATAATAATAAATTAAAGTACGAAATTCTAACTGCGCAAGACTGGACTCACTCTTTTAGTTAGTTCTTAAGGTAGTTACCATGAAACTTCAAACACAGAAAACCATATTTAGCAAGGACTTTAGATGATCTGCAGAAATTATCCAAGGGCTGCTTTAACATTAGCTAAATCCACAATGCCTTTGAGGCCCCAGTAATGTCTATAAATCGTTCCTATGTTGGTATATTGAATGTTAAAAGGATCCTAATATTGCTTAATTACTTTTTCATAAGCGCTCGATGTGACTTTTCTTCCCTGTACCAGGCGAATCAGTATTTTGTATATGAGGCAATCAGCAAGTGTTGAGGGTGGATGTGTAAATTAGTAGAAAGCTGATTTTAAGACGTTCCTGGCTTTAGGGATATATCTGAATATTTCACATCTAGGGGACATTAAATCATTTGCTTTCCAGCTGTAATCCCACGTGCGCTATTGTTGGTGTTAATTCCCCAGTGCCTGGCTACGCGGTCTTGGTGATAGTTAATCCTTCATGGCAGATTTCTTGGAAAATTTAGCTGAGGCGGTTCCCCTTCACCTTCCCAATGATGGGAAAGTTTGTTCGTTTTACTGTTTGGTATTGAAGACTGTGGAGCGCGCATATTCAGTGCAGTGCGTTGCTTCCTTTGTTAATGAATGCAAGATGAGGGTAGAACCCGGAACCGACCCATCCAGGCTTACTCTTTCGAAAGACACCGTTATAGGTAGCATGTTTAACGTCCCCAGCCAACGCACGAATACCCATCATCAGTGTCGTATGTATACAATGCGGAGAGGCTTGGGTTTGACTCAGAGCCTGGTGGTAATGAACTGTGTCCTACCCTCCCCGCCAAGTACTGGTGCTGAACATTTCTTCTACCCCCAGGATTCGATCGAGCAAACTCCACGTCCGTTGAAGGATCCACAACGAGCTATTTCGTAGAACGATACTGAGCTGTAAGGTTATTTCAAGACGAGTTGTTTCCATAAACGTTCTTCTAAAGGCTTTAACGTTCAGTCTTTGCTCGTAATTGCTTCTCGAACGCTCGTAAATGTTGCCGTATTGTATCAAAGCAATTAATTTCGTGTAGGCGCAGGTTTTGCTGATAATATCGGGCACTCAACTGCATCGGGATCCATTACCCGTTGCTATTGGTTCCAGCAACCGATATTGCCGTATCTCCTCTACGCTCGGTGCGTTAATCTTGTTCTCAGTTGACGTATTATTACTTCGTTAAACTGCTGTAATGACTAAAGCGCGGTATATGTAGGCAAGTGAAGTCTGTGCCTGAGTACACAGCCAAGCAGAAGCCATGGAGTCCACCTGCCTTCTCCTGCTCTGCGCGTCCTTCACGCTGGTAGGTGGCAGCAGCGGTTCTGCTTAGACTGTTAACGTAATTCAAGAGCTTTTATATTTCCAGGTTGTTCTGTTGGGCCTTCCAATTGTATTGAGTAATCTTATAAGTTCCTTTCCAGCACACCCAAAACTGAACTTTTTGGGTATGCAAAAGACATATTAAAATGAAACCTATCCAAAATTTAGGTAATAATTCTGAGCCCTTCGTCAATCCTGGTATTATAAAACAATATCTTTATGAAATATAGACAGAAGTGCCAAAATTCACGCAATACTTCCCAATACTGTTTGGTCTTCAGCAATAGTCACGCCAGGAAGTGCCTTCTTTGTTTAGATTAATTTAAAGTGTGTAGATAGCTTTTGTCCATCTTTGCTTATTTGTTTAACAGCACCAGTAGTCAGTTGGTCATCTGTAACCGTTACGCGAGAAAGTCCTTCTTTGTTAATTTAGTTTTTTTTCCCAGTCTTCTCTATCGGTTGTTTGTAAGTACTGAACAGTTTATTTGGATCACTCGGTTAGTTCATCTTTCATCTTCTCCGTAGCTTTTGTTTAGAAATAATATGTGTAGGGACTGTGATTGCTGTGTGCAGGCGCGGGCTGAGGTGGCTGATCTTCGCGCTCAGCTTGCAGCTTTGCTAACGAAAGTTACAAGGCTGGAAGCTGCCGTAGGCGACTGCAGCAGATGTGCTATGGGAGACTCCGCTGAAGCTAGTGCTATCGCAGGTTCTCCTGTTCCCAGCATCGTACCTGTAGTCCAGGCTGAGACCTTGGAGCCTGTGCGGCAGTCACCTGACGTGTGGTTTCCGAGCGTGTACGCCGCATGCGGGGGCAGTTGTACAAGTCTGAATCCCAGGAGGATATACTTGTACCACTGTCCAACCGGTTTGATGTGTTGTCTGGGTCTGGTTCAGATCCACAATCGTCAAACAGCGAGTTTCCAGCCCCCCTGCCCGCAAGGCCTGAGCGACCACAGAAGGGGATTTTGGTGATTGGTAGCTCCAACGTTAGGCGTTTTATTGAACCCCTTAGGGACTTGGCGAATAGGTCTGGGATGAAGTCCTGTGTCCATTCATTGTGTATTCCGGGAGGTCTGATCCAAGATGTGGATCAGGCCATCCCGGATGCCATTGATCGGACGAGGTATAGCCAGCTGCGGACTGTAGCTCATGCCGGCATCAACGATGCTTGCCGCCTGGGGTCAGAGACTATCCTCTCTTCCTTCCGGCGGCTTGCTCAAAGGGTGAGCTGTGTGGTTGATGACCACAAGATTTCGGCTGAGTTAACTATCTGCAGCATTGTCGACAGAACCGACTGTGGACCTCTGGTTCAGAGCCGAGTCGAGGGTCTAATCCAGAGACTGCGGCGTTTCTGCGATAATCGTGGATGCAGATTCCTAGATCTTCGCCATGTGGTCGAGTCGTGTAGGGTTCCCTTGGATAGATAAGGAGTGCACTACACACGTGAATCGGCTACACGGTTGGCTGGGGCCGTGTGGAGTACATTGGGGGATTTGTTAGGTTGAGGCAGGAAGACCCGAAACTGGGATCACAGTTACGGGCAGCCCAATCAAATTCGGCACCATATGTTAGGAGTAGCGTAAATCAGTCTCGACCATTAAAAGTTCTCGTTATTAACTGTAGAAGTGTTTGTAATAAGCAGTCTGAGCTTGAAAGCATTATTAGTAGTACAGAAGCAGATATTGTATTAGGTACTGAAAGCTGGTTAAAACCGGATATAAGTTCAGCAGAAATATTTAAAGATAGAATGAATGTTTTCCGTAAGGATAGGTTGAACTCCAATGGAGGCGGTGTATTTATAGCTGTTAGTAAACACCTGTCGTGTAGCGAAATAAATATCGATACGGTCTGTGAAATCCTATGGATTAGACTAAAAGTAGCAAGGACAAAACTTGTATTAGGGTCTTTCTATCGTCCACCAGATGCAGATGTATCTATTGCTGAGGCCTTAAGAACTAATGTAAGTAATATAGCTCGTCAATTTCCAGATCATGCAATAATACTAGGAGGTGACTTCAACTTTCCGTATATCGACTGGAATAATTACGTCCACGTTACTGGTGGCAGGGATAAAATATCCTGTGAGATTATTCTTGACCTTTTCTCAGATCTTAATCTTGAGCAGCTCGTCACTGAACCAGCGCGGTGCCACAACGATAACCAAAACATTTTAGATATTCTCGTTACGAATAGGCCTGAGTTATTCACGGACATTTCTACCACCATGTGAATAAGTGATCATAAAGCTGTAATTGCTACAGTAAAATTAATAGCCGCGCGCAAAAAGAAAAAAGAAAGGGTCGTTTACAGGTTTGAGAAGGCCCCAAAGGAGAGTTTAAGAACGTTTTTGAGGGATAATTACATTACCTATATAGAAGGAAGAGGCTCGGTTGAAGAGATGTGGCTTCGGTTCATGCATATAATCAGGGAAGGTATGGACTTACATATACCGAAAAGGACAATCAGGGATGGGAACGATCCCCTGTGGTATACACGTGAAATTAAACGGTTACTTAAAAAACAAAGGAAGATACATGCACGCTCAAGGACGACGATGTATAGGAGTGATTTAGAAAAGTTAGCTGAGACAAGAGAACATGTTAAAAATGCGATGCGCGAGGCTTTTAACGACTTTAGATGCAACTCACTTTCTAAGAGTCTCAACGAAAACCCAAACAAATTTTAGTCGTATGTAAAAAAAGTTAGTGGTAGTGACAACAATATGTCAGTTCTACTACAAGACGGCCGGGAAGTTGATGACAGCCGCGAAAAGGCTACCGTATTTAACACCGAATTTAAAAATTCTTTCACTGACGAAAACATGGAAAACATTCCGGCTTTTGCACGGCGTGTAGAATTTGAGATGCATCCAGTTCAAATTGATAGTGTAGGTATCATAAAGCAATTAAAGCTCCTGAAGTGGGGGAAGGCGCCGGGTCCTGATGGTATTCCAGTAAGATTATTTTCGGAATACGCGGAAGAAATAGAACCATTTCTATCAGATATATTTCGTAAATCTTTAGAAGAAAGAAAAGTACCTTCTGACTGGAAAATAGCGCAGGTGATTCCGTTTTCAAGAAAGGTGATCGGAGAGATCCTAGGAATTATCGACCCATATCTCTAACATCTGTCTGCAGTAGAATTCTGGAGCATGTCATATGCTTTAACGTTATGAAGTTTCTGGATAAAAACGAGTTACTTACAGCAAACCAACAAGGATTTCGTAAGAACCGTTCGTGTGAAACGCAACTGGCCCTATTTTCGCATGACGTAATGAAAGTTATCGATGTAGGATCACAAGTTGATGCTATTCTCTTGGATTTCCAGAAGGCTGTTGACTCTGTACCCCCTAACCGCCTTTTGGCGAAGATTCGAGCGTGCGGTATATCTGATCAGATCTGCGAATGGATACGCGATTTTCTAACTGGTCGGTCGCAGTATGTCGTTGTTGACGGAGAAGCCTCTTCAAAGCTAAATGTTACTTCGGGCGTTCCTCAAGGAAGTGTAATAGGACCACTTCTTTTCTTAATTTTTATAAACGATCTCGGTGACAACGTTAATTGCAGGATGCGATTTTTTGCTGATGATGCACTTATTTATAGGGAAGTAGGGTGCTCTGACGATTGTTTAGAAATACAGCGCGATCTGGATGTTATTTCGGAATGGTGCCGTAAATGGCAGCTTACACTTAACTGTAAAAAGTGCAAGGCAATGCAAATAAGTAATAAAAGATCCAGTTTGCTCACGAGTACAAAGTTAACAATTCAGTTGTTGACACGGTCGATTCCCTGAAGTATCTAGGCGTAACAGTACAAAGCAACATGAAATGGGGCTTGCACATAACTTCCGTCGTAAGCAAAGCTAATTCTAAACTACGTTTTATAGGTCGTATTTTGAGAAGCTGCAATGCTCATACAAAGGAAATAGCGTACAAAACACTAGTGCGTCCGCATTTGGAATACTGTGGTGCAATTTGGGATCCGTATCGCAAGGGATTGATTGACGCGTTAGAGAAAGTACAGAGGAGAGCCGCTCGATTCGTGACCGCTAGTTACAGTCCTTATGTAAGTGTCATAGAGCTGATACGTGGGTTAGGCTGGGATTGTTTGGCAGACAGACGACGTCGTTTTCGTTTAAATTTGTTGGAGAATATACGAAAATCTCTAATTTACGAGTGCAACGAAATACTTCTTCCGCCAACCTGTTTAGGTCGCAAAGACAGAAGGGATAAGATTCGAGAGATAAGATGCCGTACTGATACATTTATGTATTCTTTCTTTCCTCGTTCTATTCGGGATTGGAATACTGTAAAAAGGATTGGTGCTTAGCACCCTCTGCCACCCACATTAATTGTGAATTGCAGAGTATAGATGTAGATGTAGATGTAGACCTATTTTTCCCGGCGAAGTGCAACAACCCGACGTACCATTGACCCAAAAAGTTGTCGGAGGTCCACTGAGGAAATATTGAGCCATGCCTGCTCCTTACGAAAGTGTCCCAGATATGTTCGACTAGATTCATGTTTCGTGGTACAAGGATCAAATGATTCGCTGTATTTTTCCACAAGGCTCCTCAAAACTAATAGTGAACTATTTTTACTAGGAAACATGAAACATTACCACCTTGGAAGTATCCATCGTTTTTCGGAACATGAAGGCCATCAATGTCTGAAAATGGTATCGAAGTAGGTGACCATAACCATTTCCAATAAACAGCCAATTCAGTTTGACCAGAGGTCCTAGTGTACGCCACGTAATCACAGCCCCTAGCTGGATACAACCACCACCAGCTTGCACAGTGCCTGGGTTCCTGCTGTCGTGTTGTTCGTGTCGCACTCTAACCCGACCATCAGCTCTTACCATCTGGAATCGCGACCCATTTGAGCAGCAGACATATCTCCAGTCATCTTGGGTGCAACCGATATGTTCACTAGAGACGTGTTGCAGCCGATGGCGTTTTGTTAGCAGAGTCACTCCAACCAGGCGTCTACTACCATATCGTACCAACGCACGCTGCTCTGCCGCACGATTCATAATGAGTGTTGTTTTCGTCGCGACGCACACGTCTCTGGGCTTGGTCATTAAGTCGACATGATCGGGGTAATCCTGGAAATTACATATTTACAGCACTGCGTGGACGAAATCGCGGGTACAGCTAGTAGATATATTTCTTTCCGTGCCTTATCACCAATATAAGACTTGTACACTTCCAAGACCTTCTTCACCCTCCTCCTGTCTTCCAGTAAATCACATTCCATCTCTTTTATCATATCTATTATTGATTTCATTCTGTGCTAATTTCCAGAAACATCTCTAGCAGCCCTTCTTTGCACCCTCACTAACTCCTGTATTTGATACGCAAAATGTGAGTCCCATACTACACTACCATATTCGAGCAATGGTCTGATCAAAGTTTTGTAACCCAATTCCTTTACCTTTCTCGTACATCTCCGTATCACCCTCTCCAACAAGTGCAGAATTTTTTATTAACCTTATCCTACCACCTGTCCAATGTGCCCTGCCCAGTTAAGCTTGTTAACAAATGTAATGCCAAGATATATACATTTCAAGTCTTCAACAAACAATTCTTTCCCCACCTTATAGTCATATGAACCTTTAGTTTTTTTATTTGTGTATCTAATAAGCTGACTCTTCTTTGCATTTATCTTCATCCCACGTTCACCAACCCAACTAGATATCCTGTCCAGATCACCTTGCAACAGTTTACAAATCTTAACCATTTTGATCCTTTTATATAGCATTATGTCATTTGCAAACAATCTAATTTCTGATAATAAACAATCAACACAATTATTCATTAGGATAATAAACAGCAATGGTCCCAATACGATACCCTGTGGCACTCCCATTTTTACTTCAACTTCTTTTGATATCGCATTTCCTACCCTAACCTTCTGTTTTCTACCTTTCAAAAATTCTTCTATCCAGCAAATCACTTTCTGGTCCACTATAATAGATTTTACCTTATTTACTACCATTTTATGGCTCACTCTGTCAAAAGCCTTTGAAAGATCTAGTGCTACACTATCAATTTGGTCTCTCTTGTCCATTTCATCTGAAATATCTTGCATATATCCCACCAACAAAGATTCGCATGAATATTCTTGCCTAAAGCCATGTTGCTTACTTGAAAATCACTTACGCTCCTCACATATATTTCTGATGTGGTTGCATATCAATCTAACCATTAATTTACCTACCACTGACGTCAAACTGATTGGTCTGTAATTTTTTACTCCATTTTTTCTCACCTCCGCTTTAAGTACCACCACTATTATCGCACTTTTTCAGTGCTGTGGTAAACAGCAAGTATCCAGACTCAATTTAAATAATATTTCAAGGAAAGTACAATGTCTGATCCGGATATCTTTAATATATCTGTAATAATATTATCTACACCAGCTCCTTTACGTTTGTATATGCTGATCACGTTTTAGTTCACTGGCTGCTGAATAATCCATCGTTCAACATTACCCTTTCATTATCTTAATCAAGCTACCATCTTCACTTTCAAATTCTCTGCTAACATCATTTCAGCATCTTCCACTAGTTTTTACTCGCGGGCGTTTTGCTAAACATGTTTATCTTCAGGAAACAAACAAAACATTAACTGTACAATTAACTTCTTTCAGGCTCTCAGACTTATACTAATAATTTAAGTACTAACTTCTCTCGCTCCATCATATCTGCTTCATCTTAGTCAATAATCGTGGTGTATCTTTGAACTCAACAAACTATTCAGTCTCCTTTTCTACCAGCTTGATAATCTTTGAACTTTGAACATGCCATATAATAGTTCCTATTTTTTTTTTTTTTACATTTATTCGCATCTTTATTGAAGTCGTGTACCTTACACTATCCTCAGTGATTTTAATAGCAAATATGTCCTTTAGATTATAGTAGCTCGTAGCTACAGCAAGAAAGATGAACAATAAACATTTCAAGCTGATTTCAACGCCATGTTAGTTACTTAAATTTATATTATTATTATTATTATTATTATTGCAGCTATATCGATCCTTTTTTCAGGATGTAGCCTCTTTAAGTCTAATGAGCTATATATTAGAATTTAATTCTACATAGCTTTGTTGTAGTTCTTCCCAGGCCGATCGATCCTGAACCACCCTCTTCCAGTTCACGCCTGTAACTCGACGTATATCCTTATCCCAGCGATCCGGGGGTCTTCCTCTTGCTCTTTTCAGGTTTCTCGGTATCCAATCCAGCACTACCGTAGTCCATCTTTCATCTCTTTTGCGAGTAATATGACCAGCCCATTGCCATTTTTGGGTCATGATTCTTGTTAAGATGTCTGTTACTTTAATTATTGAACGAATGTGCACGGCCCTTTTCCTGTCTCTTCTTGTAAACCGTAGCATTGCTCTTTCCATACTTCGCTGGGCAGTTCTCAGTTTTTGCTTCGTGTGACTATTTAGGATCCAAGTCTGGCAGGCATATGTGAAGACCGGTAATACACATTGTTCAAAAACCTGTTTTTTAAGATTTACTGGCATGTTAGATTTAAAAACTAAGGAATTTCTTCCGTATGCTCTCCAGCCCAGCTTTATCCGTCTGTAAATCTCAGGCTTTGAGTCGCCATTCATATTGATCAGTTGGCCAAGATAGATGTACTGATCTACGGACTCAATACCAGAATCTTTCGCGTCTGCATTGTCTTTATCCTTTTCTGCCCATTTGTTTTGCATGATTTTGCTTTTTGATATATTTATTTTAAGGCCCACTTCTCTGCACGTTGCCTCTAGTTCATTTATCAGTTCTTTGAGCTCTTCCAGACTGTTTGAAAGTAAAACTATATCATCAGCGAATCTTAAGTTGTATACTACTTCATAAATCTGTAATTGGACTGTAGCTGTTTGTCAGTTTATACTGAACAGGTTTTGATGGAGTTTTCACAGTGTGAACGCTTGAGGTGGGTCTTAGTACTCAGTTGTAACCACTCTGCCCCTCACCAGTGGAGCAGGAAATCCAAATCTCTTCTGAACACCAAATTCTTCTACGCATAATCTGGCGCAACTAAGAAACGTCTTAATAGATTTTGAGGGAGTTTTTTCAGTTTCAATTAACACCTGGCCTAAAGTTTGAAGTGCATGCAATCACGTTAACTACGGGCGTAGCAAAAAATTAATATCTGATCAAAACATTTTCAATGAAAAGTCCTAATATCCTATCGCTATCTATTCGTTATTTCCACAACTATCAGGAATTTAGCTTCTAACACTGTTCAACATTGTTAAGAGAGAATGTAAGAAGTGTAGGTAAACGCCATGAAGCCGCAGTTACAGAAATTTTAGAATACTGACTTCTAAAGCCAACAAAAACAGCTAAATTGTTAATTCCATCGTGCAACGACTTAACAGGTGTGATCGGCATTTTACCTGTTTTGAACTGTCCAACTCTAGCAGTAGTGAACTTGTGTTCCAGGTCCGAGGCTTCGGTTTCTCCAGCTATGAGGAAGAGGTGGTTCCTATGACTGCACTGAAAAGAAATGATGGCGGTATGCAGATGCCTTACGGTCAGCCGTCGCAACAATCTTCGTACCAGAATGCACCTGTAAAACGTATGTATCAGTCACCATACGAAGCTGCCGTTCAGCCATCACTCGAGACATCATACCAGCAGCCCTACGGTTCTCCCTATCAGAACAGGAACCAGCCTGCTTACCAGAGACCACAGATGCCTCAAACTCCCTACCAGAACTCGTTCCAAAGACCATCGCAAGCTCCGTATAGAGAGAATGCACGGTCTCCCTACCCCAATGGAGTTCAGCCTACCTACCATAAACAGCAACAGAGACCATCTCACTCTCCTTGCCAGGCGCGTAGGCCGACGCCGGCCCAGGACTGGCCCGAGTCAGGCCCGAGTGGACTGCAGCGACGTTCAAGCAACTCTGACAACATGGCGCGCTACGACAACTCACCCGACGCCTTCGTCATCAGATCTGGTGAGTCCCTCGAGGGGATGACATGTCAAATCACCATACATGTTTCACCATATCCATCATCAGTAAGCAGCTAGTCTACTAGAAAGGAATCAAGAATGGTCTCACGTGTCAGCCTTCGCTCGCAAAACAACAGCCATCAGATATCATTAGAACAAGTTAGTCCACAATTTAATAGCTAAGCACCTGCTACCAAATTAATTGCCTAAATACATTCATTAAGTTTGCTTTTCGTAGCGTTTCATGGTTAAAAAAATATCGATAAAATTTACGTCTTAAAAAAGTGGATCTGCTTTTCAGTAATATGTTTCTAATGAAAGCAACTTAAAAAGACTTTAAAAAAAATCTCATGGTTTCTGCTGAAACAAAAAATGCCAATTGTCATTCCGGCTTAGGATAAATTTTAGTTTAATTAAAACTTTAAATAATGCTGTTGCTTGATCAAAGTTTATGCATTACGATTTATTTGCTTTATACTGACAACTTTCACTAATGGTCTTTCTTCATGTTTGCCGTACGTGAGTTAATAGGTTATTTTAAGTGGATATCAGACCAAATATGTCACCGAATCAACTATTCTGGCAATCAATTTCTTCGGAGTTGCTCAGCTGTTTAATAATATGGAATGTGTATTAAGTTCTCTGACGATTACAGATACTATGACCAATTATTACGAGTGTCTGCCCAGTCTCAATAAAAAGCAAATCAGGTCAACTTGTCATAATCTTTCATCCTAAAAACTGAAACTTTATTGGGCCCGTGACGATACGCAAAAAACAGTCACGGGATTACACTTGTCGGAAAATAATATGTTTCTTAATGCTCTTCATCTCATCCTTCACGATATTCCCTTCATTATGAGCCAAGCCAACAATATCTTATATACAAGAACCGCCACAAATACAACTCTAAGTACAACCTGAAGAGTGCTTTGAGTTAACGAATCGCAATTTACGTCTACAATTGTTCTAATATAATTGAAAAAGGTTTTATGTTTTGTACTCCACAGGTTTCGAGAAATCTTCGGCGGAGAAACGCTCTTCCGATGGAAAATCTGAGAAAAGATCTTCATTATCACAGTAACACGAAATTTATATGGTTGTAACTCAATAAATAAAACTGTCTGAAGTAACTTTTATAGTGCTTAATTTTCCTGTACCTGAAGGTTATAAGCAGAGAATGTTGGACAAGCTCACTAGTGGTTAATCTCGAAGTTATACTGCTGCAGATTAACAAATAACACCAGTGGCACCAAACAGAACAAATCCTTTCTGCTGTTTTGCTGTTTTACCTGTGTTACATGACGGTCAGTAATATTCTCACTTACATCTTGTATTTTGCCTCTTCTTCGTTTGTGAGATGACTCCATAATAACGAAATAATAACTTGTTAGCCGAAAATGCGAGAGAATTTCACCTTAAATGAAACATGGCGAATAAACTAAACCTCTTCATTGTACTTTTATTTCAATTAAGACTTTAATCGCCGAAAATACAGCAACTGTACAGCTTAGATATTTTCAACATCATGACATGCGGTACGACTAACAGTATACTAAGAGACATGCCAGGTTTTTATAACATTACTTAATCATCCTAGCTTGGTAGGTGAGTGGTAGCATTTGGGCCTAGGATTATGGAGGGTGCGGACTATAATCCCCATCCACCCATATTGATTTCGTTGCACCATGGTTTCCCGAAATCACTCCAGGCAAGGGCCAAGATGGTTCCTTGAAAAGGCCATGGCCGAATTTCTTCTCTTTCCTTGTCACCAGTCCACTCTCTCTTCCAAAGACCTCGACAAGGCATTAAGTCCGAAGAAAAAAAACATTACTAAACAGAGTTCATGGTGGTTATATAAGGTGTCCGGTAAATAGTGGATATGAATTGGAATAAATTCGGCATAATGGCCTTTGTAAGGGAAACATCCCAGTATTCATCTGGATTGATTTCGGGAAATCACCGAAAGTCGAAATCCTGAAGGCCAGTTGGGGATTTGAGGCCACGACCGACAAATTTCAGACCCTAGCGTTACCGCTCACCCACCAACCTCAGTTTAACAATTACTGGAAACGGACTTAGGAGTTTCACACTGTAGTAGAATATACTTTCACACCCGTAAAGAAAAATGGAGAACACGTATCACCGAATCATTCGCATTCTCAATTGCAGTCTGAGATCCGACTCATGGAAAAAAAAAAAAAAAAAAATGCATACTGCTAAATTGTCTCCTGACCTGTTCTATTCTTGATTTAATTTCTTTCTTGCAATCACACTCGCTAATGACCCAGTTGTCGACGCGCCCTTAAACCCCCCCCCCCTGCAATCACACTGTTCATCCATCACAGTGCCTAAGTATTTGAAGGAGCATACTTGCTCAGTCTTATTGCCTTTTATTGATAGATTTGCCTGGATTTTTCTCTTAGAGAACTAAAAAATACATCTAAAATATATCAACGATACATCAGCAACCCAATAAATCTAGTTTAAAGCATCAGAAATAGTCAAAATCAATGCGCTATTACATACAGGTATCTAAGGATAGTGCAGTTCTACATGAGAGCATTTGAGGAGCCAAGCTGTAGGCAATTTAAGCAGTTCAGTTATGGTAAAAATTTCTTCTACTATTTTAGTTGCTTATCATATATGCTCATCTTTGTAAATAGATTGAAGAATGCAAACGAAATACGTGGATGTCCTTCCTTCTGGTACAATCTCCTTTTTTGACTCGTGAGAATATTCCTCTTTTCACGTGATCTCACCGAATACGTTATTTGGAAGTGGAATATCCTCATGGCTGTCCAAAGTTGACATCGCACCAGAAGGACGAATTCCAATTTGTTTAAAAAAAAATTAAATTACTTTTTATTATTATTATTATTATTTTGTCATCAGTTTTTCGACTGGTTTGATGCAATCCTCCATCCCTTCCTATCCTGCACTAACCTTTTCATCTCAATATATCCCTTTACAACCCATGTTCACAGTTATCTGCTTAATATAGTCTAATCTTTTACATTTTTTACATTTCTGTGGCCATTTCAGCGTTGCCTACCGTGAACTCATGTGAATTTATGTTAGTTTAAGGATTGGAACTAATCTACTGTTAAATAGCCCGAAAATATAAATCGCTGTACAAAGATATACACAGTTACTAAACGAATTTAAACTATGAACAATTAAAAAAACTTTATTTGGTTCTCCATTTTATCTAAACCCGCATTAATATCAGATGCAATATGTAACGATTGTCCTCTGCATGAATACCATTTACGACGGTGCGTACATTAGACTCCACCTAACATATCTTTATGCACTACAACTTTTCTTGACCACAGGCATTACAATCTTTCTTAAATTCACCACATTCAACAGTCAGCCAATCTCTCGTCTCTTCCATCTTTCTCTTCTACTGTTCAATGTATACTCCTTGCCATCGGATCCAGCAGAGTACTATTAGAATTTACATTTATGAGAGTTATCATACTTAATAAAATACATTTATATTTACACACACCGAGAGTGGTGGGTGAGCGGTTAACGTTCTGGCCTCGCATTCGGGAAGACGCCGGTTCGAATCCCCTTCAGGGCATGCAGATCTGGGTGCTGGGTTGTTTCCTTTAAAAGGCCATGGCCGAATTCCTTCCTGTTCCTTGTCCCCAATCCTATACCGCCTCTAATTACCTCGACGTCGACGAATCTTATAGCCATTAGTAAAAAAAAAAAAATATTTACAACCTCACTTCCCGCCTAGCTTAATTTCTATCCCTTACAAATCGTTGGCCAAGTCCGCCTTCATTCCTATAGCAGTTATTTTTATATACGGTCACAGTTACAACTCTACTGCATGCTACACTATCCTTCCAAAAACCAAGTTCTTCACAACAAATCTCCTTGTTATCGCTTTCCGCAGAGCAGCTAACATACTACTACCAAATTAAATTTTAGCGGATCAAGGGTTAGACATGCTAAGTCGTCGGGATTCTACGAAATATACAAAACAAATAAGTTGAAATTACATAAAATTTTACGCTTCCTACTAAACCTCGAAGTTATCATGTAGTTGTGAAGAAGAAAGTATCGAGTAATATTTTGAAATATATTACGAACATTGTAAAATCTATTACTCGAAAAAATGAGCTCGAAAAGAATGACCGTTCTGCAGGACCTAAATTTTTGTCTCTCGTGTTGAGAGAGTTGCGTCGAATTTTATGAGTTACATGTTTCCTATTAACAAGAGCGTGCAAAATTCTGTTCTGGGATTTGCGGACTTAATTCTGCTGGAATGACTTGGAAAGCTTACTTTTCGCGTGGCTGCCAATGTAAACTACGTCAGCGACAAGAGAGGGGATATGACGTCAGTAAAATCCTCCAAAGGGAAACGAAATCTAGGTGAATTATCTAGCAACGAAATCTGGTTGGAAGCAGAAAAGTACAATGGTTTTTAGTAACATTCAAACCGGGTGCAGTATTTGTGAGCACGTTATAACAAAACTTCCTACTGAACTGCTCTGCCAAGATTGGGATTTGTAAGCTGCTCAAAATAGAGCCTTAAAAAAAAAAATCTTTCGTTCCACCAACTGAAGGCCAGGGGCTGGAGAGCGATAGCTCTTTTCAGCCTTTGGGTTACATTTTATTTTTAATTTAACTTTATTTGACTCATTTTATTACAATTTTGTTTTATATATTTAGGGAAAGGAATCACAATGTTTATATTTGTATTTTGCAGACGTAATGCCTTGGGCTTCTGTGGACAGTGTCCTTGTTTTGGTGATCTTGGTTTCCTTTAGGGGATGAGTGTTGAAATTAATTTGGGGAGCAGCTCGATGGTCTGGGTCTTCTGGAGTTGGCTGGCTCCGCTGCATTGACAGTGAGGTTCTTGGCCCTCTGCACTACAGCTTTCGGGTTCTTGATCTTGATGGGTGCAACTGTTGTCTTGGTGATTCCTCGTAGGCGGCCCCCAGTTTTGTTCCCGTAGCTCGCAGTGACGTATGACAGGCTAGCCGTATTGAAAGGGACTGTGTAAGGTCCGGCTGGCGTGACTATGCCTGCAGTAAGTTGCTTCTTGTTTGCCCTCCTTGATGTTTGGTGCCGATGTTATCTTGTATCTTCTAGGGTGTTGCTTCATGGCTCTCTTTAGGTTGCGGCGAACAAGACAGCCTTAGTATACTACCGAATGAACGCCCCGGCAGTTCGCCCATGTTGGATCTTCTTCCCTGGAGCGACTGCAGTTCTTGACGTTATGTTTTTCACCGCAGCGAACGCAACGTTCTTCAGCTCGGCAGTCTTTGGCATAGTGCAAGAATTTCTGCCACCTGTAGCATTGCTGGACGCTTGTAGGCATGTATGCTGATTAAATACTATTCGATCGAGGTTCACGGCGTTACACAAGTTGGTCCTTGGGTTACTATTATTTGCCTCGTGTCATTATTCCTCGTCATCGACGATGTCATTGGAGGACTCGCATCAAGGAACGAGAATTCGGCCATGAACTATTGAAGAAACCAAAGACATTACAGCATGTGAAAATTTAGAATCACTTTGTATCATTGCTGTGTTAATCACGAGTGTTGAAAAAAAATATATACAATTAGGTATCTATTATAAGTGTAATATTTATTGTTTGTACTAACGACTTCACTTACCTCATCTCCTTATTTATTCAGTGCAAACAAATACGTTAAATAAACTGCGAAAGGCCATAGTTTGTGTCATGGGTTAATACACAGAGCGTAGGGCACTTTTTATTTATGTTGGTAACATACTTCACGACGATACGAGGGCCAATACTGTTAATTTTGAAATTTTTGTGTTTCTGTGCGCTTGTCACGAAAAAACTGGTAAACGTATTTCAGCGAAACCAAATACATTTTATAGCATGTGATATCGGTTAACATAGTTTTTTTATCCTGATAAATAACTAAGTTCCTGAAGATACATAGGCGAATTTAGAATATTTTTGATGTTTTTGTCTGTTAATAGACTAAGCAGAAACTAACGAGCTGGAACACAGCGCTACCCTATGTCACAGGCTAACATACAGGATACATTCTATGTCAATAAATTACATATGTGCCTAAGAAAACTTGAAAAAGTGTACGGGTTTTTTAAATAAATGTAAAACACTGATAGTATTTTTCAATAATTTTTAAATGGCATTCGGCCTCAAGCCATTCAGCCAGCAAGTGTGTTTACATAGAATCGTCTCGTGTTTATATTTATGATAACAAGTGACAGGAAACACAGGACGAACACAACATTTAATTAAAACCACCAACCCAACCCCCCAGGGAGCACTCGAACCGGTAACCCTGCACCGCGAAACCTGCTCGCTAGCCCCTCACTGCCGGGGCCGGCAGAACTGGTAGTTATGTTTTAGTAATAATCATCACGAACGGTACGCAAAAAAAAAGAAACTTACTAGTTGTTATGATCTGTGCCTAGTACGGTACTTATATATACGGAAATAGTTCATTTAGTTGCCAGTTTATCGCAATATTTGATTTTATTCACAGTGATTGAGTGTTTAATTTGTACGAATAAAACCATTTGTGTTATCGATATTACAAATTTTTTAAACACAAACATATAAAGCAAATAGTTTTTACACCAACTAGGAAGGATCACTCAAGTACTGCTTTCAGAGAAACTTTTTTAACAACAGTGAAATGTTCCCGTTGATCATCCATAGTCAGAGTATTCGAAATTACTGCCATTTTCAAGAAGAAGGTAGAAAGTAATGGTGTGCCAAAACGTGTTTAAAACGTTTGAATATTGCCTAAATTCAGAAGGAGATGAGAAGATCCAAGAAAGAGATAAAAGCCGGGTAATTCCGCCGCTTTATCGATTCATCTAATATTTCTTTGATATTTTATCTGTGAATTAACAACACGAATTCCAAATTAAATTTGGAAGAAGTGGAGGGAGCAACTGCTTTGGTAAATTAGAAGAACGGGACATATTAGGGTGGAGGAATGGAATAGCTTCAAAGTCCTGCTTCTTTGGTAGATGTACCAGAACAGTTTGGTATTTGTACTATGAAACCTCTGTCAGAGAGCTGTTTGAATGTGGTGGATTAATATCGGACTGAAATTATAGATATCAAATACAACCGTTGGATTTGGTAAAAAAAAAGTGGGATAATTTCATTTTCTATGAAAATTATAGTAAAACGCATTCGGTATCCAGTATGATAAAGGAGATGATTTGGATGTCACGCAAAAATAAGAGAAATACTTTGAAAATAAGGCCTTGGTGGATATTATATTAATACCGTTTTCTTGCATTGTTTTTGTACAACATCAGAAATTATAATTATGAATTATCATTTCATTTATATATTAATTCTGCCAGTGTCAAAAGAATGGTCGGCAAAGACGATTTATTCATGAATATGATATTTATTCGACGCTCATGGCAAAAGATATGATGTTAAAAGTATCTAAACGTATTAAATCAACCACTTTTAACTATTATGAAACAAAAAATTAAAGGCGTTTAATTTCCAAAAAATGATTATTTAATCATGCGCACGTATACAACACCAACTTTTTTTCCTTAGTTGATAAAGATTATAATACTGAAATTATCACAAACACAGCAAAGGATATTATCATAACTACAAAAGTGACATCCTTTTAAGTCCGCTAGTAAATACAAGAAATTAATCAACGTAATATTAATTGAGAGATTTAATTGCTCCTACGGGTACTACGATTCAGATAGACGGACAGTTCTTACGCTACGATTATTCCGAGATCACATCACCAATATTTTTGGGCCCTCCATTGAAAACGAAAGTGGTTGATGTCGCAGACCAATTTTCTCGTCTCGTATACCGCTGACTCATAGAGATCTCCACAGTAAAAAGTAGAATTATTATAGCCGAAGATCGAGTGTTATTTAGATCTGCTATATGTACTACCATGCTCATCTGTATCCGAACGACCTGAATTGCACATCGCTAAATTTCCTCCTGGAAATTATTCAACCATTTATACACAACTGTAAAGACAGTCCTACACCCTGCAGGTGGTATAGTCACGGAACTGTTCAAAGTTGTCACATACTTGTATCACAAAAAAATGAAATACATTTCAGTTTATTCATTTTGTAAACTGAATGATTACAGTAAGACAATAATTGTATTACAAAGACATTTGTACATTTTTAATATATTTGAACGATATTTAATGTAAATATAGAGTAACAAAGTTACCGCTTTCAAACAAACAGTTGATTTTGAACAAGAGGTAGGACACACAACAAGTTAGCCGTTACAATGGTCTTCAAGAACATAAAATAACAAGAGATTTAATACAAAATGCGATGTTTACAATGGATTAAAATTTGTGGAAACGATATAAAGTCATCAGAAGCAGATGTCTGCTATGTAGCACATTACACATTTACAAATATAATTACTTTAGCATTAATTTCACGAATCTGCTTGTCCTAACGTTCTGTCTCCTGGTTCCACTCATAAGTCTGTTTTGAACATACAAAATGTATGAAAACAGAAAAAAGTAATTATTAAATCGATGTTGTGGTAGCATGAAACAGAATCAATCAGGTATGCGTTGGTAAAAAATTTAAAGTTACTTTGTGGATATATTTTAGCGTAAAAAAACGGATTTTCTTTCACTGCAAATAAGAAAAACTCCATAAAATACTGAACATTCCTATTTTCATTTTAAGAAATAAGAAAAAATTGTAACAAAAAAGAAATTTCGAGTGCAGCTTTTTTTAGAATTAGAATGAAAATAAACTTCATTAATGAATGTGGCAAAATGTTACAAATTGTAGTTCCGTAAACAACTGCGGATGGAAAAAAAAGATAGAATCTACAGATACAAGGATGTTTGAATTGCATTACATTCAACAACTGCTTAGCAGACGAGTTTGAAATTGTATTAAAAAAAATTCTAGGATTCCTCAGACTGAGTTATGCCATCCATGGAATCATTATGTGTTTTTATGGTTCTATTATCATAAAAAATTCAGAACTCCTCTTGCAAACCAAATACAGGTTTGAAAATCCGAACGTAGTTGGTGGTTGGTAACTATTTGCAAGGAAGTTTGGAAGTAACCATTTCAAATCCACGGTCCAGCTTTGAGACTTAGGTTATCGTAGATATCCCAAAATCACTCTAGTGAACGGGTAATCGATCCTACTTAAATAGAGAGACCTTACTTTGTTCTTAAACAGATAATATTTTCAATGTCATTGCAAAATATATATTAAAGACTCAAAAAATAACGAGAAACAGGAATTTGGATACAGGCAACAAATCTGTTATTTTGTCTTCCCAATAAGGGAATCATGTACTTTTAGTATCCCGATGAGAGGACTACAACCTGGAGCAACCTTGGCAACATTTATTCGCGTTGCAAAACTGTGCTATTACTTCCTTGGAGTATTAAATTTCATAATCAACACCTACATGTCAACAAATGATTGTATATCCAATCAACTGGTGAAATTTCTGCGATACACTATTGATGATTAATTTGTATCTTTTGCTCCAGGTTACAGTTATATTTTTTTTTACTTCAGAGAGAAATTTTTGCAGTCTACCCACGGGAGGACTCTAAGTAATTACTAGCATTAGATCAGGCTTAGAGGTTGGCCTACAAAAATAAATTGATGCCACAAATAAAGAATAATACATTATATACATAATTGACTTCACTCGTGACCACCAATGGCCCCAGAATATTGTTATTACGGAAACATCCAGTCCATCATTTTTTGTTTTATTTTTAATAAACCTTCCTCCTTAAAATCCGCATTTGAATACGAAACTACAATGTGTAACAATTTGCATATTCACTAATGAAGTTGATTTTCAATCTAATTCTGAAAAAGCTGAACTCGAAATTTCTTTTTATTACTATTTTCTTCTTATTTTTTAAATGAAAGAAGGGATGTCCAGGGTTTTAAGGAGTTTTTCTTAGTTGTAGTGAAAGAAAATCCGTTTTGTTAAGCTAAAATATATCCTCAAAGGAACTTTATTTTTTTTTTTTCTTTCCAATACATACCTCTCTCATGCTACCACAACCTTAATTTAATAATTCTTTTTATCTGTTTTTATACCTTTTGTATGTTCAAAAACAGACTTATGTGTAGAACCAGCTAACAGAACTTTCAATTCGTAAAATTAATGCTAAAGTAATTAGTTTTGTAAATGTGTAATGTGATACATAACAGACAGCTGCTTTTGATGACTCTGTGTCGTTTCCACAAATTTTAATCCAGTGCAAACATCGCGTTTTGTATTACATTTCTTGTTATTTTGTGTTCATGAGACCAATGTAACAGCTAAATTGTTGTGTGTCCGACTTCTTTTTCAAAATTAATTGTTGGTTTGAAAGCGGTAACTTTTTTTCTATGTATTGACACAAAATAATTCAATTTTTTAAAACTACAGATGAACTGATTTCATGTCTGTGCAATACATTTATTGCCTTACTGTAATAATTTATTAAGTTTAAAAAAGGAATATACTGAATTTCGTTTTTTTTTGAGTCGACTATGTGACAATGTTTGACAGTCGTGTGACTACACTAACTACAGGGTATAATACTGTGTATAATGGGTTAAATAATCCCCAGGAGGAAATTTAGCGATGTGTGGTTCAGGTCGTTTGGATACATAAGAGCATGGTAGTACCAGGTGATTTCTTCACGGGGCAACATGGAATTACATGTTACTCCACCAATCAGACACTTGAGCTGCTTGCTGGAATCGTACCGAAATCCCTCTCCTTATCGTGCTGGCTGAAAATATCCTGAATTCTGAACTTGTTCTTCTCATGAATAAATACAATTGACTGTCTTCATTTCTTGTGTGCGCCTTGTTGCATATTCAAACTGACTTCCCCGTGCCATCGATTAAGCAATTGAGTTGGTTCTCTGACGTCAGAGATGCTGTTTTTGCGAAACCCGTGGACTTCACTGTCCCGTGCTTCTTGCTCATTGCGAATGCAGAATACGGACAGGGTTCGTTTGCACAGCGGGTGATTTTTTGGCGTTCCCCGGACAGAGAAATCCTGGTTTGCCCTCACGTAAATTGCAAGGGTGCTACCTCGGAATTGTTCGCCTACATAGCAACATGATTGAGTTGATTATCTTTGCTGTACTAACGCTATTGTAAAATATTTATTGCAACTGCGAAGTGCCAGTATATTGCCATCAGAAGTAGCAGGGGAATAAGAAGAGATCGCAATTGCCTTAAGCTACCTCTTGATTTCAGCCATAAATAATTGGGAATGTTTGCATTTGTTGGTGAGAGGACTGTAAAAAAATTAATTGCACGATCTCCTAGAGAAATGAAAACAATCTGAAATAAAAAATTTCGCAGTGCAAAAGCAATGTGTGGTGAAATTACCTCTACAACACATGCTCCATCACAATTCACAACAAAAACGGAATTGAGAATAACACTCCTGTAATCACAACACCCATTCAGATCGTGAGCGGCTGAGGTGTCACATCGCCGCTGGAGCTGGTGCTACCTTGAACATTCTTGCATCACAGAATTAATGATGTGACCATACGTTCTCGCAAGCTGACGATACATATTATGAGTAGCTTAGGAGCCATGTTCTACGGCACATTCAACCAACATCACCAGCTAAGTTGCATCGTGAATGTAGCCTCTCGCAGGAAACTAGTGAATGTTATTGCATTGGAATCAGCTACTCTGTCGTGATGTGAAAGCTGCTCTCTAAATGTTAACACTGAAAGCATATCTGACGTCTACCAGTTATAATTGAATCACTGTACATACATCTCAAATGCCCACCCTATTGGGTCAGTTGGAGCCTGACACGAGGTCTGTTGGTTCGAATCCTTGTGGTGAAAGAAATTTTATTAATCTGGACTTGGCTGGCTGCCATCGACACAATAAAAGGTGCGAATAATTCGGGAAGTAAATCAATGCAATAGAAAGTGCGAATAATTAGGAACTGTAACATTCAGAGTCAAGTAGGTAATAATACATTACGTAAGGAGTCTAGGAGATGGAGAGGAGGTATGGAAAAGACGTTTTGCTATGAATTTAAGTGCGCTGGAGAATGGCAGCTATTGAAAGCTGGTGAGCGACGCCTACGAGTCATTGACCTCCGTTCCCTCCACCTAGTTGGCGCCTAGAGCAAGTTCCCCTAAACCAGTGTTTTTCATTCTTTTTGATTTCGCGACCCCTTTACAAGTTGAAAATTTCTGGCGACCCCCCCCCCCCCCGACCGCGACACATCATAGAAGACAAAGAAATAATTTAATTAAATTACTACGTAAATGTTGTTTTTTTCTATTTTGGTACATTTTAATATTATCCAGATCTACACTCTGCAAGAAGCCGCGAGACTTTTGAAAGTAAGTACGAGGTAAGTTGGTAAGGCTATGAACTTGGACGCAAATTCGCGCGGGTCAAACTGCGTCGGAGACGGCGACATTGCCACACAGCAATGTTCTTTTGTTTCAACTCTCAGATCACTCAATTAAATTAAGTGCAGTCAACAAGTACGGACGTCATTCTTTGTTTTTTTTTTTCGCTTGCTCCGCGCGTTTGTAAAATGGATAAGTTTCTGAAAAGATCGCAGCCTTCAACATGTGGTACGAGTGTCAATAGCGGTAGTGGTGAATCAAACCCGAAAAAAAAAAATAGACATTACGATGACAGTTATTTGAAATACGGGTTCACAGTCATAAATAATAAACCTCAATGTGTAATTTGTGGCGATGTTTTATCACGTGAGAGTATGAAACCGTCAAAGCTTATGCGGCATCTCACAACCAAGCATCAAAAAGAAGCCGATAAGCCGTAGGATTTCTTTGAACGAAAGTTGAAAGCTCTTAGTCAGCAGGAAAATACTGTAATTCAGGTAATAAAATCGTTTTATTAATTTAATTTTAGCATGGATAACCGAATCAAGTCGAGTTTATTCTTGTTGCTATCTCTACCGTTGATGTCTTATGATGTTTATTTCTTTGCTGTTTGCATACAAATTTTATTATACTTAATTTTGGTTTGCAAAGGTTTCACATGCTTAATTTTTATTGACTATTTCACACTCACTTTTATATTGTCTGGTTTATTTTCAGGCATCCAGTGTCAATGAGTCAGCATTATTAGCTAGCTATAAAGTCGCATATCGAGTTGCTAAAGCAGGTAAATCACAAACAATTGCCGAAAATCTTATTTTGCCAGCAGCTCTTGATATGGTTGAAATTATGGTCAGTAAACAGGAGGCAAACAAGCTAAAAACATACCACTTTCTGATAATACTATTTCACGCAGAATAAACGATATGGCCAATGATATTCAAGAACAAGTAATCGAAAAATTAAAGAACAGCCAACATTTTGCTTTGAAGTTTGACGAATCTACAGATGTTTCCGATTGTGATCAGTTTGTAGTATTTGTGAGCTTTGAAGCAGGTGACAATATCATGGAAGAAATCTTATTTTGCAAAGCACTTCCTGCAAACACTTCTGGCCAGTGTTTGTACGATAAGCACTTGCGACTACGATATTGATTGGAAAAAATGTATCGCTGTTTGTAGCGATGGCGCTAAAGCTATGACTGGCAAAAATAGCGGACTCATTGCGAAATTAAAATCGATAATGCCAAACATATCCTGGACACACTATTTTCTTCATCGATAGGCTCCAGCTGCTAAGGTAGTATCTTCTGATTTAAATGATGTGCTCAAGGAGGTAACAAAAATTGTGAATTCTATCAAAGGTAAAGCCTTGCAAACCCGGCTATTCAGAATCGTTTGTGAAGATATGGGCTCGCTTCATCAAAATCTCCTTTATCACACAGAAGTCAGGTGGCTATCCAAAGGAAAGGTATTGACAAGAGTTCTAGAGCTGAATTGTTAATGTTCTTACAAGATACAAGATTTGACTATGCTAATCGTTTTTCTGACCCTATTTGGCTCTTGAAATTAGCATTTTTGGCAGATCTTTTTAGCCACCTTAATAATTTGAACAAGAACCTCCAAGGTAGAGAATAAAATATTTTTACAGCTAAAGATAAAGTCAAAGCATTTCACGCAAAACTTCGTTTGTGGTTAACCTCTCTGCAAAACAGTATATTCGAGTCTTTTCCGTGTGTTCAGAAGATTGTTGAAGATAACGCATCAGACCAAAGTCTCGTAGTAAGGGCTCACATTCCTTGCATGATACAGAGCTTGCATAATTTACAAGAGAAACTTATGACATACTTTCCAGACTGGCATTCTGAAGCTGACAATGGGCGTAGATGGATTTTAAACCCTTTTTTAGACAAGTCAACAGATCTGGCTGATGTCACCACAAATATGAAAGAATGTCTTATAGATTTAGCTGCTGATGGCATGCTTAAAATGGAATTTAATTCGCAAAGTATCGACGTATTTTGGATGAAAAGAAAACATGAATACCCAGAGTTGGCAAGGGAAGATTTAAAATTATTAGTGCAATTCGCCACTTCATACTTGTGTGAACTAACATTTTCTGCAATGGTAGACATTAAAACTAAAAAGAGAAATAGACTACAATTAGAAAATGATTTGATTATTAACGTTTCAAAAATAGCACCACTATTTGATAAATTTTTGAAAAATAAGCAAGCCCATCCTTCTCAGTAAAATTGTGTTTTGATTGTAGTGGTAGAACCTTGAATTTTTCATTCAGCCCGCGACCCCCCGAGTAAAGCTTCGCGACCCCCCTAGGGGTCGCGACCCACAGATTGAAAAACACTGCCCTAAACTAACCACATGAAAACAAAATGTTAACAAGTGGGAGGGGTAAGACATATGTTATCCTTGGAATCTTGTATATTCCTCCGTAATGCAGGGAGGTTGAAACAGCAATATAAATTCACGAAGTTAGGGTTGGCAGCTCTACCTTAGGATGACAGAGCACAAATCGAGATCTCTTTACACACGCAACAGAAGCTTTGTGTCGAGAAGAGCCTCTGCATAAGATCAGGTAAAAGTACGCTCATTCCTGCTACTTAACTATGTGAATGAAAGAGATTACGCTATTTGTCGATGTTTAGAATAGCTTTTTCTGGAAGATTGCTGCGTGTAAAAATATTCTGATCTGTCTGAATAACTATCAATAAACATTGTAATGTATAGGTTGATAGAAATGAATGCCCAGTTCATTAAAACAGATAGAATTATAATTATTTATTACTGACAATGTTCCTACCATTTACCCATCAGTCAGCAATACAGTGACTCCCGTCAATCTTTAGTACAAAGTCCGATCGTGTAAATTAATAAAAAATGCCTGCGTGACCGATCTTCGCTCGACATCTTTCGATTTCTGTTCAGTGTGCAAGATTTCAAAATCTTTAGAGACATTGGTGAGTAATTAATTTTACCTATATACAAGAGTTGCTCATATAATATTCTTAGATTGGATAGATCAGATATATTATATGTTATAACAACCTAACTTTGTCCCCGAGATGGTGTTAGAGCCGTTTCCAAGATATCAAATACAAGAACTGATCGTCTTCTTTTTTTTCAAAATCCTGTTACAAACTTAAAAAGCAAACTGTTACCTACATACGAAATTTCATCCAAATCGCCTGAAGCGTTTCCGAGATCGTTCTGTTTACCACCTCAAAAACTGCTTTTAAAGAAAAATGCTATAATTATGCTAATTAGAAATCATACTGCTATTCGGGGAGTAATTAAAGGTGCAAGATTAGTAGTAATTCACGAGTTCAACATGAGTGCTAAATTTGTTTGCTCCGGTAAGACTATGCTCATAACTCCCGTTAATCTCACAGCTTCTGATCCAACCGTGTCTTTCAAAATGGTGAGAATACAAGTCTAAATAAAAGTAAAATTCGTTATGATCATTAATAAAGCACAAGGTCTGTCGTTTCATAGCGAATGATTTTATTTACCATAATTTGTGTTTTTTTATTATTATTTTTTTCATTTTTATGGACACCTGTGCATTGCTTATTCACAAGTTCGTAGAAGATTCAATCATATTTATGTTTATGTTAAAGGCACATACGTTTAAAAAGTAAACGATACTCAGTTCGTAACTGCTAATACTGTTGTCTCCAAAGAAGTTTTGTAAAGTAAGAAAGTTTGAAAAAATCTCATCTGACAGAGCCAATTTATATTTTTAAAATATCTGCTTTAGATATATATATATCTAAATTCTCTTTCATTAAATACTACATGTATAATTGTAAATTATTTCAAAAGCAAAATTGGGTTGTATGCTTGGATATACTATCTGCCTCAATCATGCTTTAATTGCTCAACGATTTAAATGAAATTTGGCCCGGAGTTAGTAAATTGTATGCGTAGTGACATAGAATAGGTTTTGTCCCACAACAGATCCTTTAGAAATTTCCGTTATAATTTCGCAAATACCGAAGAGTTTCTTACTTCGTACACGGAAATGCCACGTTTACTCTTAGCATTCAAAGTACGAGGTCAGAAATAAAAGTAAAAATCTTCTGATGTATGCATGTGTGTGCTTAGTTTAAAAGCGCTAAAACTGACGCACTTTATAAATAATAATTCGGGGACAGAAATTATAAATCTGTACATAACAAAAAAAAAAAAAAACAAACAAAAAAAAAAAAAAAAAAAAAAAACTGTAAAATTCAAAGAGTATACTAACGTAAAAGTCGGTCCATAAAAGTAGAAAAATAATCGTCCACAAAATGTCGTTATATTTCTATGTTCATGATTCCATCTCGGTTCAATTTATTTCCTGTGTGTCTTCTTCTTTGCTAATATACGCCCTCTTTAACATTACAAACTATTTTTACTAACTTTAAAACTTAACCGAAGACAGCTAATCCGTTTTTATTTTTTTAATCAAAATTTTTGTACAAATCGGTGCAAACAGTTGCCTATGATTAAAAAACAGTGTTTCCTTACTTATTGTTGAATATCCTACATATTACCTATTAAATTCTAACTTACCTCGTACCTACTCTACATAATTCCTATTAAATCCTTCACTTAAAAGTAACGAATACATTCAATGATCTAAGATAGAAACTTTTCTTTTCAAGAAGCAATTAGAGAATGGTTTACATCACGATAAACGTCGTCACTAACACGGCGCTTATGAAAGCAGCTTATTTGTTACTAATAATAACTAAATTCCTCCTGCTTTATGCTGTAACAAGAAAATTCCGGTCCAGGAAGCATTTCAATTTAATCACTATCTCCACTAAAATTGCCGCTACAAAATCAAACGATACCGACACACCTTAATATATTTAATGTATCGATGCTACAATTTGAGTAGTAGCAATATTTTCTTATCGGGATTTCTAATTAAAGTAGCATACATTATCATAATCAGGTTTAACATTCACCTTCAGTATGAACCGCAACTGAACTGATGCACGCTCAATAACTCAGTCACTGTATCGTGATGTAAACTTGATCCGCAGTATTAAGGTAAGTTGTGTTACCAGCTGTAATGAATTCTGGACTTTCCGTTGTACTGCCTAAGTTACTACCATATGAGTATACATTTTTAAATTACGTTGCTTTAATTGTCATGAAGCTGATGCCATAGTCCATGTGGTTATATGTAATTCAACATGTATTCAGTATTTAATTCACTTCGGTTTTACAAGAGACATATTGCCGGCGTCATTACTCATTTGGTTTCTAACGGTTGCTTTGGTATCACGATCTAAAATTAACGTCACTAACATGCAATATAGTGAACGTAATAATGCACGAGTGATAGAAACTCTGGTTTTCTAGCGACGATATTAGCGGAATTTGTGCCTTGTTTGAAATTCAGCCTGAAGCAGAATGACAACTGAAACTTTAATAGTAGTTTAATCTGCTTTCATGAGCGCAGTTTAGTATGTATCACGTTGTACCAATATATTATCAGAAGATCTGTAATAACAATTCCGCAGAAGGCAATATGAATCGTTGTTAACCTTGTTAAGCTCACTACGAGGTGTCTTAAGATGCCTACATGAAATAATTTGTCTACTCAAGTATCTCACTGTCATTCCATTAATAATGTTTGTGTCATAATATATCTGAAAAATCAAAATTTGAAAAAAGCGCTGATTTTCAAGGAGCTGTATTAACGAAGTTTGTGTTAGGTTGAAATGGAACCATGATCTGAATGACTACTAATATTCCATGGTGCATAGTGGATTTGGAGTGAAGAAGGTGGCTGCCATGCGGAATACTGACTATAATGACGTCAGAATCGGCTCAAGAGGTCTGTTGCTGCTTAGTGAGTAATGCGTTACAGCTTTGTTAGCTGTTCCTGGCCTTGAGGAACACTTTTCTTTTAAGAGTAAAAAAAACAATTCTTCAGTTAACCATATTTTCAACCCTAAAGGGGAAATTTATCTGCTGGTCGTACTATGAACAGTAACAAAATCTCTTATACTCTAAATGCACTTTCAAATGGACGAAGTCGCGTAGAACTGCTATTTAAAAAATATACTTCCATTTACTTATTTTCACAGTACTATATTACCATTTGATGACGAAAAATTGTACGTTTAAAGATATTAGTATTCTTTGCTCTAACCAAAGAGATTCTTAACTAACATCAGTCGGCTCACTGATACCTGAAAAGGGTACGATATGGCGTTAGCGCTGTTTCCGAAATATCAAATACACGAATTGGTCGTTCTGTGTATAATCTCACTTTTGTAGGGAAGACACTTCTTTAGATAAACCTGAAAAGCAAAAATTATCTAAATATGAAATTTCATTAAAAACGTTAGAGCCGTTTCTGAGATAGTAAATATATACAAGAATTGCAGTTATGAAGATAAAGAATACAAAGGTTAAATAGGGATGTCATTAGTAGAAGTGTATTAAACCAATCATGTCACAATTGTTACGTCACTAAAGAGAATAAAAAGTGACTTAGTTCTTCCGTATAGTATGATGTCGTTCTTGAGACTAAATCACGATAAAAATTTCGACTGAGAGAAGTAACTAAATTCGCCCTGTAGCTTTTGCGTGAATCGCATAAAAAAAGGGTACTAATTTGTGTACAGTTTATGTAAAATTTCTCAGCTTTCCAACTTAACACAAAAATGAAACATACCATATTTTAGCCGCGGACGATGTTTTGTACATTAATCGAAATCCCGTCAAACCAGACCACTAGTATTTGCGTGAATACCGTTCATTCCAACTTGCAGACAAACACAAATAGGGAAAAAGAGTACATTCCTACTCTGTAGGTTTTTATTACTACGCCAAGCTCATTGAAAAATTCTTAAATTTACCAACTTATTCCTAGTTATCGTATGAATTATACACAATTATTAATATTATTTCTCTTTTTTACGGTTAGTAATCAAATTATAAGAGTAAAAATATTGAAAATAACAATCTTGAATTTTATTTTTGATTGAAATGTAGCATTCCATCCGGGAGTATACATCTTCTTGAATTATTTTCGTATTTAATCGTAATCTTGAATACTTTTACTGTAATACGGAAGTTGTTGAGCATTTATTTTAGTAACTTGTTCCATTACACGCCTCCCTTACCTAGAAAAGGAAAATTTTATCACACTTTAGCGCCTGAAGTCAAGTGCTTTTTGTGATCAGGAACTGAAGAGAAAGACAAATATTGCAATATATCTAGCAGATAATGAAGAATTTAGGGTATAATGAGTAATTTGAGATAAATAAATTATCCAGAATTGCATCGAATAAATAGGATTTTTTTTTTCACTATTGCATGAACTTAAAGAGAGTTTTGCTGTGTATTATATTCGCTGAAACGTATACTACACTTCGCCAACAAGTTCACTTATAGCAAGAGTGACAGTCGACCATTTACTTTCCCGAGCTCAGTGTTTGTTATATAATGCGATGGCGGTAGTGAACAATCACAACTAGAGGCCCGCAGTTTAGAGAATAAAATGAACGTGCCTGGTAAATTTAAATGAAGCTCGTAATGAGACTGTGGGTTAGTTAAATACAGGCATAGTAGTCCATTGCCAAGCGTGGTTACGAGACACGGATCATTAAATTCTAAACCAAACTTTACAAGCGTCGCTGAGAAAAAAACTGAGGGTACATTATGGTATCCTATCTCACGCCAAGATAATATACCGCTCGTGGTGGGTGAGCGGTTAACGGTATGGCCTCGCATTCGGACGGACGGCGGTTAGAATCCCCGTACGAGCATCCAGATTTGGGTTTTCCTTGTGTAATGGACGGTTTTTAGACATATTATTTAGTGGTTAAATATTAGTACTGTAGTTGAAAGCAACGTCCCGTACGCACGTGAAGAGTTCGCGCGAGGCTAGCCAAGTTTTGCAGACGCAAGCGACAGCAGATGCCAGGACGGAAGGCGATGACCGGGTGACGACCGATCGAACATCTAGAACGTTCGGCGATCAGGATAAATTACGAGCGACGGTACGCACTCGCTCTCTTCTGCAAGTATCAGTACAGTAGGGCAGACACTATGTCAGTTTAACGGTTAGGGTGCCTCTCTCCGTAGCCGGGTCTCGCGTCATGGCCGATAGCAGGCAACATCGCTACCAAGACTAGCTGCTAGCCATCCTCCATTGTAAGTAATACTTTGAGTAGATCACTAACGTCAAGTAACTATGGCTTCAGTGATAAGTGCCATCGGGGTTAGTCTAGCAGAAAGTATTCATTTGGATGTATTGGCAACAGTCAAGAGTGTACAATAAACGCCTATCGTAGCAGTTAGACGCCTTGTCTATCGTAATAGAAGTAGATGAACCTATAGCTAGCCATAGACCAGTTCAATGAAGATTACGTGATACTTTTATAAAGTATAGGGTCATGTCCTTAACCATGTGGTGTCAGTTATCCTGATTAACAGTAATCCATCTAGCCGCCGTACTACGAGGAGACAGCAGAATATTTCCGAGGCAAACTGTGGGAATACTTCGCACAGGTCAGTACCTAGGATCTGGTCGGTTACTCCAATGCCACATTGCGCTCACAACCGCAGAAACCTCCAGCATTAAGCCCTAGGTCAATACGAGCGATCACACGCAATGCCATAATAGGAAGGGTGGCCCACCACTCAACCATCCTGTCAACTAATCGACTAAGCCTAAATGGTCGGTTACACTTGGTTTCATCAAATCACTCCAGGCGAATGCCGAAATGCTTCCTTCAAAAGGCCATGTCTGAATTCCTTCCCGTTCCTTGTCCCCAGTCCCATAGCGCCCTTAATGACTTCGTGACCTCGACGTTGAAGAGGCGTAAGGCCACAAGTAAACAAAAAAAGCCAGAGATAATACACATACAGGTCTATGATTCTAACAAAATCAATTATCTGTAACAAGTAAAAGTATATGATATTATAAACCGAGTAATAAGTTTGTAGTTGATAAAAAGCTCTGAAACTTTCAGCTCAATAAATATGTCTCTCTTTTGGGACTTTTCGAGGGACACAGCCTCCTCCCTTATTTCCAACCACCTGTAGTCAACGGCAAGCTGACGTAATAGCTACTTGTTGGCGTACAGGACAAACGACACATCTCGGAGGTGACGTCTCCCCAAACTTACACTTTTCCAGCGCGTTTCCTTTAAATATATTGCTCGCTGGTTTCCAGGCCACACTAAGCTAGTATCCACTGTCCCTCTTCACTAAATGATCAGTTGTTCTAATCTCAGTGGCCCTGACTAAAATCTTTGATTTATTTCTCCAAATTTAAAAGTATGCCCATCCTGGATACTGTGTTCAACCACCGCTAATTTTTACTCCTGACCCAGACAGATATTTCTTGCTGCTCCACACACCGTTGAATTTGTCCTATATATACTGCGTCGTCTTGAGAGCCATTGATATCGGAAGAATTAATTACTTTGTCAACAAGCACACTGGAACCACGGGGAGAAAAATAAACTTAACAAAATAAAAATTTTATCAGTACTGTAACACGACGCCTTTTCAGTCAGATAATTTTTAACCCTGGACTTCTCATAAAAGACAAGCGACCAGGCCAAACGACAGCCCGCTTAGCCATCTGTTCAAAGAACCTCTGCTTTCGAACTTACAAAGAGAAAAGAAAGTTACAATGCCTGGAGTAGCATTCATAACAGCTTCTACCAACAAATTAACCTCAGCTAAAACACTTCAACGCTACACCTGATAGTTTGAAAACATTGATTTTTACTGTCAGAGCAATCGTGTAACCCAATAAGAATACATTGAAAAAAAAAAAAAAAAAAAAAAAAAAAACTTAGGACCACTGTCAGAACTTATCACTCTTCTTATAAGTGGATGAGTCTACTATTGCAGACAGTAATGTTTTATTGAAGTCATTTGCAGGCACATACAAAAGGATGGTGATTATTGGATGTTGTAGAACAGAGACGTAAAAAAAAAAAAAAAAAAAAAAATACACAGTTACTTTTCATGCGCTGTTGAGGGAGGTCTTTGACCGCTAGCTTTTGATTCATGCTTATTTTCAGGGAAAAATGGCGGACATTGCGTATGTTCATATTGTTAAACTTTAGGAATATTTTAAAATTGTATTATGTTGGAAAATCTGTCATTGTATGTTAGTGAAGTTCAATTGTTTTATTGTATATAAGTTCAATATAATTAGCCTAAGTCAGAAAATACAATTTCGGATAAAAAACGCGTATATCTAAATACGCTGAAAACTATATTTAACTTACTGATATAGTTTCATACTTCTCACTTTGCAGACTAAAGCTAGAGTGTTGAGGACAGGAATATTTCTGGTTTAGAAGCTGCAAATGAAATCAATTCTAATCAGCTTAATTCATGTTTCTTGTATCGTCTAAGAACTGCCCTGTCGAGGAAAAAGATAAGTGTTTTAACTCAAATAAGTAAAAAAAAGCCCACTCAAATAAATTACAGAATAGGGAACAAATTAAATTACTCTGAAAAAAAAAAAAAAACTTTGAAAGATCTCATTTAATATTAGCAAAGGTAATTTCAGTAAACTTCTTTGTTCCAGACACATTCTTCATTTCAAGTACTATTGCGAATAGTAATTAATTCATTGGTAGTGTTGCAAAAATTCACTGAATTGACTTTATTTATACATCTGTATAGAATAAGCAGAAATATAGATATGACCACATATTACGAACGATCTCTTCTATAGTTTGCGTTCAATTGGGTTATCGCTGAGTCGTTGGCTTTAAGAAATTTTACCATCAATAAATATACAATCAGGATATTTTACAATATGCAGACAATCACAGTTATATTAGAAAATTCCGTCTAAACTTTTACGGGGACATCAAAAGAATGAACCCTAACAGACTTACAAGACAAATGCTTGAATTCTAAGGACCGAGGATGGTGGTGTAATGGTTAGCGTTCTGGCCTCGCATTCGGGAGGATGGCGGTTCAAATCCCCGTCCGGGCATCCAGATTTGGGTTTTCCATGGTTTCCCAAATCACTCCAGGCAAATGCCGGAATGCTTCTTTCAAAAAAGGCCATGGCCGAATTCCTTCCCATTCCTTGCCCCCCATCCTTTCCCGTCTCTAAAGACCTCGCTATTAAGAGACGTTAAACAGTTAAAAAAAAAAAAAAAAAAAAAAGAATTCTACGAAAACATCAGATACAATAAAATGGATTGGAGAAATCAAGAAAGACCTAAAATTAGCAGGTATTGTTCCAGAAGATATCAAAAATGGAGATATTTTTATATCAAAAACTCATAAGTGGCAAGTTGACCGGGAGGAAGGACTAAAGAAAAGGCCTGGAACAACATAGTCGGAAGAGAGAAAAGTCCACGGCAAGCGTATGAAGGAAATATGGGCACAAAGGAAAGTGAACAAACGCTTTTGAGTACTTTGCTTATTGCTAATGCACTTTTCCGCAAATAACAATAATAATAAATATACAACAGTGGACGGTAAGTATAATAGCGTCAGAAGCTTCGATACAGCACACACAAATATGCCTTTCCCATGAATGATTATTTTAAATTACCGGTTCATGCTATCAGAAGCAGGATTCGTTTTCCGGCGTAAAAATTAAAAAATTTTAATCCCTTATGAATAAATAAAATTAGTGAACCAGAAATAAATAATTGTGCAAAATAATCCACAATTCTCGAACGATCAGCTAGGTTTTTCTGTTTTATGCGCGTTCATAAATTAAAGCCGTGATTAGCTTCATGCAAGCTACATAGCATTAATACTGACGGAACTAACCGTAATTGAATGTGCAGCAGAGTTTTAATTAAAACCAGAACGAACAATATCATTAAAAAGCGTATTTACGTTAGCAAACACAACACCAAGAAAGAGAAAGAGAGAGAGAGAAACAGTTGAATTTGTGTAATGATTACAATCGTGAATACTCATAATATTGTGGTTATAACTATTTTAGTTAATGGCTCTGGATATACTTTACGGTTAAATCAACGAAGTTGGGTTACAATTAATCATAATTAGCAAAGAAAAATAGTAAAAAATTATTATTTTAATAAACCACAACAGATATTATGAGAATATGTTTGTATTCATATGCGTTCCGATTCTCATGAAGCAATCGAATTCGTATAGAAACGGTTTACAGAATATTTTACTGATTTTTACGTAGTTTATTTCGTTGGCCATACTGATAAAAAGTTTTGCTTGAGTATTACATTTTCGATAATATTACATTGATGTTGGGACGTGCAGTGCGTGATTGGTATTTTTTTCGCCAGCCACGATTTTTTTAATGTAAAACAAAATAAAAAAAGTTTCTCAGCTGTTAATTTTTTTTTCTTTTTTTTTCTGGAGAGGCAATACTATGTTACTTCGTATTTGTTCTCATAGAAACAAATTCATTTACATGAGCAGAAATTCATGTTTTTAATAATTTACTTCGGAAAATCTCCATTCATTTAACCGAGACTAGTGGGCGATCGATAACGCTCTAGCTTCGCATTCTGAAGGACGCGGGTTTTGTTTTTCCATTTGGCCATCCATATTTCCGATTTCCTTGATTTCCCGAAATCACTACAGGTGAATACCGGCGTGTTTCCTTCAAAAGGCTATGACAGAATTCCTTCCCGTTCCTTGTCCCCAGTCATTTGCCGCCTCTAGTGGCCTCGATGTCAACAAGTCGTAAAGCCATATTAAACAAAAGCCATTCGATTACACTTAATGCCGTTTAGTGAGAAGGTTTTTTTTTTTTTTTTTTTTTTTTTTTTTTTTTTTTTATTTTGTATCGGTGCTGGCGGGCCAGGAGACACCGGCAGCTATGCGCAGGCGTCCAGTGTGTAGTCATGAGGGCAGGAGCACCCGCGCCCTACCACTCTACTTCACAAACAGTGTATTGCCATCTGTCTTCGAAAAGCGTAACTATTTTCTGTGTGATAAGTTTATTTTGTTTGTTTGTTTGTTTATTTATTTTTCGTGAAATGCGTGTTTTATAAGGCGAGAATGGCGGACCGCCGCAGCATTCGCCTGGATTATTGCGGGTTATTGTCAGCAGACCGCAGCGAGGGCCGTCTGTACGCGGGATTCAATCCCGGTCCCACGGCACCGGTGTCGCTTAGCCACTCTGGCGGTTAGTGAGAGTTATGTTTACTAACTCGAGTAACTTCACAAACAGTTACATTAACATTGTTTATTTATTTTCGTTAATATGCAGCTGCCGAAAAATGAAGTAGGGCATTTGAAATTAAGTTTCTTAAATACAACTCCTACGACTGATACCAATGGTGATCCAGCTAAAAATGTCCGGGGGAATAGTAACTAGTGAATTCTTAAACGTAAAGTTACAAATCTCCTCAACCGAAACATCTTCCGAACTGGTGGTTCTGAACTTCAGTAGTTCCACCTCATTCTATAAACAGTAGACTGCAGTCCACAGGGTCACAGCTTTACGCCTGAATAACACCTGTCAAAATTTCCGAGCGTATCCTTTTACAACTTCTTCTCATTTGCGCTTTCCAAATTCACCTACTCTTCCATGCATCTCCTTAAAATTTCCCTCTTTGTTCCACTGTAATCTTCCAGTCGATCTTCTTTCTCTATATCCACTTATCTTACTCCCTTCAATTATAACTTCTTGTATGGTGGCTCAGTCGGTGAAAGTGTTTGAATGATCTTCACCTGTGGTACAACTTTGCATTGTTTAAAGTGCAATAAGCCAGGTTGTTGGTTCTGATATCATGTAAACCTACACGTCCCCTACATGTTGGATTAAAGCGGCTACAGACGACACAGTTTCGGTCCCAATCTGTCAAGGGCCCTGCAGATTGCCACGTAAGTAAGCAAATTGGGACTGCTACTCCCGATATCGGCAGACCGGCAGAGCCCGACAAACAATGTACAGATTGTTCCTGCAAACAGGGAGAAAACTGAGACGTGCGTAGCGCGATTGCAATGACTGAGACAATTTAGGCTCAGTCGGTTTGGAGCAGGGAGGGAGTGTGTTTCATTAGTCGCGTGTGTCGTTAAAAATGTCTTAAGAGAGAGAAGTGTGGACGAATATTTTCGAAATTTATAAAAAATATAATCCAGTTGTGCACAAACACAACAAAAACTACATAACCCGCAAAATGCGGAAGAAGGATTTCAAGTTTTGCTCGAAATTTACAAAGAACTGGACCAGGAAGTGACACTTGCAGTATTTTTTTCCCCTCTTTAATGTAGTGTTTTAGACATTTGTAGATAGCCAAACATGTTTCAGGAATGACGTCTTAATGCATTTGTGGAGAAATCGGTGAATTAAATTTCATATCTTCGTAGGTTTGTCTTCTTGCCATAAATTGCAAAGTAACGACTAATCGTTATCTGGTGCTTATACTTTCACGCATTAGGGTATTTATATGTATAAGGGGTCATTAAGCGGAGTATATCTTTAAAACTTTCAGAATATATGCTCAGAAAATTTTTGAAATCTTCTGGCTCTAGGCTTCTAAAAATGTTCATGTAAGATAAAATCCATATCTTCGCCCAGTATCAGTACAAACTGTAATACAGGTTACTGTTAAAACGATGTCTATCTTAGTTGATTTGACATAAAAGTAGCCATTTTTAAGCGTTTGTAATTAGCAGTCATGCGATCACAATGTAAACTAAAATTGGTAGCGAAATTATGATCTGTGGAGGGAAGCCAAATATGATTGCCCTGCCGATTGCCCTTGCAGATTGGGACCGAGATTGGCTCGTGTGTAGCCGCCTTTAGCTACGACAGCGGCTCGCTGCCCTTCAATCCTTTGGTATCTCCTGCCCAATAATACCATACCTATTTACCTTTGTTTTACTATGGCAGGGTCTTGGAAAAAAAAAAACAGTAGTTAAGTGACCTGCACGGAAATGTAATGCAGTGATTAACTGCACATCTTACTTATTAAGAAGGAAATTGATTTAAAAATTGCCATTGCTTTACATAGTGATTACTTTGCTGTAAGTAAGCTGTTGTCATGAAGAATTGGCCACTAACGTTTTTCTCGCTATCATCTCTAAGCGCTGCGTCTGTCTGAAGGTTTAAGCAAGCATCAAGCGAAAGCTACAGCACTAATATTTGGTACGGTTTTTACAGTTCGAAAGTATATGGTCTTGTTTAGAATCTGCGGTATATTTCTTTTACTCGAGGTAACGGCGGAACGGAACACCAGATGATAATTCACCCATATGGAGTAAAGATAGGCGCCACAGACGAACACCTCTTTATGAGAAACCTACCAAAAATCAGGCTACAACACAGATAAATGCTACATCATCTGGATTCTGTTAATACTTAACTTCGATTACTTATTTTTTCAGTTTAGAGTGTGCGGAAAATGTTATTAAAATTACTACATCAAAGATTAACACAGAAATAAGTGTAACAAAATTGTCTAATTTAATTTAACCATTTATGCATTGCTATTATGGAAATCAAGCTACACGTTCATTGATTTCTTTGATGCGTATTCTCAGTTTTTAAGCGTTTTGTGTTATTACGTTATAGTTTATCCGGTTCACTATTTATGTATTTATTTATTTATTCATTTCTTTATTTTTTTTGGCTAAGAAAGAGTAAAACGCGTTGTACGTTGGAACGAATGTGTTTTTGTGGTTACGGTTGGGTTGGTGTAATGTGGTATCTATGGCCAGCCCGGCTTCACTGGACCAGAGACAACAGACTGTCTTCTTTGTTCACGGCACGCGTTACAGACAATCAAATGTCACGCGATCGATACCTAGGACCTCTAGGTATACGACTGGATTAGGACACGGTTTCTAAAAGTGTGGTACGCGAACCCCTGGGGGTTCACTACTTGATCGTAGGGGGTTCGTGACAATATTTACGTTATGGCGGCTGATTGGCTGTCTCGAGTGTGTAACACGCACAGTGGTGAACTCAGATTGACATTGGCAAAATGCTCCTAAAATCTTAATAATATTTTGCTCTTTGTGACTGTATTACTTTTGTAAGATAAAAATCTTTTTTTTTAAGTAAACATGGTTTTTAAAAGAAGGGTTCGCCCTTGCCTGGGAAATTTTATAGGGTTACATGGAACTATAAGTTTCATAAATTCTGGATTAGGAGACTTATATACAAATTAGAGGAGAATCAACTAAACGCGAGTTGGACTTACGTTGCTTATTGCAAGTGCCCTTTGACTGTGAATACGTTGAAATATACAGGAAGTTGTAGAGCAAATGCATTGACCACAAAATGATGAGATATGTATTATCTGTTTCGTCCCAAAGTGAACTAAACAAGGCTATTTCACAACAGTACAGTTACCTCCTTTCTTCATAGCTTTAACACGGCGCCATTGTGGCCGGGTATGTAATACCCGACAGTTTTTAAAACCCTATTAACTTTAAAACAAAACACCCGCGATGTTTGCGGCTCGCAGCAGCGGCGGTCGTCGACCTCTGTGAGCGTATTAGCGATTCCAACTTGTGTCGTTGCGGCTATGGCGGTACGTTGCCGTTTGTGAAGAGCGCCACAATGGCCGCGTAACATTCAGACGTACATTACTTTTGTGGTTTTTTTTAAATTATTTATTGGCGTATTGCCTATCCTTTTTCACAGTATGGAAGTCTTACGAAAATGAACAAATACAGTAAGAAAATAGGTACACATTTACTGGGGCTTCTAACTAAAAGTACGACGTTGTAGTTGTGGAGTTATATATCTTGACACACTGTTCAGTACTTTCACTTATAAGTTATTATCTTTAATAAATGATTCGAATGCCGTCCAGTCGCCATCCTGGTAAGCTTTGCCGTTTGGATAATTAAATAAATCACTGTCAAAGGGCACTTGCAAGAAGCAAGTTAAAATACAAACACACGTGCCAGCATTCACACTTCACGAAGTTTTATTATGCTTATGTTACATAATCCAAAAGCAAGCCACCAGACACTAAAACTAATGTTTGTCACCAAGCAAATGCAGTTTCGAGTATAAATAAGGTTGAAAACAGTGAGTAGAAGCCCCGTTATTATTCATTAAATAATAATTATTATTGTTGTAATTATTATTATCGTATGCCAATTAAACAATTGCAGCGGAGCAGTACCGTATCAATTCTACAAAATCAGTCTTCAGCAAACCATATTTCTTAGAACAACATACACAGTCTACTTCTGTACTGTTCACGTAATATTCTGATCAGCGATACATCGATCATACCGCGACAGCGGGTTATTACAGCGTACATACAGAACAAACACTCGCGGCCACGTCACGCTTAAGGATTGCAATCCCGCAGTGCTTTCAATCCCGCGGGATCCGCGCGGGATTTGCACCAATCCCGCGGGATCCCGCGGGATTCGTGCGGGATTGGTACAAACAGTTTTTTAACGCATATATTTAAAACATAGTTACTTAAAACGTTAATGAATTAAATAATAATTAAATTAATAAATGATTCTAATGTTAAATGATAAAAATTAACAGCTAACAATATTTTGATTGGCAAAATGACATTAAAACTTTTTAGAGTGTCTTAAGTGTATTTCGAGGTTTTACATTTTTGTTTTTTAATCTAAGCCAATTTTTAAATAAATAATAAAAATTGAAAATATTGAGTCTTATGTCATATTATGTGCCTTACAATACATCGGATAAGTTTAAAAAATATGGTTTGGTTAGTGGCCAAGTTACCAGAGTAGTTTTTTTTGTTTTTTTTTAAAATCCTAAATAAATGTTCCATAACACTGAGAAAAGCATTCCATTTCACAAAGTGAAGTGAATATACTCTGTAAAGTGTAGACTTGGCTCAGAACAAGATCTCATAACTTCTTGTCACTGCAAAAGCACAAGACTTGGCCTTTTTTTTTGCGTGATTCATTATTATATCTCCTGATTCCTTGATTGATATTACAGTTGATTCAATGTTATTAAAAGAAACTACTCACCAACACGTAAACTGTCAAGTATTTCAGATTTACTTATGTGGCGTAACGACGTTTTTAGAGTGGAAGTTATTAGTTTTTAGTAAGAAAGGAGACTTTCTCGGCGAATGATTGCAGTGAAGTCCTCATAGGTTGTATCTCCGGATTTCATTGCAAACACGCGAAATTACACACGTGAGGAAGACGACGGAGGCAGCCGTCGAAGTATGGTGTTCCTACAACACAATTCGTCGATACACCCGTGAAAATTTCATTATAACTTTACCTTTAGTCGAAATAATAACAAGGAGAAGAGGGACTAATCGAAAGCCTGAGCGGCACATTTAAGCAGGTGACTATCGTCAAAGAAACGCATTGAGGCAGCGGCCAAAACAACAATAAGTCAAAGGATATACAATTTCCTTTTGATAGCTGTTAAATAAATAGGTACGCGATCGTTAAAATTACGATAACATTAGTTTCATATCAACGAATAATCAAATTTTCAGCCGCAAATTAGGAAATTGTCACAATTATTTTATCTGAAAATTGGAATAATGGGAATAATGAAACCGTGAAAAAAAAGCTGTAACCGTTTAGTTCAGATAACGTGTGCAACACTTAAAAAATAAATATATAGTTAGAAAATCGTACTAAATACACACCATAACTCAAATTACATAAATGTGTACTCCAAACAAACATAAGTTTTGATGAATACGTAAAAGTGTATTTATTTACTTACGAATGACGAAGGTTGGCAAAAACAAACGCTTGTTCACATGAGTCAAATGCCAACTGGAAGGGTACAGGTAAACAGTGCAAAATATCCGACAGAGACCGTATGGGGCAGCGAGTCACGCAGACTGACACGCATTTCCGCCGGATTTTGCGGATTGCGGATCCGCTTAATTTTGTGCGGGATCCGCCAGACTGTCCAATGATGCGGGATCCCGCGGGATTGCGGGATCCCGCTTTGCTGGATTGCAATCCCTAGTCACGCTAACTTCCACCTACTGTACTCGACCATGCTCCGTCGACTGTATCACTGCGCGCTAGCCGACTGACTAGCTCCAAAGACATTATAAGCATATCCGCGATAACATTACCAACTTACAAAAAGTACATAATGTTCACGGCTTCGTCACAAGACGACGTCTCGCTTTATTTGAACAAGCTTGTACCAGTGATACCGAACAGTTCAGTTCAGATGATGAGGAACTATTTGACCATATTTCATAGCGGAGTCAAGACAGTGATATGGAAAAAGAATGCAGCGATAATAAGAAGCAAGAAACAATTCTTTCAAACGCTAACCAGAAGTTTTATACCAGAAAAGACAATATGCCTAAATGGTCTTCGCAACCATCTCGGATAAAAGTCCGTACATAGTCAGAAAACATCAAATTACAAAAGACTGGGGTAAACGGTCAGAATTTAGGTTATTTTTGCAGATGATATAATGGTATACAACAGCATCAAACAAGGTGAAGAGTGTGATCAGTTGCAGGGTGACCTGGATACAATATCTAAATAGGTAGGTCAGCATGGAATGAAGATAAATGCCAAGAAGAGTCAGATTATTAGGTACACAGATAAAAAACTAAGGGTTAATTATTATTAGGGGGTGGTGTCAGAATTGCTTGTTGAAGGCTTTAAGTGTAAATATCTTGGCATAACGTTTAATAACAAACTCATCTTGGCAGAGCCCATTGGGCAGGTGGTAGGAAAAGGTTACAAAATCCTTCATTTACTGGAGAGTGTGATGAGAGGATGTTCCAGATAAG
Source organism: Vandiemenella viatica (assembly GCA_031002005.1). Lineage (NCBI taxonomy): Eukaryota > Metazoa > Arthropoda > Insecta > Orthoptera > Morabidae > Vandiemenella > Vandiemenella viatica. The sequence continues at coordinate 23,635,641 of JARYHS010009186.1, forward strand.
TTACAGCATTGGGTTACAAAACTTTTGATCAGACCATTGATTGAATATGGTGGTGTAGTTTGGTACCCACATTTTGGCTATCAAATACTGGAGTTGGAGGGTATGGAAAGAAGAGCAGCTAGATTTGTTTGTGACAATTATTGCAGGACCCAGTCAGTAAGGAGGAAATAAGGGTGAAGAGAGTTCTGGGAATGTACAGGGCATATGTTGGTGATAGTGCTTGGAGGAATATTGGTCAAAGAATTAGGAATAATGCATGGAAGGGGAAAGACGACCATGACGACAAGGGGAGTGAAAAAATTTTCTTTTCTTGGTAAGGGTTTGGAAAAAGTTACCAAGTGAAGTGGTTGAATAATTTACTAAAAATGCTTAAGGATTTTAAAATAAAAATTTGTAAATCGGAAAAGTAAATGGGGAAAGAATTTAACATTTCAATTACAAAAGAAAATTATAAAAAATAAAATAAAAAGGGGTAGATAGATAACTAATGGAGCTGCCACCGGAGCGTTAGCTCCATCGCAATTAAATTAATAATAATAATATTAAAAAGCCTGTTACATGAAATGCTAAGACAGAAACAGAGTGTTGGAGACATTTTATGAATAATGGTATGTAGAAACAAATATTTTGCTATACCTAGACTAAAATAAAGCAGAGACAATTGGCTAACAATAAATACTCACGTTAGTATTTATTAAAAGCGGTAACAATAGATGTACCATTAGCTTTATTTGGCTGCTGTACTTAGCAGAACTAAATCGTTCTAATCGTCAAAAATTGAGTGACTGGTGGTGAAGCGATTGTCCTTGTGTGGACATTTTTACAGGTAATTTGTCTTTGCAGCGCTTCTGTTTCTTACATAGCTGTTTCGATGATGCATCAACACGCCATGAACGAAAGGGAATAGACAATCTTGCACTGTTGAGAACTATTTTTGAAGAATTTGTCTCAAACTGTAAAAGTACTTATACTCCTAGGCAATACCTCACCACTGACGAAAAGGTAGAAACACTACGCGGCAGCTGTTCTTTTCGTCAATATATTCCTAAAAAACCTACAAAATATGGCATCAATTTTTTTGATTTGGTGGACGCAAAAATTGTTTACAATGTAAACGTTGAAATTTATTCAGATAAACAATCTGATGGACATTTTATACAGAGTAATAAAGCTTTGAATGTTGTGGATAGATTAGTTCAGCCTATTTCTAAAAACAATAGAAATATTACCTTATATAAAAATAAAAAAATAAATCCTACCAATCTTTATAACCACGCGAGTAAAAAAAGGAATAGTACCCAGTTTGCATTTCAAAAAGATTTGACCCTTGATTCCTTTCAACCTAAAAAAATCTAACGTGATGCTGGTACTGGACTTCCCTGCTTCAAGATCAAAGCATTGGGCCAGCAAGTGGTGATAAGCAGACACCAGACATAATTACATTTTACAATTCTACAAAAGCTGGAGTTGATGTAGTTGATAAACTATGTGATGTATCACGAAACTCTAAACGGAGACCGATGAGTGATTTATGCGGTCATGAATGTAGTTGAAAAAAATAGTGTGATTACATATCGTAAAAAAACAACTCAAAATCACACCGACGTAATTTTCTCAGATAACTCGGTCTATCAATTCTTGATGGTTTCCATTGTGTGAGGAAGAACGTAGATAATTTACCGAGAGAATTACGTAAACGTATTCGCAAACAGGTTGGAGAAACATTGACCGGCCCTCCGGGTAAAAGATCTATTACATATAGGAGATGTGAAGACTGTCCTTTTGCCGAGAAAAAAAGAAAGGCATAACTGCAACAAATGTAACAAGTTTTTTTCTATGCAAGGTGTTATCCTAGAGTATGTTTTGATCTTCATTGCGATTGATTTAGTGTATAACAATAAATAAGAGTTGTTTCTACACAATTGCTAATTTTATTTTAACTTCCTAAAGAAACGTTAGTAATTTGTATTTGCTGATCCGCTCTCTCAAAGCATGCCACCATCTATTGTGCTATTGTTATCTCAAACAAAAGTCAATCATCCAACCATGCCCTCTTCTATTGTTTAGGTGCACTCACGCGTCACTAGTTAGATTAGTAACATAACCTTAACCTGCTTTTGGGTGCAGTCATGCGTAAATAGGTTAGTACAATGGATGCACTCATGCGTCACTAATTAAGTTAGTAACCTAACCTTCACCTGCCTCTGGGTGCAGTCAGGCATCACTAATAAGATTAGGGTGCACTCATGCGTTACTAATTACAACACTACAATTGGTGCACTCATGCGTCACTAATTAGATACATTGTAATCTAACCTTCACTGCCTTTGGGGGCACTCATGCGTCATTAATTGGATTAGTACAATGGGTGTACTCATGAATCACTAATTAGATTAGTAACTTAACCTTCACCTGCCATTGGGTACAATCATTCGTCTCTAATTACATACATTGTAACCAATGGGTTAACTCATGCGTCACCAATTAGATTGGTAACCTAACCTCCATCTGTCTTTGGGTGCACTCATCCATCACTAATTAGATTAGTACCTCACTTTTACCTGTGCACGCTAAAAGTGAGTGCCTGTTTATAAAATGTTACAGAGAAGATGATAGAGCCGAGCCGAAAAACAAGAAAAAATTATCTCAAATGGCTACGAATAAAAACTCATCCTTTCCTACCGGTACAATCACCACTAAACGTGTTTTTGGTTATCGGAGTGTTCGCAGTGACTCTTGGCGATAAACAGCTATTTGTATGTCGAAAGTACTACTACAACTGATATTAATGAACAGTCGGGATAGAACCCTCCATCTTCCACATGACAATCCCAAACGTTAAAAACTCACCCACCAGGCATACAAAAACATATCTCTCAAAGTAGGACGAATAAAGTTATGTTTAAATAGATCAAAGTACATGCGGTCCTGCCAGGAAATGAAGAAACAGACTGTCTAGCAAAGAGTGCTATGAGAAGCGGTGAGGAAAAGACAAAGGTACCAGGTCTAGAAATCACGAACTTCTTTAAGAAAAACTGCAGTTATATGTGGGATAGAGAATGGTAGGAAACATCATAACTTTGTGACGTTAATCATACGTTCTTCGGCTGCAAGAAATACTGGAACATCACAAACCTCATGAAAACCCTTTCTCAGGAGTCAACAATCAACATTAAACATTTACTGGCACCTGAAAATGTTATTATATATCGCTTAATCCTATTATTTGTCGGAAACGATAACCTAAAAGTTTAGAAGAGCACAATTTTACTTGGTATGGCTGTATGACGAAAACGTTAAATGCCAAATAAATATATAAAATGATCCAAGCATCCGCCTTAAGTGAGTTTTGGGAAACAAATGTAAACCTGGCAGTAAGAACGTGCTAGATATCCTCGCGAACGTTAGATCCGAACGTTGCTTCTCACCCACTAAGCTCTGTATTCTATGATCCTTTTAGATTTCAAAACCAGATGCACGTTTTCGGTGATAATAACATCGTCACTGCCTTTACCCTATATAGTTAACGTTTAAACTGTTAGAAATAACACTGTGTAAAATATTTCGTGGTGATCTTAAGAACGAATTGAAAACCTTGTCTCATAAAGTTTTGTAGACTGGTTGCTGGAGGAGATATTATTCGATCTTCTCTTGTTCAGAACTTACTTTTCGGATCCTGTGATAAGTCTGTCGTCTCTATGCATTTAATATAACCTACATCTCCAACAACTGCTTATTCATTACTTTGTTGTAAATACTCATCCACCAGGATCGGTATTTAGACCGACATACTCAAATTAACTCTGAATCGCAGAAAAATGTAATGCACTGAATTTATTCCAGCACTCGCCTCGACTGATTTTGTAAAAAGTTAAAGACTGTGCTGGATATCGAACCCGATGACGAAATTTCCTCGAAAAACCGTTCTTTGGCCTTTCGAAAAACTCGCGTTTCCCCTTGTAAGAATTTTAACAATAATATGTTCTTCAATGTTAACATTCACTTCTAACATACTGTTAAACAAATAGCACTTCCAGTTAGTTGATGCACCAAATTCTTGCATTTTCTTTTATTCACAATTCGCTAAACTCGAAATACCTTAATTTTAATGCCCCTAATTTTTTTACAGTCTTAGCCTAGTGTGTCGGCTACTGAGAATCCACACTATCTTCTTCTCTGTGACATTTTGTAAACAGCCACTCACTCTTAGCGTGTACAGGTAAAAGTGAGGTAGTTTCTGGTTGAAACCTTCCCGAAGGAGGAATACATGAGGTTGGGTGGCTAGGTCCTTCCCTCCTTACCTTACTTAAGAGCACCAACGTGGAATCCAAACCATGGAATACTTCTCAGCAAGCTATGTCAGACTTGAAGGTCTGTTTATGGGCCTCTGAGTATCCACCACCGATACAGGAATTTCGAAACGAAGACCTTTCTAGTTTCCAGTCAGACGCCTTAACCACTGAGTCGCTCTGGCTCTAGAAAGAACTGTAATTACGTGAGGCGCTTTTATAGTAACTGAAAGTAAATGCCATATGATTTAAAAACTATCGAGGAATAAAATAAGACATTCGTAGTAATATGGTAATTTTCTGGCTTAGCATTCTCGGTTTAATATAGCGAAATTTTACTTTACCTGTACGTTGCCATCTAGAAATTGGTAATTTCACGATGAGTAGAATGCAATTTATCCGAGTTAAATATCTTAATCCGTTTAGGAGATACGAAGTCTCATTATTATATTGTATTTTAAATGTATGACGAGAAAAACGCTTCAGCCCGTGCTTACCCCACAAAAGGCTGGTCGATGTGGTATGGATGGAGGCAGCTGTTGCTTCACACCTGGTGGTGTGGTGAAGGCAGGTGATGGTTAGGTTAGAGGGAACAGGAACAGGCCCCAGAGGGTTTGCATGGCTTCAAACATAGTTTCCCGACTAGAGAGGGAAGGAGTGAGGGGTGAGGAGGCAGCTGAAACTGGGGTTAGTGGGGTGGGGAAGGCAGCTGACGGTTAGGTTAAGTGGCCCAATTAGTGACGCATGATTGTACCCAATGGCAGGTGAAGTTAAAGTTACTAATTTAATTAGTGATGCATGAGTACACCGGTTGTACTAATCCAATTAATACTCATGAGTGCCCCCAAAGGCAGTGAAGATTAGGTTACAAATCTAATTAGTAATGCATGTGTGCACCCAAACAATAGAAGGTTGCGTGGTGGGATGATTGTTCTTTTGTTTGAGTGTATAAGAGAATAATAGGCGCCGGCATCCTTTATGAGAGAAGATCAGCAAATACACACAACTAACGTTTAAAAGTACCTAATTCCCTATTATAGAATACTAATATCGACAAAAAATTGATTGAGTGGGTAATAATGTACATGGGTACAATGGAATCGGGTTAAATAATTATTGTTTAAGTTAACAGAAATACGCCTAAAAATCAAATTTAATTCAGGACTTGCTGAATTTCTCTATGAATCGAAAAATGGCATTAACGTCTTGAAATTTGGATTAATTTCTTGAATGTTAGTTCTTTCTCACGTTACCCCTGATATTTTACGGAAAAGTTCTCACAAATTAAATTAAAAAATTCTAAATCGAGAGTGTCACGCACTCGTAATGTTGCATGCGATACAAAATTAGTATAAGTCTATTAAAATGTTGGTCAATTCGTTATATGTAATTTCTACATTTCAGCATCTCTCCGTTAAAATAAGTCACATAAAAAATTTCGCTGGCGAAATATTTTCCACGTCTCAGAAGAAGAGCTAACGGATAATATGTGTTTAAATTTTTTAAGAATACCTTGGCTATTCCATTTCTTCGGAATGTGCCTATTTTACTAATGACAAAAATATTTACAAGACCTTACTGATCAGTTTAAATTATCCGAGTTTCCCTTGTAAATATTGTAAAATTAATCCCATACTTCTCGTTCAGGAGAACACCGCATCAGTGGCATGAAAATTATCGCTAGCCTCCTAAACCGGGTTGTTGCTATATGTTTTAACTATATTTGTTGCAAGTCGACTAAGGCTGATTTTAGATTTAAATTTTATTTTGTATAGAAGGTGACTTATGCTGCTAGGTAACTCCACCTTTTCTTTGCAGATCGGAAATTCTACATCTACATCTACATCTACATATATACACTGCAATTCACAAAATTGTGGGTGGCAGAGGGTGCTCAGCACCAAACCTAATATCTTTGTTGTGCATTCCAATCCCTAATGGTACGAGGGAAAAATGAATTCATATAAGAATCAGTGCGGCACCTTATTTCTCTAATTTTATCTTTCCTGACCTTCCGACTCAAATAGGTTGGTGGAAGAAGTATTTCACTACACTCGTCATTGAAAGTGGGAGTACGCATGTTTACCAATAAGTTTAAACGAAACGTGTGTCGTCTGTCTACCAGAGACTCCCAGCCTAGTCTACTAATCAGTTCTGTGACGCTTTCATAAGGACTGTAGCAAGCGGTCACGAATCGAGCGGCTCTTCTCTGTACTTTCTCTATACTTTCGATCAACCCTTTACGAAATGGATCCCAAATGGCACAACAATAGTCCAAATGTGGAAGCACAAGAGATTTGTACGGTATCTCCTTTGTTTGTTCATCACAATTTTTCAAGATTCGACCTAGGAACCGCAGCCTAGAATTTGATCTACCTACTAATGAATTAATGTGTAAATCCCATTTCATGTTCCTTTGTACTGTTACTCCCAAGTATTTCATAGAATCGACCATATCAATAACTGTATTGTTTAACTTGTATTTCTGAACAATTGGATTCTTTTTGTTAGTTATGCTCATTGTCTTACACTTTTTACAATTTAGAGTAAGTTGCCACTCAGCGCACCATACCAAAATAACATCCAGATCACGCTGAATTTCTAAGCAATCGGCCATATTTCTCACTTCCCTATAAATAACTGCATCATCAGCAAAGAATCTAAAAAGGCTTTTCACTTTGTCTCCGAGATCGTTTATAAAAATTAAGAAAAGAAGTGGTCCTATTACACTTCCTTGAGGTACACCCGATGTAACATCTAGATTAGAAGAACTTTCTCCTTCATCAACGACATACTGCGACCGACCAGTTAGAAAATCCTTTATCCATTCACAAAGTTGATCCGATATACCGTACGCTCGAAGCTTCGCTAAAAGGTGGTTGTGTGGCACAGAATCAAAGGCTTTCTGAAAATCTAAAAAAATTGCATCTACTTGTGAATCTGCATTAATAACTTTCATTACGTCGTTTGTAAATAGGGCCAGCTGTGTTTCACATGATCTTTTCTTCCGAAATCCGTGTTGATTTGTTGTAAGCAAATTATTTTCATCTAGAAAATTCATGATGTTCGAGCTTATAATATGCTCCATAATTCTACTACAAACAGATGTTATAGATATGGGTCGATAGTTTCCAGGATCACTTCGATCACCTTTCTTGAAAATCGGAGTTACTTGTGCGATTTTCCAGTCTGAAGGTACTTTTCGCTCTTCTAATGATTTACTGAATATATCAGACAGAAATGGCCCGATTTCCGCAGCATACTCTGAAAATACTCTTACTGGAATTCCATCTGGTCCCGGTGCTTTCCCCCACTTCAGGAGCTCTAATTGCTTTATGATACCTGCAGTATCTATTCGTAATGATTCCATCACCGACTCGACACGGCGTGGGAAAACGGGAATACTATCGTTATTTTCATCAGTAAATGAATTTTTGAATACAGTATTTAGTACGTTAGCTTTATCGCGGCTTTCATTAACCTCGGAACCTTCACGAATTAGTGCTGGAATATTGCTTTTGGTACAATTAACTTTTCGTATGTACGACCATAATTTCTTCGGGTTTTCTGTGAGACTCTTAGAGAGAGTGTTGGAATGAAAAACGTTGAAGGCCTCGCGCATTACATTCTTAATATGTCCTATTAACTCAGCTAAGGTTTCTAAATCACTGCGACACTCCTTCCTTCTTGAGCGTGCGTGTATTTTCCTTTGTTTTTTGAGTAATCTTTTGACTTCGGATATGTACCATGGTGGGTCATTCTCCCCCTTTATTGTCCGCTTCGGTATATGTGTTTCCATACCTTCCCTGACTATATGTATAAATCGATGCCACATCTCTTCAACGGTGTCCTTTGTTGACTTGAAGTTATGGTAATTATTCCTCAGGTAGGTTCTCAAACACTCCTTTGAGGCCTTACTGAATCTGTATATAATCCGCCCTTTCTTCCTTTTTCGCTTGGTCCTTAATTTGATAGTCGAAATTACCGCTTTGTGATCGCTTATTCCTGTCTTATTCCTGTGGTTGTTGAAGTGTCGGTGAATAATTCTGGCCTGTTGGTAACCAGTAAATCTAAAATGTTTTCGCTACCATTATGACACCGCGTAGGTTCATTAACTAGCTGCTCGAGATGATTATCTGACAACAAATCGAGAATTACTTCAGAAGCTGCCTTATCCCTGCTACCTGTAATGTGAACGTAATTCCGCCAGTCAATATACGGCAGATTGAAGTCGCCCCCTAGAATTATAACATGATCCTTAATTGATCTTCCAATCGTGATTACACGCAAAAAAATGTGTAATCTATGTATCCTATGCTTATGCCATCACATTCTCAAAGTGGGGAGTTGACCAAGTTTATGTTGTATTGATTTTTTAACTCTACCATGGTTAAATCTGTGTAGCAGGTAGTTTAGGAATTAGACCCAGCTGTTAGTGCTTCAGGATAGCGAAACACCCATAGTGGCTGTGGGCGATCTAAGTTAGAACTTACCTGGTGAAGAATTACTCTCGGAGGACGTCGACCTCTGGTCCCGGCCTCCAGAACAGGCTCTTGAGGTTAGGTTACTATTGTAACAATTCTCTGGTTTAGGTTCACGGGCTATATCGTCAATTAAGATCAGTATGTGGCATCAACTATTTATTCTTCCACGAGGCAGGTCTCTACAATCGATAGGTTATCACGACGTAAGGTTCCAAGTACTTTGGGAAAGATGTATAGTGGTACACTTACAGTATTATCCGGCTGGCTGACAGGTCTAAGACGCGGCTGGTCTCTATTAGTATTCTGTCCTTCAGCGTGTCATAGTCTCGGCTCTACCCTCTGCAAGCGAGGACGAGCATGCCCCAATGACCGTTGCTTATTCGCGTGACCGGTACATTAACCTGAGATGTCTGCATGTTCTACAATGCTTCTAGAATCTTTTGCACGAGACGAGCCTTCCGTCACGCACCTAAGCCGATCTCAATTCCTTGGCCATACTTACGCTACACGTTGGCTATCGTTTACTGCTAATTTTAAATCATTAAATTATTTCTTATTATTTCACTAAAATGGTCTGTTACACCTGAGTCTTACAACAAACGTTGTTATTCTTCTGTACACTGTCATACTGGTGCATGTGAGGGATGAAGGAACGTATTGGTCTATCGGCTCCCACTATTTGCTCTATTCTCTCACGACTCTGTTATCAGATCCACTGCGGGGGCTTGGTTCACTTTGAGTCATACAACTGTCACTTCCTTAACCCGTTTTATCTGTTGGTTCATATGATACGTCCGGCCATGTTTAATCGATATAGGAAATTGATTGTTTCCGCTGTACCCAAATACCGCACTTAAATACCGTGTAGCTTCTTCAAAAATTTTCTTCCGTTCCAGGCCGCATTTTTAATGTAACCACTATCGCTAGAAAAAAAGTAAACAAACAATCAAAGTTGACGTTAATATGATTCCTTCATCGATAACACAGCAATATTGGTGGTATTTTTTACAGTGTGGCAGCATTAATCTGCAGATTCGTAGCCACTTTATATTTCGGCATTTTAATTTAATGAGAGGCAATTGTGGCATCTTTTTTATGTTGGTAGTTGGAACGAGAGGAATACATTATAACAATACAATTACTCCAAATATCAAGAGCTTAAAACCATTCTTTAATGGACGGAAAAATTATGTCCAACCACAGCAAAATTATTCAAAATATTGAATTAATGCTTAAAAATATATTGTATGTATTACTAACAACAGCTAATGGTCTTATGTCTAAGCAATAATTACCCTCAACAAATATTTTAGCATTTCGGAAATTTTCACTGTGAATTATGTCATAGTTCGACGCCAAATTTTCGTCACCTACATCAATATTTTATGGGTTGTAAAAAATACAGCAACCAGTCACAATATGATGTTGTTTATTAAACCATTACCGGTTTCGAGCTATACCTGCTCATCTTCAGATGGTTTGTAAATTTTACATTAACAAATGTAATATACACGAATGTATGGTTGTCCTACAGTAACAAAAGAAGTATTTGTTTATTGATCATAAATTAATAAGGTGCGATGAAGAAGATTACAATTTGTTATTACTTACATTTTGCAACTGAATATATCCGAAAGCGAAACTAAAGCACTATAAATGCACATATTTACGAACATGTGCTGCACTAGCACTGATTGAGATGGATATGAGCACACTGTGTTTGCCACTATTTCACACATGATATACAAATACACAGGATATACAAAGCAAAGAGGACATATTACAAAGAAACAATATATAGCAAAGATGATTATATACAAAGAAGTTTACATATTAACAAAGGTAAAATTAGACTGAATAATATTTCATTAAAATTATAATGTGATAAACCAGGATTTATAGATATAAAACACTAAAGGTTAATTGTACCATGATATGTATAGTATAAACAGAAATAATATATTTATTGATACAAATTTGTTACATTTTATTATATTTTAAATTTAGTCTGTGTTGGGTTTAACAAATAGTTCTAGGAAATTATATAGGAATGTTTTATTAGATAGCTCTATCTGTTCATTTAATAAGTGGTTAGGCATTTTCTTGGCATGGATGTAGATTTCTATTTCTTCAAGCAGATCCATTTTTTTACCTTTATCAGCAATATGTATTATCTGTAGGTTGTCATCTAAAGATGGTGGGGAATGGTTATCTTTAATAACATGGGCAGCAAAAGTGGACTTTTCTATATTTCCTAATCTGATGGCATCTAAATGTTCTTTAAACCTTATGGAGAAGTTTCTGCCTGTTTGACCTATATATGCCTGAGAGCATGTAGTGCATGTTATTTTGTAAATGCCAGATTTATTGTAGGGGGAATTATACAGTTGTGTGTTGTGGATGAGCTTATGCTGTAGCTTATTATCTGTATTGAAGCTGATAGTTATGTTAGTATTACGAAATAGGTTTGCAATTTTATAAGATACTTTACCTAAGAATGGGATGCTGGAGTACCTGGTTTTCTTGTTCAATGACTCGTGTGGCTCGCAGAAAGGGGATTGGTATGTTTTTTGTGCATTGAAGAGAGTGATTTTATTTTTAATTTTGTGGGATAGGTATTCAACTATTGATGGTTTATATCCATTATTGTAAGCAATAGATTTTATTGTTTGTAATTCATTAATAAAGTCTGGTGTGTCCATGGGTATTTTGTGTGCGCGGTGGATAACATAGTTGAAAAAAGCCATTTTATGTTGTGTAGGGTGGTAAGAGCTACTGTTTATGACTAGATCAGTGGTGGTGGGCTTTCTATAGATTTGGAATCTATGCTTTTGGCAAGCTTGGGTAATCTTTAGGTCAAGGAAGTTCAGGCAGCCATTATCTTGGTGTTCCACAGTAAATTTAATATTTTTGTGCATATTGCTCAGACCTTCAGCAAGAGCTTCAATCTCAGTATCTGTTCCATTATATAGAAGAATTGTGACGACACAATTCTTCTATATAATGGAACAGATACTGAGATTGAAGCTCTTGCTGAAGGTCTGAGCAATATGCACAAAAATATTAAATTTACTGTGGAACACCAAGATAATGGCTGCCTGAACTTCCTTGACCTAAAGATTACCCAAGCTTGCCAAAAGCATAGATTCCAAATCTATAGAAAGCCCACCACCACTGATCTAGTCATAAACAGTAGCTCTTACCACCCTACACAACATAAAATGGCTTTTTTCAACTATGTTATCCACCGCGCACACAAAATACCCATGGACACACCAGACTTTATTAATGAATTACAAACAATAAAATCTATTGCTTACAATAATGGATATAAACCATCAATAGTTGAATACCTATCCCACAAAATTAAAAATAAAATCACTCTCTTCAATGCACAAAAAACATACCAATCCCCTTTCTGCGAGCCACACGAGTCATTGAACAAGAAAACCAGGTACTCCAGCATCCCATTCTTAGGTAAAGTATCTTATAAAATTGCAAACCTATTTCGTAATACTAACATAACTATCAGCTTCAATACAGATAATAAGCTACAGCATAAGCTCATCCACAACACACAACTGTATAATTCCCCCTACAATAAATCTGGCATTTACAAAATAACATGCACTACATGCTCTCAGGCATATATAGGTCAAACAGGCAGAAACTTCTCCATAAGGTTTAAAGAACATTTAGATGCCATCAGATTAGGAAATATAGAAAAGTCCACTTTTGCTGCCCATGTTATTAAAGATAACCATTCCCCACCATCTTTAGATGACAACCTACAGATAATACATATTGCTGATAAAGGTAAAAAAATGGATCTGCTTGAAGAAATAGAAATCTACATCCATGCCAAGAAAATGCCTAACCACTTATTAAATGAACAGATAGAGCTATCTAATAAAACATTCCTATATAATTTCCTAGAACTATTTGTTAAACCCAACACAGACTAAATTTAAAATATAATAAAATGTAACAAATTTGTATCAATAAATATATTATTTCTGTTTATACTATACATATCATGGTACAATTAACCTTTAGTGTTTTATATCTATAAATCCTGGTTTATCACATTATAATTTTAATGAAATATTATTCAGTCTAATTTTACCTTTGTTAATATGTAAACTTCTTTGTATATAATCATCTTTGCTATATATTGTTTCTTTGTAATATGTCCTCTTCGCAGTCTAGCTGTTGCGCTCATAGCGATCACTTCCGTGTTCCGGAGCTTAGCCAGCCTCGTAAACAGTCAAGTGAACTTACAGTCCGCGAGTGCAGTGAAGTGCGAATAAAATTTGAATTGCCTGAAGATATAGGCTTCAATTCTTAGCATCTTCTGACAGCCTGGGCCGTGCCCTAACATGGAAGAGCCCCCAGACACGGGGCAAATAATCAACGCGGCACTGCAGCCGTGTTATTTTCCAGAAACAGCCTCTTCAGCCCCGACGATGATGCACTTCCAACAAGGTATCCAGCCACAGCCATCTCATCTTCATCCGCTCAACTACCCAGGTAACGACGCTGCTTCTGCAAGCTGCCCCTCGACCGCAGTGTTGAACAATGTAAATTCGGAAGAAAGAACTGTTAAACGGTCTCGCATAGAGGGAAACCCTACTGAGCTACCGAACGAGGAAATGTCCACTGTAACGATAAACAATCTAGTGAGTGTGCCCCAGGAGTTAGCTTCCATGTCATCAGTGATGTTTTACCCAACTACTTCAGTCCCAGAATTAGAGCACCAATATGATAGCCGTGATCCAACCCAAAAAACATTAAACGAGGGTACGGGCATGGATATCACAAGCATTCCCGTGGATCGTGAAGGAGTTCAAAGTATATTATCAATCAATCGGAACCCTACTAACCAAAATAGTATACCCCAGGTGCCAAGCCCCAACTTAAATTCCAATAAAGACAGAAGTAAGAATAACCGATACAGCCGCACAGACACGGGTCCATACTTCGTCTTTGTAGAAAGTGTGAATAAAAATATTGGCAGACTTCACCCCATGTCAATAGGGAAACTTCTTTATACAAATAGCCCAGCACATAAGCATAACATCATCAATATCATAGCGGCCGGGAGATATAGGATAAAAATTGAAACTAATTCAGCAGACTCTGCTAACTTGTTGGTTCAATCTACAGTTTTCAAGGACAGAAACCTAGAAGCATTCATTCCAAATTTTTTAATAAACAAACAAGGTATTATCCGGGACGTAGACACCTCCCTGTCAGAAGAAGAAATCCTACAGGCGATAGAAAGCCCCTATCCAGTTATCGCAGTTAAACGGTTTACCAAGAAGAACTCATACCAAAATAATGATAGGAGAATACCGATACCAATATGCATGATCACCTTTAGATCACAATCCCTTCCGGATCACATAGCAATCTTTGGAGCACGTTGCCCAGTCGAACCTCATGTCTCACAAATTCTCGTCTGTGATAATTGTTTACGTTTTGGCCATCGTACAACTCAATGCCGTAGCCCTCCCCGTTGCAATAAGTGCGGAGGCCCACATACTATGGAGACGTGTGCCAGCACAGCTGATCCACAATGTGTGCATTGTCACGGTCCTCATTTATCCAATGACAGAATATGTCCCGTAATAGTTCAACAACAAAAAGCACGTGAGGCAGCGGCCCATAATAAAGCGTCTCCCACGCCGAACTGGTGTCCCACCCATCGTCATACATATTCGCAGGCAGCCAGCGCCGCTCCGCTGTATTACGACGAAAAGCAATTCCCCCCGCTCTCTCCAATTGCAGTGCAGCCACCTAGTTTAGCCTCAACAAATGCATTCCAAAACTGTCCTATAATCCCTATCCAACAAAATCAAGAGTCACGTCACCAAAGTAAAGCACTCTCTCCAAACCAACCGAAATATACTACTACTACCGTAGGCCACAACAAGCAAAGGCCAGCAACCCCAAAAGAACAAAAGTCCCAATATCCTCCTGTTTATCAAAGAATGTATGTACCCCATCATATACCAATAACACCTATCACACAGAATCCCTACCCTCCTCAACCCAAGGATAAGGAAAAGTCCCTCTCCCCCGAAAAAATAGCACTCATAGAGAAGACATTGCAAATGATTATGAAGATGATTCAAGAATTTCCAGTAGCTCCATCTGATACTTCCCAACTCGACCCATTTCGTCACCTTCTTAACAATCTAGCAGGAATAAATTAAAGAACCGAATAATCTCTCTAAAACCAGTTAATAGTAAGGAATATACACATTGTAATGAAGAAAAAAAAAAAAAAAAAAACTATAAGGAACTAACAATAATGTATATTTCACTGTATCATTTGTAATTATGTCTGAGCAGTTTAATTAATCATAATGTGTCAAACCCCTATAGGGGATAAACAAAAATGTTCCCTTCTGATTAATCAGTTTACCATGTTCTATCCTTTATATTTCACTAATCATGTCAAGTCTTGCCCTCTTACCTTTATGTATAATGTTTATATATGTGTGTACAATTGGATGATGGTTGTATAGTGCTTAGGCGCTTAAAGCCAAATAAAAAAAAAAAAAAAAAAAAAAAAAATATGTCCTCTTTGCTTTGTATATCCTGTGTATTTGTATATCATGTGTGAAATAGTGGCAAACACAGTGTGCTCATATCCATCTCAATCAGTGCTAGTGCAGCACATGTTCGTAAATATGTGCATTTATAGTGCTTTAGTTTCGCTTTCGGATATATTCAGTTGCAAAATGTAAGTAATAACAAATTGTAATCTTCTTCATCGCACCTTATTAATTTATGATCAATAAACAAATACTTCTTTTGTTACTGTAGGACAACCATACATTCGTGTATATTACATTTGTTAATGTAAAATTTACAAACCATCTGAAGATGAGCAGGTATAGCTCGAAACCGGTAATGGTTTAATAAACAACATCATATTGTGACTGGTTGCTGTATTTTTTACAACCCATATTTGACATCACAGTCGCGGAAGTTCCACCAATCCATCATGGATAAAATAATATTTTATGCTTGAGACATACTGCAAAATCTACATATGAAAACATGGTTATTCCTTTATGCCTGCCCGAAACAGTTGTTTACATATGTAGTATCTCTTCTGTTACACATTCTACATCTAATTCCTCAGTCCATTTTTTTCTATTCCTCATAGTCAGGGATTAAAGTTCATGCAAGTACGACTACCTTCACTGAATTTTGTGTTTGGATGACTCCAAAGCAGCTATTTAACATTTCAGTTACTGATTGCATTGTACAGTAAATCTATCTGTCCTACAATTAAAGAAAATCAATAAATTTATTGTTAATTGTCCTTATCAATTTCAAGTACAACCATAAAATAGCTCTTACATCAGTTTCGGGTAATATTTCGCTAATTGTGATGGCATATATCTCAATATAATCGCAAATTGCTACTGCAATGGCTAAGGAGTTTATTGTCCCTCACCTCGCCCTTTAGCGGTTAATGCTTAGTCATCCGGCGGAGAATGAAGCTGAGAGAACTGGAAATGACAAAATACTGTGGATAAGGTGAATCAATTATTAATTATAATTATTGTTCATTATTTTACCTTCAGCTAAAAGAGCCCATATGTGAATGGAAACATTAATGATGACATTGATTTTGTCACATTGTGACTTTAGCTCTCCAACTCTATCTTTCAATATAAACCATAAAA
This sequence comes from Vandiemenella viatica, assembly GCA_031002005.1. Taxonomy (NCBI): domain Eukaryota; kingdom Metazoa; phylum Arthropoda; class Insecta; order Orthoptera; family Morabidae; genus Vandiemenella; species Vandiemenella viatica. Next base: position 23,652,120 of record JARYHS010009186.1, read on the forward strand.
ACCACTACATCATTTATACTCATAACGTTAACCAAAAAGAACACCACAAACCATCAAAAACAGTAGTCCTCACATTGTGGTGGGTGCCTTGGTGGGCAAACTACGTTACAATTATCTTTCATACCTTTATGATTAATAATTGTGGATTTTTAATTTGTAATTTTTATGAAGGAGTGAAAATCATTAATTTTGCAAGAATCTCGACGTTAGTTGGAATTTAGGAAAAATTGTCACAATATGACAATTTATTTTCTTATCACTGGCGATTACAAGTCTGAGTGAATTTACCGTTAACATTAACACAAATTGGCAAAATCATAAAAGCAACGCTCAGAGTTACAATTAGCCGTCATGAGCAAGCATTTACTTTTAAATATCTCAGAATCAAAATGCAAGAAATAATGACAATTGGAACAATAAAAATACAAGTTATGACGACCTCAGACAAAGGTATCATAATACTGTGACTTTACAGTTAATTAAAGAAAATCATGGCGCCAGGATGAACACTATATCATTCGAAAATAACTAGTTCTGGCAAATTATGCCGCTAGCTCAGGGGTTTTTACAATTACAATTACAATTACATGGATCTATCCTCTCAAAGTCGTTTAAGGGTTCTGTTTCACGGAATGTACAATCAGATGGCTTGGTCGTAATAAGTTACCATTTTAGTCCTGCGTCTGATGTCTGCGGTGACTGTAGCGGACCCACGATATGTGAGATTATCTCACGAGTCGGCTATAGGCATCTCTGGTCTGACAATGCGTATCATCGCATTACCGGCTGTGTTGCTGTGATAAGCTTGCTCCAGCAAGGCAAGCTGGCAGCCAGAAATCGTACAACGGCAGTTGGCGAGAGAAGCCAACTTTCCAAGTCAACCTCAGACTAGACTCGCATAGCTTGGACTCGAAGATCGAAGTGAAGCTCGTCGCTCTTCTCTCCCACGAGGAAACTTCTCGCTCCGCCCCTTTGTAGTCTCGAAGCTCACATATAACAAAATTCACAGGATTTTAAGTTATACGCTCATTTGGATTGGATCTTCAGGTCGGCACCTAATGTCACGTGATATCCCCGATGTGTGATTTGGCCAGCAGTATCTAACAGAGGTCGGACATATTCGGCTACGTTCGGGGAACGACTCTGTGTTCTGGCGGCAGGCATTTCCCGCCCGGTGAGTAACCTTGTTGACCGCCTATCCCTAGGGAGCAGAGTGTGTGGTCCGGCAAACCCCAAATCCACGACTTCTTGTCGCCAAGGTTGGGGAACACCAGATTAGCTTCAAGCCTACATAGCTCAATAATTCTTTAATATTCGCTTTACCAAGATACACTGTATGTTCACCATTTCATTACAGTCCTCACTTGGAATCTTGCGTATTTTATAAAATTACAACAAAAATCTATTTAGGTGGTCGCCCAAGATTTATGTAAATTACTTCAACATTATGACATATAAATAAAAATGCACCTTGTAACGTGGCGACAGCGCGTCATGTTACAATATGGCCGTCCGTTGGTGAAAATAAAATTATGGTACAATAATTTTATTTTTAACTACCTAATTCTACCTCCATTGTGACTCAACAAAAACTGAAGCATTTTTTTTTTCAATCACATAAATTTTAAATGTGATTCCATTAACCATCGGAATTCCTGCCTTGTAAAGTGAATTTATAATTGGAGCATATGTCCTTTTGGCCGTCTTACAATTCTTTACAAACAGAAGCACGTGAATTCACGTAGCCTTCCCAAATGCAAAGTTATATTAAACACAATACCAAAATGTACATAAAAAGAAATTATTTACATACATGTTTAAATAATAATAATCTTGAAAATAACTTGTATCAAATCTTATCGTTAAATTAATAAGATGAAACACATTAATAAAACAAAACATTGTCAGAACACTTATGCTGAACGTGGTTGAACTATACATTGTATTTACAATTTAGCATGATGTTTTACTCATGTGCATAAAAATAATTCTGCCTTCAACAAACATCCATATAGATGCTAGAGGTGAGCGTAAAATATCTCATTACATTGTGCGGTTTTAATCTCAAAACAACGGAATAGTTTAGTCGGATTCGGTGACGTGATTTGCGTCATGACCGACGGTTAATTCAACAAGCATTTCAGAGAGAAGATGTGTTCGTGTTCATGGCCAAATATCACCAACTGTAATCTTGGATTTGAATGAAGCGGCATTTACTTATAATTCAACGTGGTGTGGAATGAACGATGTAAGTCCATGTTTTCGTGTGTTACGTAAATTATGAACCTTACTGGTTGAATGTTAGGTGGTCTCCTAATTAGTCTTTCATTGGTCGACATCTCTAACTTTAATATACCGTCTGTGAAGTGATTGCGAATTTCATGGCGAAAGGAAACTGTATTTGCTCATGGGCATAAAATATTCCAAGCATCTCAAGTTCGCAGATAAAATATAGTCCCTCTGCCGGCCTTAGTGTTCGACTTGCCGTTGCAACAATTCTCATGTTACCATCCTCCCCTTTCTGGTGAAGACAGGCGCCAATTCCAAGGTAACTGGCGTCGGTGTACAAATAAAATGGTTGTTGAAAATCCACATGGGCCAGGCAAATTTGTTCCGCAAAGATTTGCTTAATCCTCAGGAATGCGGAGGCTGTTGTGGCTCCCACCATTCCCATTTCCGTCCCCCTTTTAAGAGGCTATATAGGGGATGCAGGATTTGCGCAAAGTTTGGCACATTCCATTTGTAATAAGCGCACACTCCTAAGAAACTCCTGAGCTCCTTTAATTTGGTAGGCGGCGCCATTTCTTCGATTTCCCGTATCTTGTTCGGGGAAGGCGAAATCCCTTCGGGAGTAATTCTGAATCCCAAATATTCGACTTCGTGAGCGCATAAAGTGGCCTTGTCCGGCCGTAGAGTGAGCCCGCTCTTTGCCACTACTTTCAGTAACGTATCCAAATGCGTCAAGTGTTGTTGAAACGTTTAGGACGCGATTAGAAGGTCATCGACATACACCTAGCAGAACTCTTTAACCTCGGGCGGTAACACGTAATTCATGGCCCTAATAAAAGCGGAAGCGGCGTCCTTTAACCCGAATGGCAACCTTTTAAAGCACATCTGCCTTCCTTCGAAGACAAATGCAGTATAAGGCTGGCACTCCTCATCTATTACCACCTGATTGAAACCTGACGTCACGTCTAGAGTGGTCAGCCAGGGCTTCCCGTGGAACCGCGTCATGAGGTCCTGAATTCGTTCCGTTCTCTCCCCGTCCGCCTCTATTCTTTGGTTAAGTAGTCGGGCGTCGAGACAAGGTCGAACCGATCCGTCCTTCTTAACAACAAAAGTGACCGGGTTGAGATGTATGGAAGGACGTGGGGTAATGATCCCATTCCGCTCCATTTCCGCAACAGCTACCTGGGCTGCCTGCCGCAACTTGTGTGGGATACTATACGTGCGTCCCTTCAGTGGCGTACTGTCCGTTACTCGGAACTTGTGCACATAATTGCGTATCTCCCCAGGACGGTACGAAAACGCCTACAAGTTCTCTTCCAAAACTTCACACAGCCCACGCTTTTGTGTTATTGCCAAATTAATTTTTCCTTGGACCTTAGCGGTCAAATTCTCAAGAATGAGGCTTCGTTCGTCAGCTAAAGCGCTTATGGCTGCCCCTTCCCCGTGAATATGCTCGCTATTTTGTTCCACGGGATCTTGCACTCGATCGGAAATCTTTATTTCCAGATTCTGCGAGTGAGCCTCGCTTTTCCAGTGCAATATCTCTGGAACCAAATGCTTGATGGTTCCTTCCCCCCAATCCAGAATTACCCGACGCTTTTCAAGTTGGTCGCAGCCAATAATCACGTCTTGGGTCAATCCGGGGATAACCAGCATTGAAAGCGATAATTCGCTGTTGGCGATTTTCATCGGGATGAACACCTGCGAGCTGACGATCTTTTCTCTTTTCCCGAGGGCAGGCACCACCGTAACTTGAGTGGTCGGGATGACTTTCAACCGCGGATTTTTGCTCTTCAATTGTAACATAAATTTTTGTGAAATTGCGGAGATAGAAGATCCGGAGTCGACTAACACGTTAGCCTTTATTCCGTATGCTATGATCGATATTTGGGGACACTTGGTGCATCTGCTTATTTCGCCTTGGGAATCCATATTAGCGTCGTCTTCGCTATTTTCCGGCCCCTCACCACGCCAGTAGGCCAAATGGTTTATATTGATGCATTCCACCATTCTAGTGTCCCCTGGTAGGCCTCATTGCGGCGCATCGTTTCCGGGTGCAGCCGTCCTATCGCACATATTCTTTTCTTCATTTTGCTGGCCTGGGACTCTGGGATCCTCGTATTCTACGGCAACTGCATTAATTGTAGCCCGTTCCTTGCCGAAATACTTGCCACCTCCGCGGTCATTCCCATTCTTCCAAAATGAATTTCCCGGTTTCCCCTTTGTATCGCCGTTATTACGATGTGGTTCACCATCGGCACCGGGCTGTCGCTTGTTATAAAAATTTCCCCTTTGGGAATTTTTATGCGAGCGTCCCTTTCCGTGATTATCGTGTGGCCTCGTCTCTACTTGCGGTTCCAAGCTATCACTGTCGGCTTCCCGTCGCTCAAAGTTGCATGCTTGCTGTCCTATTCGATCCAAATTCCTTAAAGTGTCCAGAAACTCTGGCACAGTACGTATAAGGACTGGATTTATCAGAGACTGGATTTGTGAACCGAAATGTGCAGTGGCCATTTCCACAAATTCCCCGTCCGACATCCGAAAATCGAACTGCCTAGTGAGGACTAGCAATTTATTCACATATCTCTCCATAGATGAATTTTGCTTCGGGACATATCGGCCTTGATACAGTTTTATCCTCGCTTGGTTTTGGATCTTGCTAGACCAGAATGTTTCAAGAAATACTTTTCGAAACACGTCGTATGACATTTCCGGTTCGCAAGTGATTTGAAGACGGTCGGCTTCTGATAACGACTGCTCAACCAGGATAAGCTTCATCGCTTCGGGAACCCCTTTTATTTGAAAGTACCTCTCCATTTCGGTGAGGTATGCTTTCGGATTAATGTCTTTACGGGATCAGAAATATGGGAGCTTTAATTCAATATGGGCAGCTGCGTAATGCATGCCATTACCCTGAATTTGAACATTGCCGGCATTAGAACTACTTAGCTCTTTCATTCTAGTTTCTAGCCGTAAGAGCTTAGAACTAGTGGCTTCCGACAGTTCGTCCTGTGACAATTTTAACTCGTTTTGTGCCATCTTAACGAGCTCGACCGAACTTGCTAAGGCAGTCACCTCCGAGTTAAGTTTTCGGAGGTTTTGTTCCGTATGGTCTTTGACCTCATGAACAAATTCCGAAATTTGCCCTAGGTTTTGGCCGTTCTCGTTTCGCATCTGTTCAATGGACAGGTCGGTAGCGCCAAGTCTTTTAGTCAACTGTTTATTGCCCGTTTGCAAAGAAGCACAGGTAGTTTTTACTTCTTCTGTGTCCCTTTCCAGCTTAGAAACAATTTTAGTTACATCAGACTTGAATTCGGATATTTCTTTTGTGACCACAGAACGGAAGGTGGATATTTTTCCGTCCAAATTTGTTAATATCGCAGCTTGCGAATCAAATCGTGTATCAAAAGTCTGCTTAAGCAAATCCGAATTTCTCTTATTTTCCTCCTTTTGTGAATCAAACTGTGCATCAAAACTCTGCTTAAGCAAATCCGAATTTCTCTTATTTTCCTCCTTTTGTGAATCAAACCGCGCATCAAAACGCTTGTTTAATTCCAGAAATTTCTGGCTTCATTCCTGTTTTTGTGAATTAATTTGCAGGCTTAATTGTTGGCTTAAATCCTGCTTTAGTTGTTGATTCGATTGCCCTATAGCAGTCATCAACATGTTTAGCATTTGCTGTGTGATAGGAGTGGTGATTCTACAGCAATTGGTGACATCTGTTGGGTCTGTTCTGAATGTGTGAGCGTATTCTGTGTCATCTCACCGACAGGTGACGGATAATTTGCCATATCTTCCTGTGGCGATAAAGTAGACTGCGAACTATATGAGTGGGTCGGAACCTCAGAACTTACGTTCCCCTCCCCAGCAGCCAATATTTCGCTTTGTTCCGTTAACTGAACCTGATCGTTCATGATTTCGGGAGATTTTTGCCTATCAGACTGATCTTCCATAACGAAATCTTTTATCGTACGAGATCGTAGCTTCTTATGAACACACAACGAATGATTTTACACCGCAATTGTGCAATGACGAAATCTAGATTCACTAACAACAAAAATAAAGCGAATTTCAATACACAAATACATATACCCCTCCAAAATACAGCAAGAGAAAAGCAACGAGGAATCATGCAACACAACACCATGAAAGCAGACTTACTTTCAAACACATGGGCAAAACATGCGTGTCTTTAATTTCCTTAGAAGCTACCATGCATGAAGAAATAACCACTGGCGTTACTCATTTAAAAATTTTAAACTGATCACAAAATTGTTACAATACATAGTGTATTGCATCTCAATTGAAATACACAAATGAATTTCCTTTTAATGCGTTGAAACAAAATAAATTTTATGCATTGAAACAAAACGAATTTTATGCATTAAAATCTAAGTGAAACATCAAAATATAATCTTGTATGAATATCTATTGACTACAAGAATGATAAAACTGCCAAAAGCCATGTGCAACATTCCATGAAACTTTCTGAATTTGGGCTCCAAATTGTATTAATTTGAATTATGCCACCAAATTCGCAGACATTAAGTAGTAATGTCTCATCTGGCACCAGCGTTGGGCGACATTATGTGGTGGGTGCCTTGGTGGGCAAACTACGTTACAATTATCTTTCATACCTATATGATTAATAATTGTGGATTTTTAATTTTAATTTTTATGAAGGAGTGAAAATTTATTAATTTTGCAAGAATCTCGACGTTAGTTGGAATTTAGGAAAAATTGTCACAATATGACATTTATTTTCTTATCACTGGCGATTACAAGTCTGAGTGAACTTACCGTTAACATTAACACAAATTGGCAAAATCATAAAAGCAACGCTCAGAGTTTCAATTAGCCGTCATGAGCAAGCAAACAATTGTATATTTACTTTTAAATATATCTCAGAATCAAAATGCAAGAAATAATGACAATTGGAAACAATGAAAAATACAAGTTATGACGACCTCAGACAAAGGTATCATAATACTGTGACTTTACAGTTAAAAAGGAAAATCATGGGCGCCAGGATGAACATTATATCATTCGAAAATAACTAGTTCTGGCAAATTATGCCGCTAGCTCAGGGGTTTTTATAATTACAATTACAATTACATGGATCTATCCTCTCAAAGTCGTTTAAGGGTTCTGTTTCACGGAATGCACAATCAGATGGCTTGGTCGTAATAAGTTACCATTTTAGTCCTGCGTCTGATGTCTGCGGTGACTGTAGCGGACCCACGATATGTGAGATTATCTCACGAGTCGGCTATAGGCATCTCTGGTCTGACAATGCGTATCATTGCATTACCGGCTGTGTTGCTGTGATAAGCTTGCTCCAGCAAGGCAAGCTGGCAGCCAGAAATCGTACAACGGCAGTTGGCGAGAGAAGCCAACTTTCCAAGTCAACCTCAGACTAGACTCGCATAGCTTGGACTCGAAGATCGAAGTGAAGCTCGTCGCTCTTCTCTCCACGAGGAAACTTCTCGCTCCGCCCCTTTGTAGTCTCGAAGCTCACATATAACAAAAATTCACAGGATTTTAAGTTATACGCTCATTTGGATTGGATCTTCAGGTCGGCACCTAATGTCACGTGATATCCCCGATGTGTGATTTGGCCACAGTATCTAACAGAGGTCGGACATATTCGGCTACGTTCGGGGACGACTCTGTGTTCTGGCGGCAGGCATTTCCCGCCCGGTGAGTAACCTTGTTGACCGCCTATCCCTAGGGAGCAGAGTGTGTGGTCCGGCAAACCCCAAATCCACGACTTCTTGTCGCCAAGGTTGGGGAACACCAGATTAGCTTCAAGCCTACATAGCTCAATAATTCTTTAATATTCGCTTTACCAAGATACACTGTATGTTCACCATTTCATTACAGTCCTCACTTGGAATCTTGCGTACTTTATAAATTTACAACAAAAATCTATTTAGGTGGTCGCCCAAGATTTATGTAAATTACTTAACATTATGACATATATATTAAAAATGCACCTTGTAACGTGGCGACAGCGCGTCATGTTACAACATCAACAATAAAATAATCCCTATAACATTTTCTTTAAATTCAGTCTCCGCTCTTTATCGTAAATACAAACATCCGATGGCAATATCTCTTCTAGACATCATGACACTTAAGACATTATGTAGGCTGTCAAATGAACTTATTTATTAAATGGAGGGATTATAATACTAAACTGAACACACTGAAATATCCAATACATACTCCCAAAGCCAAATATAATAACCTCTGACCACAACTCCTTCCTTCGACATACTATGCTTATGATGGTGATACACTGAAATTCAAGCTTTCATCGTGATATTACTCGTCTTGTGAGTTGTTTTTCCTTTCATTTGCGTGATATGCGTGTATTATGTGGTCCAATTTCTTTATGCTTATTACATATAATGTACACATTAGGAGAAATTATTCGAAGGATTTCATACGGTCCGTGATAAATGTGGAAAAATTTGGAAATTACGTTCTTTTCTGAATCTGACCGTTCGATATTCTTAACCAAAACCATTTCTCCCACATGATTTGATTGCGTTCCCCTTTTATCTTCTCTCGTTTTTCTTCGTTTCGCCTTTTCGAGCAAATACTCCTTGGCAATTATTTCCTTGTGTGTATGGTTCATTAACACGGAAACTTCGTAATTCTCTTAGCATGTGGAACTACCGTCATCAGAAATTGCAGTTCGGTTGGCTTACTTCGGGTACTGAAATGTACCGTGTAAATAAAATATTCTTCGATCTGACTTAGGTACCTGACCCACGAGTTGTGACTGTCTTTAACGAGTAACCAGAAAAACACACTCAACTGGCGCACATAACGTTCGGCAGGATTGCTTTTGGGAGATGCACATAACACATTGCTACTCCAATTCCTACTTCATTTAACTTCATCCGACATCGAGGACTAATGAACACCGTACCGTGATCGGATAAAATCGTAGATGGTTTTCCATAATTTGGGACGTATTTGTTTAACACAATCTCTTCTATATTCCGCGTATTTATTTTGGACACGAGGTACAGCTTAACGTACTTTGAGAATGTGTCCACAATCACAAATATGTATTGTCTTCCAAATTGTACTTTTGGTAATGGCCCATCGTGATCAACGCAAAATAACTGATGTGGCCTATCTGCAGTAATTGAGTGATATTTACCAGCGTGGCGTCTGTTGCTGTGTTTAACACATTGGCAATGGTCACACGTGCGAGCGCACTTTGCTGTTTCTCGTCAGAGTGACCCAGCATACTATTCTTGGAATAGCATGCGGTATAATTTTTCAGTGCTTGGTGCTCAAATTCCTTATGGTACACACGCACGCTCCGTTCCACCATTTTTGGAGGTAACCAAATCCTCCAGTTCTCGACTGCATTACTCCTTCTAAAACATACACCATCGACAATTGTACAGAGCATTGCGACATAGTTTGTACGGAGATCCTCTCCTCCGATCCCATCTTCCAACTATCTACATACCTTCGCAATTCTTGGATGCTCCTTTTGTGCAAATATTAATAATGACCATTTTAGTTCTATAGAACTTGACCCATCGTGAAAACGTACAGCCGCCATCAGTACTTCTCCCGGATGTTGTTTCGTACCTTCATCAGTTTTTGTCCCCGCTGGGTTTAGACTCAGCGAGTCTGCCACCACATTATCTGCACCTTTGCACAACTTAATTTAATGTCAAATTGTTGTAAAAACATGGCTCATCTGGCTATTCGACTATTTGTGAACCTTGCATTTCTGAATAAAATCAGGGCTTGATGGTCCGTCCTCAAATAGATGGTAGAGCCCAACAGATATGTTTTGAATTTCAGCACAGCAAATTAGATTGACAACATCCCAATCTCACTAATGTAATGTCGAACATTCTGCTCCCCTTAGGGTTTGGCTTTCTGTGGCTATTATACAGATCTGTCTGTTTTCATCATGTTGCTGTATGCATGCCCCCAGTCCATCATAGCTCCCATCACAATTAAAAAAGTAGGGTTTGGAGAAGTCAGGGTGCGTGATGCATACATTCTTGAGAAAAGCATTTTTAATTGCTTGAAACGCCTGCTCATGCTCTTCCATCCATTGCATCTCTTTCAATTTTTCAGAAGGCCGTATAATGGGTGGAGTAATGTTGAAACATTTGGGATATTCCCCCGATAATAGGCGCATACACCTAGGAACTTGCGCAATTCCTTCAGTTTATTGAACATTGACAATTTGAGACACCTTGTCTTTTGACGGTGATACTCCTTCTGGGCTAATAGTATACCTTAAATATTGGCCTTATCGTTATACCATGGTTCTTTAAAACGTCAAACAGAATTTTCAAATGTCGAATGTGCTGACCAAAGGATTCTGACGCCAGAAGAAGGTCATCAATGTAGACAAAACAAAAATCTTTTATTTCCGGCATCAGCACTCCATTCATTGCACGTATGTATGCACAAGAGAAGTCTTTAAGACCAAAGGGAATTCGATTAAAAACATACTGCCTGTCATCGAAGATAAATGCTGTATACTCTCAGCATGTTGTTTTGCATTTCAAATATTCTCAATAGTTACTTGGCATGATTTTAAAACTAACAGTGGATTCGTGTATTTTCTCTGTTTCATCTGTGTTTTCAACCGTTCTTCCGGATCTTAGATGCAGAAAATAATTGTAGAACAAATTTAAAGATGTTTCCCCCCATCCTTAACTGATATCTGTTTTACACATATACCCAATTAAAGCATTGTCGTAAAGGAAACAACAGAAGCAAACCAGGAGAAGCGCGAGATTATCTCACTGATATAAAACATTCTTTCGCAATATCGGTATGAAATCACCAGGAGAAAAACGAATAAAACGCAATCTGACTGTTTAAAAAGCTTTCACCATACCATTAAAACTACATAAATCAAAACAGCAATTTTTTATTCAACAAGCAACGCAGGTAAAAAAAAAAAAAAAAAAAAAAAAAAAAAAAAAAAAAAAAAAAAAAAAAAAAAAACGCGATTATTGCTCACATTAGTCACATTTTAATAGCAACCGATATGTATGTATTCACAAAATTCGACATAATCCGGAATCACCGTTCCTGAAATACAAGACTACCATATCACATATAAGTGTATATTATCACAGCCAGTTATCATTCATCTTCGGTACTACTGCTGAAAAACACCCAAATACACACACACACATAAGATAATTACTGTGCACCGCAAGAAAGTAATTAATTGGAATTGTATTGAGACTGAATTAATCGAAAGCCTCACGTTGGGCGGCTAACTTCAACTCTTCTACTCAGTCTTTTACTATAAACCACTTACTTCCAAAATTTGATCTTTCAGTTTTTAATTCATTTATTTTTAATTGAAATTTTTTGGTATCCAATCGAAGCATCTCGGACCCCTTGACTATCGATAAGTCGTTTTTGGAATTCCACATTAACAAACCAAAATTGCCACTATTTCTAAGATGACAGCTAACATCACATTAAACAGTTCAAATAATTTTTAATTATAATTACTAATTCTGTTCTATACGTTTTCGGAATGTATATTGTGAATTTTTTGTTTATGACATTGCTCTTATTTCACATCAATAATCACCGCAAAATGACTCTATTGCGAGTGTTAATAACTGCGAATAAAGGCGGAATATACTCTGCTCCTTCGAACTCATTTCTTCTTTTCTTCTTCTGGTCCCTATACATTGCGGTTGTCGGCAGCCATCTTGGCTGTCTCGTCTGCTGGTTGATGCGAGGATTAACTCTGCAGTTATCTTGGAGGTCCGTGTACTCAGATTTTTTAATCAAGAAGTTCTTCTTCTACCAGCACTTCCCTTTCCTGGTATTTTCCGCTGGAGAATGCAGGATTTGATAACGGCTACTATTCCTCATGATGTGGCCAAGGTACTGAAGCTTCCGTGTTTTTATGGTGGTCAGTATTTCCATATCTATTTCATTTTGCGGAGCACTTCAGGATTTGTGGTGTGGTCTGTCCATGCTATAATCGTTCTTAATTTAATCAGAGTTAAATAAGGGAAGCTACATTTGTGTGTGGAAATTAACGCAGGATTCACACTGTATTCTGATATATTAAAGAAGCTGTCAGAATAATAATATTAAAAACAACAAAACTAGAATTTCAAGATCTATAACGAAAATATTTCAAAAATCAGTTAAACCAACTAAGTTTAACAGCAGGTAGCACGGCAGAAGCATTTCCATATGAAACTAATGTGAAAGTTAAACATCTCTTCAATTTGGACTGTATCAACACGCAAAGGAAGACCTCGTAATGAACATTCCAATACTGTTAAAGACGACTGCTACGTTAATTTTAAAGAATCTAAGCGTTTCTTATCTCAGTAGTACCATACTCGTTAATTTTATTGCTTAGAGCTTTACGCCTTTTGGAGGAAGGGGAAGGAATTCGTAATAAAAACAGGATGGGAGGTCGTCCTGTTTAGTCGGTTTTGTGTTATCCTACAGGGGAATGCAGAGACAGTCATCAGGTTTCGTTCGAAATAAAAAATCATGGTAGACGAACAGCTTAACACGTAGGGTATTAATTACAATATATACGACTCACAGTCTGTATTACATACGCTTGGATTTCAAACCTAATATACTTCACTTTCCCGGATCAAACGTGTATATGCGCAAGAATTTTCGGCGGCTTCACACGTTCCCGTGAAAACACAGCTGGAAACATTAAGAAAGATCTGTTATTGGTACAAAAAATGATTTCGTACTATACGTTATAGTGCCGGAAAGCAGTTTAAGAGTTTTGAAGTTCAGATAAATAATATTGTGCATATTTTCTTTCAGAAATACCAGCTATTATCTGAATTTTGTATGCCGATTTAGAAAATAGCAAAATTCACATACAATAATAAAGTATAAGTAAAAATGCATAAAATGGAATGTGTCCTCAGGGGCAGGTTTTTACTAGAATTTTACATCTCCACCTGTGAATACTTCTTCGTTTTCTCTATAGTGTGTGATTCTACGGGATGCGTTTACCAGAACAACGATTGTTACCTTGCGGTCTATTGTCTCCTAAGCCGTTTCAGCAAGATGAATAGATGTCCACCCAGCAGACAGAGTAGTATTAAACTCATTCCGTCTTCATACCTAGCATCTGTGTTTTAAAAATAAATAGAATTATTTGTTCCATTTAATGATAATCTTGACACTAACTTGCATTAAAAAATATCTGATGCAAGTGAAATTATAGATTTCTTATTATTATTACTTTCGGTCTGCTGTACTGTATTATAGAAACTCATATGTTAGCGTCGGCAATATGTTTTTGTCCTTTGTCCTGTAATACGCTCCACGCTAATTAAAGAATTCGTCCTGTAGTCAATTAATTATTATTTTATTACCTTTAATTACTTCTTCCTGTTGCTGTCGTTAATGGTCGGATCGTTTTACTTTCCACCAAGGGTCAAACGACTATTTGTTTGAATGAATTAAATAGTTCTACAAAATCGTAACATTGACTAATCGATTTACACCTCACTCTTATCCCGTCAAAAGCTTCGTAATAACATTACACGCCCATAACACACGAGATTCGTCCAAAGATATTAAAGTATTAATGCACAAATATTCCAACGATTATAGTCAAAAACGACTGTAAAACTGCTTTACGACTCAAAAACAAATATAAAAACTTCCGAAAACGACTGACTGACTGACTCTGCTTGCAATCTCCGCGCTACAGAAATATCTAGAAGGCAATAAATAGTGCCGATAGACGTTTCTCGAGCGCTAACAATGCTTTGACAATCAAATTCACACAAAAACAATCACAACTTTTACAAAATCGCTCTCAATCATTAGAATACTCCTTAAAATGAAAGTTAATAGTATTTACAGGTATTAAAAAATAAAATTATCAACATAAACCAGTCCAAACAGTTGCGAATTGTCCTCCAATCATCGTGGCTCACATCAATACTTACAATTACAAACTTTTAATTAATTTTTCATACATGATACTATCCCTGATCGTACTACATATCATTTAATCAATTTGTAAGACATGTATGTATTGTACGTCGCGAAATATGTTCTCTCAACCCGAATTTAATGCTTACTAAACTCTGCAAATTATTCAAACACAGTTCTAGAAGCAGGTTAATTTAATTTTAAATAGTTCGTTATTGCCGTCAGGTCACCAGGTGACGTATAAAACCAGCCCGAAACAGGAGGTGGATAAATAACTTAAGTCCACCACACGTTTATTGCAATAGCTTAGAACATCGAACCGGTTGGCGACCACCACGTTTTGAATATTAAGGCTAATCGAAACTTTGTACACCGTAGATTGCAGAATTCTTTAAGATAAAAGGAAAAATAATAATCTAGTCAGTTTTACACCTACTTACTTTTAATGTCACAATTAATGTTTTTCTGCATTTCGTGCAGTGTTCAAATTTTATGTAAAAGACGTATTGTTCCGGTCAAACACATTCAGTACTCTTCGTAATGTTTAATACACCGCACTATTACTATAGCGTCTCACGCTAGGCGACGCGAGCCGTCCGCTACCATAGTTAGGTCACGACTGACTTGAAACAATGTGTTCTTCCGCTTACACAGGTACTATTTGCAGATCGGCGGAAAGTGACTGTGACGTCACAATTTTCTCTCTATAAAACAGTGTTCATTTACATGACGGATGCAAACACATCCACAATTAATCAAATCCCATCTCGTACATAAAATAATAGGGAGGCGTGGCAACTAATCCGTGCCCTTCGAGAACCACGCGAAGCCACTTCTCCTATAAATGGCCCTGCAGGTCCGTGCTTCCTCTCACTGGGTAAAGCAGAAATCTTGGCAGAACATTTTGCAGCTCAATACACAGCAGCAGATTATAACTGACCCCAGCTGAAGAACTGGAGGTGAACACATCTATTCAACGAGTTGCAGAAAAACTTAGCAGACCACCTTCAGACCAACCGGAACTAACAACCCCCAGGGAAGTTAGAGCTGTAATACGAAAACTAGCCACCAAAAAATCTCCAGGGTATGACGGTATTGGCAACTCCCACCTTAAGCATCTACCAAGAAAAGGGATTGTACTACTTACCAGAATCTTTAACACCTGCCTGCTTCAACACTACTACCCATCGATATGGAAAACTGCAAAGGTCATGGCGCTTCCAAAAAGGGATAAAGATAAGCAAAACCCAAGTAATTACAGACCGATTAGTTTACTGTCTGCTCCTTCCAAAATACTAGAGCGGCTACTGCTAAAAAGAATTAATACCAGTTTGGAGTTTGGACACACTATCCGACACGAACAATTCGGCTTTGAAAACCGTGTAGGAGCCACAACCCAGATAGTGCGACTAACGGAGCATATAAGCAAAGGTTTTAACTGGAAAAAATCAACTGCTGCCGTTTTCGTTGACATAGAAAAAGCCTATGATAAGGTCTGGCACACTAAATTAATTGATAACTATATCATCAAACAGATATTCCGGAATGCTACATCGCACTTATTGCAAGCTACCTAAAAATAGAAAATTCTTCGTACAAGTTGAAGGCCAAAAATCTGCAACTCACACAATTACTGCTGGAATTCCGCAAGGCTCGGTAATTGCGCCTACTCTTTTCAAAATCTACATTAACGACATACCCTTACCTCCTCACGTACTTATGGCTCAATTCGCTGACGATGCGGTCATCTACTCGACCGGAGGAAACCACACACGTAATATCCAAAACGCTCAAAAAGGCTTGGACGCTTTTGATAAATGGTGCAGAGTAAATAAAGTCAAACTCAACCCTACGAAATGTTCTGCAATGTATTTCTCAAGGAAAAGACCAGTACTCCAAAAACGGCTAGAAAAAATGGGCCACAAGCTTCCATGGGTGACAGAGACTCGATATCTGGGCATAATACTTGACAACAAACTTCTCTTTCGTCAACATGTGCTAGACCGGAGAAAAAAAGGGCTAGCAGTGACGATGAACCTTGCACCAATCCTGAGGAGCGACAACCTAAATTTATCAACCAAGATCCGCATTTACAAATCAATCATTGTTCCTCTCATCTTATATGGTTGCCAAGCTTGGGGAACGACCAGCCACTCCAACAGAATGCATATTCAGAGACTGCAGAATAAGACTCTCCGTATGATCACACGGGCAAGTTACTTCACTCCAACAGCGCTCCTCCATGATGTCACAAATATTCCAAATATCCATACACAAATCTTCCAATCAACCGAAAAATTCTTCAACAGAGTAGAGGAAGCCCGCCACGAAGTTCCAAGACTAGAGTCTATAGGCACGGTTGTACCTATGACCTGGCACAAATACAAGGTGCCATTAAGTATTATTATGAACCCTGTGGATTCCTGAGTAAGTGTAGTGAGAAAGTGAAATATATATGAAATATATATAAGAATACAAGAAGGGGTTCCTATTAAAGTCCAACCGACCATAGCCTGGTTATCCTCTAAAGTGTAACACCAATGAACTCAAAACCATCAAACTGAACATACAGATTAAGCTACAAACAGTAGCGGGACTGTTCATTAAACTGTTGAGGTAGTGAAAAATAATAATAATAATAATAAAAAAAAACATAAAATAAAATTTCACAAAATGTCTGGGACTGAGGGCTGTTACACTTGATATTGGTTGTCTCTTATTATAATTGATTCGAAATTGCTAATGCCTATTTGGCATATCTCAAATATGCTTTCACACTTCTTTAAAATATTTTACTGTTTTAGTGATATTACTGTTAAATTCCAGTCCCTAACATCTTTTTCAATGCAGATTGAAACTTTTCTTCTATGCTTGATGTTTTAAGGTACACGACCTCACATTTTGTGATTTTGACATTATTAAAGCTATTTTTTTATTTAATAATTGTAATTGTATATACTATCTCTGAATTTTAAGTTCCAAGGTCAAAGTACGTCAAGATGAATATAATGAGATCTCTGGAAAATAAAGAACAGTCGATAAAGAGTTGAAGAAAAGATTTGAAAGGAAGAGAACGAGTTAGTTTTGGAAAGAAAACGTTTTAAGAGAAAAGATGAAACAGAATGGCTCGATGGAGAAGCCACAAGAATCCTGGCGGGATTAAGAATAGGAATATATTACCCTGAGGGCAAAAGGTTTAGGGTTTTGATAAAGATGATGGAATATGAGTTTGGAAATGATAATTGTTTGTTTAATAGAAAATATAGGAGTTATGAGATAAGTAGAAAGTATTTTAATTGCTATTGAGATTGAAATATAGATATAGGCAAAGGAGTTGATTTAAAGTTTGTATGGTAAAAATTTGATTAGTAATAATTTGATTAGTAATAATTTGATTTACAGCGTGAGTATCGAAATAAAACCAACAACGGACAAAGAGGGATTAAGGAAATTCTTATGTACTGGTCTGGTGCAGGAAATTTAAGTAAAAAGTATTATTTGAAAAGTATGATAAAGTAACACTCACATGTGTTCTCTACAAAATAAAAAGGGAACGAAATAATGGTACGTTACAATGTGAAGTGTCGATTAAAATCATTGTTCCTATCCGCTTCTACCCGTAAATCTAAACTGTTCGTCCAGAACCTGTCTTTTGTGTGGAATCGCGACGATTTATCGAAATCTAACGTTTCAGCCATGATGTTGTCTTCGGAGGACTATCATGGCTGCAATCGTTGCCACCTATATTTAGCTCTCAAAGACCACGCTAACCGTTGGGAGTGACGTCACTGAAGCTCCCGCCGCCAGGGTGGCCGCTCCGATGGGGCCTGCGTCCCGCATTCTCCTAAGCAAGCATGACCATGTTTGGTCAAGTTGTAGCCTACTGTCCACGTTCGTATTATCTGGTCTTTTTTTGATTTACAACGCTTCTATGATTCGCCTGGGCCACTAATTGCTTCCCTGATTCCAAACACTTGTGTCACTGAATAAAATAGCGTTCCCTCTGTCAATTTTGCTACAGCTGATTTGTTGATAACATCAACAACGACGGTAGAAGTCTGCGTACCTACTTTTCCGATGTATCCAAATTTAAAGTAACAAACGTTCTTTATCTTATCACTCATTGAGTTTAGCTATGATCGCCATATTTGCTGATTCAGGCATGCTGTGGAGGAATTCCCCCTCCATTGCAACTGTCTCTGGTGATTACTCTTTATCGTCCTCAATGACTGAAATGCAGGAGTTGCTCGTTGCATGGATCGGTAATGATCAACAGACCTGCTGACAGAGGACAGTGAGCGAATGACCAGACGTCGGGAAGTGTAGCCTATATGTTACCACTGCGCTGGCGTCGTTCACACACGTTCCACGGAGATATTCCACCCCTCCTTGCTAAACGCATCCTATCCATTGCCGTAATATGTGATATCCGTCAAATTTATCCACCATTTGCGCAGTCTTCATCTTGCGTCATCCATCTTACCAGAAGAAGAAGGGTGTGGCGACAAAGCTAGTTTTTACCGCTTTCAATCGTTCTGATTAAAACATCGAGTAACCTATAGTTACCCTGGAGTACTGTCACAAACAAAAGTTGCTGGTATCATGTGTCATTATTTTCCGAAGTAGCTACAGCTTACGCAAATATAGATATATAAATGCTATCGTAAGTATGATTTCAATATATCAACAGCAACTGTGTGCTCTCAACATTTTATGCTACAGGATTGTAGTAGCGACTGGCAAGTGGAATTACTGTATTTATCTCCCAAAAAAGTACTTAAAACGGTTGTTTGCAGAGTGTTAACCTTCCTGGATAGCTTTTTGTTGTCTCACGACATATGCTGCTATTCATGGTTCATCAACCAACATCGTAAGTCGAAAGCAAAACATTAAGAACTGATAAATATCAACCCAAACAGGTGGAAAAAAGAGCTTTTGAAACTTTAAGCCATGGGTCACATAAAAAACAAAAATGGACTATTACACTTTGACCATATTAATTAATACTGTCGAAGTTGGTATATTAATTAATTCTATGGAGATCATACCTGGCAGCAATTTCACAACTCACGTTCTTACAATACTTACTTATTTCAACGTCCTTCAGAGGCTGGGATATACTGTTGATTACATTACGAGGTAATTTGTTCCTGTTTCTCACTTCCCTAACTAGTCAGTTGCTAATTTTAAAATTATGGTACTATCTTCTCTTCCATAAACAGTCCAATATTTTTCTCCAGCATTCATCGTAAGTATATTCCTTATGCGTACCCACAATACTTTTCAACCGCCTTTTATCCTGCAATGACTCTCAACCCACAACTTTTATTACTTCAGTTCTGAGTGTATCAATACGTCTAAGGATACAGGTGAGGGATCTTGAAGCTAAAATAAAAATAAAAAACTAGAAGATTCATGCCTGACTCTACACATGAATAAATATGTGGAATAGGAACTGAAAGCAAGTTCCAGAAAATAAAGAGCACTCAAAAATATTACAAAAAAGTCAGTAGGCCTACATAGCGAAGCTACAGAGGTACGGAACAACATTTTTTCATATTTTCTGTAAATGAGATTATATTTTTACAATCATAAAAGAAACATGCTAAGTGGAACAAGGATATTTGTAAAACAGTGACATTACGTGATATTTCAAAAACGTTTTAAGAAATAACCTCTTGCTTGTGAAAATATGTAAAAAAAATTGCTAAAACACTTTGTGCCTAAATAATAGACAAGTATCCATAGGAGATAGTGACTATCATAAAATTATGTAATGACAACAATGTTTACTAATTTACGGTATATGTATGCAAAGCAGAATCAAAACGCAGCCCTGGCACATAAAATGTTATCTTGTCAGTTGCTCTTATAATACACTACAAATGCGATAAAAATAAACAATATAAGAAGTTATGTGAATCTTATTATTAAATACTTACAAATTTTAGCCGAATTAATTTCTTCGTTGTGAATAAGATCCGTACAATAGTTTCCAACAGCTACTCGTTCCGCACATTTGCCGTATGCATCAGTTGCTTATGTTTGCTCCTACGCTGAATAGTTTTAAACAACTAGCTAAAACGTTTCGCCTCAGGCCGAACCTTTACTGGAATAATTTTGGCAGTGTATATCTGTCGCTTCACTTGGAGAAGGTTGTATACCGCTGGAACAGGCCCTGTGTACACAAACTAAAGAAGCTAGTGAGATGTATCGGAAACTTGTTTCAATGTATCATAAATGTTATAAATGTCGTGTTAATGAACGGTATTAATTACATTCATTAGTATTTCAGCCGGATCAGTGAGTTTTTTATTTACAGGCTATATGCGATACCTCTGAATTCGTTTATTCGAGCCGACGGCTTGCATGTGTTGAAAGATGAGAATGACGTTGTTCCCCATTGCTGGATCGGTCATCACAGTCATTTTTATTTAGTATCCTTCATGATCCCTTGACGTCAACCAGCGAAATTTCTTCCTGTGAAAGTTCAGGTGCATATGCTACAAGTAGCTATCACCTACCTGCCTGCAAACAAGATGTGCCGACCAGACGATGGAAACAACCGCAGACTTACTGTGTGCAGTGTAACAAAGGTTATGCATATTAATTACAGGAGTACAGAGTGCCATAAAAATCGCAGACTTCGTCTTTCATACCACGTATTTCTCAATACCACTGTTGAAGAAAAGCGAAGTAGATGTCTCAAAATAAAATAACTTGTAAATTTCGTAGAAAAATCACCTCTTTCAAGAATCTGACGACCTTCGGATATTTATAAATTTGTAACATTATTTTCGTTTGTATGTGTAAAACACAGTAACAAAATTGTCACTGTAAGAATAACAACCGAGTGAAAGAAAGGGTTATTTACTTCCTGAATATACGAATATACGAAATAAAAGCAATTGGAGTTCAGATAAGTTGTAATAATAAGCAACAAACAAATACGAGAAGTACAAAATGATAAAAAAGATGATAGTGTAACTGTAGTCCAATAAAGTGTAGGAATAAACATTAAAAATGTGAAAGCAAATAAAACACGGGAAAATATTGAAACTGTGCTAAAAAAAAAAAAAAAGGTATCCTTCCTTGAATCCCGATTTTGTGTAAAATAACATTAAATTTGATTTCTATATTTACAAGGGATAATTCATTACTGAGAACCATATACTAACAGAGGCGAATTAAAGAAAAGTCACCAAATCACCTCAGTGGTAACTGTAATTGTGACTCGAAGAATCGGAAATATAAGCCGGTCTCAAAACCATTCAACAAATATTAGTGCATTTTTGCAGTCTACTGCCTTGGTATGTGTGACACCCAATAAAAGAATATAGCTCACGAGGTATTTGTTACCTTAATGGTCGTTCTAAACGAAGGTGATGATGACCAACCGTGGAAGACCCACAGCGGCAGGGTTAGGGGGTTGATTGCAAACTCTTACATTGTTTACGTAGCCTAATGACGTAATGCAGCTAGCAATTGGTTTGTGAAATTTTGGTCAGGACTTGTCTTGAGTACGATGAGTATCAAATACAGGAATTGGTGCATAGGAAGTATTAAGTGGATATTAGCATATAGTACACCCAGCAACTAATATATATATATAAACATGGGCAGGCGAAAAAAGTGGTGGGTGCGTATAATATATCAGTTGGCGATGAAAGCGATATGGATATAGAGCGAAGAGTGATATGCTGACGAAAAGACAAGACCATAAATTAGAATTTGATTTAAGGTTTGAGGTAACGGGATAGTTTTAAATTGTAAGTTATTGATTTAAAGCCTTGAGTAAGTTATTGGAGACGTTTCTGAACAAATTACTTCAGACAGTGAAAGAATTTAAAATATAAGTGTACAAGAATCGTAGGCAGATTTGTAAGGAAATTGACAGCAGACTACAGACTCCATCAGCGGACAGAACGGAGTGCCTGAAAGGCAGGCTTGAGAGGGAGCTATTGGGTTCCCGGTGTCGCAATGGTACGATGCTCTTGGTTTTGATTCCAGTATTCCTGACAGGATTACGAAGAGGAATTAGACCGTGTTACAGTGTGCGTTTATTGGCACGACTCGGCGCTAATAAACCATTCGTACACATATTTACAGAAGTATAGATAAGTATTTGTAACAAAAGGAAACATATACACACGTAGGCATGCTGAGACAATATTTCTACAATGTAAACATAGAAAATGCACGTTAGGTGACAACAAATATGCATTCTGAACGACTACCTATTTCAGAACTAATATCGGACTGATCTCAATGGGTCTGTTTTTTATTAGGGTTTTACTCCAGCATTATTAGAAGCAGGAAAGGACTGGGAGCAAGTAACGCGAAGGAATTCGCCTATGGCCTTTTAAAGAAACCATCCCAGCATTTTTCTTTCGGGAAACAATGTAAAACTGAAATCTGTATGGTCGGAATGGGATTCGAAGGCACGTCCTTCCGAACGAGAGGCCAGAGCTTTACGTCCAAACCAATCGGAAAGAATTGCTTACATTTTTTAGTAGTCTACTTTCATCTTGCTGAGGATACTGGTATTAAGTGATGACTGTGGCTACTGCTGCTGGACAATTGAAGGCGATATGACTCCCGCGAGTGGTTTTCAATCAACACACTCACCCTCCCAGAGGCAATTCCTAACAAATCAGGTCGTGATACAGCTCTGCTCCTGAACTACACAACATTTCCGTTGCGTTGTCGCCAACCGAAAATAATAGCTTCTTATTTCTTAATGCAACAACGATCTCAACTGAGGAAGACTTGTCATACAAGTCTGGTGCGCAGACAATTTTGCGCTCCATTCTATAGCCAAGGGACAGTGCACAAACTACGTGGCTCGGTCCAGGGGGGGGGGGGTTGGCTGGAAAGCTACGCTGGGCTACGTGGTGGGAGGGGGGTTCCGAGCCAGGCCACGTAGCTTTCCTTTCATAACATTTTTCACAGTTAATATGAGGAACAGAACTCACAACAGCATGTGAATATTTATTTCCCTCAGTTAATTATCTCTGTATGTAATTTACAATAGTCTGACAAGAGAAAACAGTACAAAATGTCTTCTGGAATCAAAAGGGAAAAAAGCTACGTGCTACGTGGGGGGGGGGGGGGGGGTAGAGGCAAAAGCCACGTAGAGCTACGTGGGGGAGAGGGCGCGTTCACAGGAGGTCAAAATGGAGCTACGTGGTTTATGCACGCTCCCCAAGGCAACATTGACATCCCGGTTCATATCATTGCCAGTTTGAAGTTGGGTAAAAATTCGATGTTTTTATTCGTCGCCTAGTTTCATCTGTGAATGTGGTACTTATCAGAATTCTTTAGAGAATACGAGGAGGTACCCAAAAAATTAATTATTTTTTAAAAGATATACATTTTAAATTTTTTTACAAAACAATCTTATTCCCTTTAAAATACTCTCCATTACAACTAATCCATTCGTTCCACTATTCGAAACACTTTCTGTGGTAATCTTTAGAAATAGCTGACAACTCCTCCGTCGTTTTCTTCTTGACCTCATCAATTTTGTCAAATCTGAGTCCTTTCATGCCCCTTTTCATGCGTGGCAATAAGAAAAAGTCGCACGGAGACAGGTCAGGCGAATAAGGTGCGTGGGGCAGCGGAACCATGCCATTTTTAACCAAATACTGCCAGATACAGCTGTGTGTGCCGGTGCATTTTCGTGGTGGAAGAACCAGTCTCCTGTATGCCACAAATCGGGTATTTTTTGATAAACACTTTTGAGTAATCTTCTTAAAACTTCCAAATAAAATGTTTGATTGACGGTCTGATGTGGGGGAACAAACTCTGAATGAACTACGCCCTTCGCATCAAAAAAGCAAATTATTATAGTTTTGATGTTTGATTCCACTTCATGACATTTTTTTGGAGTGGGTGACAATGGTGACTTCCATTGCCTTGGCTGTTAGTTATTTCTTGATCAAAACCATAGCACCATAACTCATCACCATTAACGACCTTTTACAGGAAATCTGTATCAATTGTTTCAAAGCGCGACATTTTCAATTCGATGTTCTTTTTGGTTGTCAGTCAGTGTCCGAGGAACAAACTTGGCAGCAACCCTTTTCATTCCAAAATCTTCGGTTAAAATTCGTCTAACCGAGCTCCAATATAACCCACTAACCTCTGACAGTTGATAAATTGTCTGTCGACGGTCTGAGAGCACAACATCTCGAATTTTTTCAACATTTTCGTCGATTCAGGCAGTTGATGGACATCCAGAACGAGGTTGGTCATCAATTAACATTTTTAAACCGAGCGAACCAATCGTAGACTTGAGTTTTTCCAAAAGCGTCATGTTTCTAAGTTGTTTTCAACATTAAAACAACTTCAGCAGTATTTTTACTCAGTATAAAACAAAATTTCTCAGCTGCACGCTGTTCAATTAAACATGCCATCATCAAAAACGAAACAACAACTAAACAGTGCTAGCAAAAACAATTACTGTAAATTAACAGAACAAACCAGGTCGACAACACATGCGGCACTGAAATGGCAATGAGTTGCGCTATAAATGCCTACCGGCAGAAACGCGTACTACACTAGCTCCGCTCACGGCGATGCTATTTAGGTTATTTTTGGATACGCCCTCGGTACATTGTTTTCTGAATTTATACACTACTTATTAATTAGTAAGACATGGTGACAGTCAACAAATGGTTACAAAAATGCAAAGCAAATGTTCATATCAGTAACATCGCAAAATGCAACTACTATATGTACTGAAATAGACTGAGCAAATTTTTGCTGTTCTTTAGAGGCCAAATTCAAGTATCGTGAGCTGCAGAAACGTCTGGAAAGAACTTGACGCCTCTTGGATGACCAATGGTGCAACTGCACAAACCACAGAGATTCAGCGTGGACGAATGACCCCTCAACTTTAAGATATACATGCTAGAAAGTTGCATCAAAGATTTAGTTATTTTTAATAGTTTTAAATGTCGTATTGTAAACGTCTGTAGCACAGTTTTTTTTTTATATATTGAACTGTTAAAAATATAATTCAATGTTTTAACAAAGGGATCTTCACCTTTTGTGGAGATCTCAGCAACAATCCGAATGTTTGACGGTAACATGTGTAACAATTTTGTACTTTTTGCACACCAAGTTTTTTTTAACACACAGTGTAGGCCTACAGGTTTTTTTTTTTTTTTTTTTTTTTTTTTTTTTTTTTTTTTTTTTTTTTTTTTTTACTAAAATCTTAAGACAGTTGTGATTTTACGCAACGCGAGCTTCAAGCGGGTCAATTGAAACAGTAAAAAGAAAGAGACTCTGTCAGAGGAATGTGGTGAGTAAGATGCAACACAGCCTAAGTAGATCAGACAGTCAGCGAATTAAGCAGAGCAACGACGACATTTGGCAAAAGGATGGGAGGACACGGGGGAAAGTGGGGGATTGACGAGCAAAACCAGAGTGCAGGGGCCAGAAGGAGGTCTGTCGGTGCTCGAATATTCTAAGCTATCTTAGAATCTTATTTACGTCTAGAGACTTATCGGATCCTAGGGTCGAGAGCAGTTGATGACAGCCAGGGGGATAGAGAGATAGTAGCAGCTTAATCATCACGACGACGACTACAACAAAGCAGGTGGGAAATAACTAAGATGGCCATGTAGAACCGGACTTGCATATTATGGCAGTTAACAAAATAACGGGCTCTGACAATAGATAATGGAATTGGTAATATAAAAGGGAACTGAAGGAATCAATTTGAGTACTAAATACGATTATGTGAATATTGTACATACCTTGCTGGAGTATCATTTATGTATTCTACCGCTCAAATGACTTAGTGTGTTACCCTCATATCTCTGTACCTATTGGGAAGTGGCAGTGCAAAATCAAAAAGTTCGCCAGACCACCACAACATTGATAAACATTTATACATTGCAATTATAAATACTGAACTTTTCTGTTGATATAGTGAGATGTCGTAGACAATTGCTTTTGTTTCCACATAACATTGATTTCTTATTTTCAACTTTATGTTCTTGAATAAATTTCTCAAGAATAGTCACAAACAAGTAAAACTACACTAGTAGCCTCTTACTTCGCTGGGTCAGAGCGTATCTTTAGAAGAAGTTTTCTATTTCAGTGAGCGAAAATCATGTGTTTTCTATTTTTAATTTTTTTTTAATTTATGACCTTATTATTAGTGAGTATTTAGGTAATACCAACACGAAGAAAAATGAAACAGATATTTTATGCTATTTCAGAAGGCAGATATGTGTTTTTAAAAATTTGTTTTGATTTATGACCTTATTATTAACAAAAGTGGCAAGAAAAACGAAACAGAAATGTTGTGTTTTGATATTGCCTACTGTTAGAAAATGGGTGTACGTGATTCTTAAGGAAGCAGGTTTTATATACTGTTTGTCTCTAAACGTGCAAAACTTAGTGACGATACTAACGTTCGCATGCCGTGTGATTGACACGTAAAATAGCTCGACGGAACTTGAACCTTAATAGAACTGACTGCTACAGTATGGCATGGTAGGCAACTGAAAGGGAAACGCGATTAGACGAACAGAAATGATAAATTTATACTGAGAAAATAATATACGCTGAAGTCACTGCGACTCATGATGGTCCCCTGGAAATTACAATAAAATAATTGTTTAAAAAAAAAAACCGCCTTAAAAAAAAAAAACTAAAAATTTTAAAATAACTTTACACCTTGCTTAGAAGAAATTAAATTTAAATGGACAATATTTTACATTACTGTTATTGAAATTTTTACATTCATTAGTTATTTTTGGAGTCGATGCCAGCTTTCACATCGCGAAGATCGATTTACTGAACTTCTTTTGGTGTTCGAGACTAAGCGGAGAGTAAGAACAAAAATTTCAAATATTGTACAGCATGTCGTGAGGCAGATAGTGTAATTGCAAGAGACAGCTTAAGGAAACAAATTAACATTATTTTAACCTGTGGCTCGACCTTATTGGTCATCTAGGCATATCTCTGGCGCTACAGTGTCAGTTGGTAGACTGTATTATGCAGTAAACACTTTACTGTTAGTATAATATCGGCGTATCATCTGCATGTTTCAGTTTTGTAGAAACATGTTTCTTACTTTAATTGTAGGTAAGTAGTAACATGATTTTTTATGTATTATTGTTATTAATTATTGTTTTTCTTGCTTTGGCGGGCACCGACTCCAAAAATAACTAATTAATGTAAAAATTTCAATAACAGTAATGTAAAATATTGTCTACTAAGTTTTACTTTCTTCTAAGCAAGGTATAAAGTTATTTTAAAATTTTTACGTGTGCTTTTATTGAAGGCGGTTTTTTTATTATTATTACTTTTTTAAATATTTTATAAATTTTTAGTGGTATTATTTTGTTTTTTAAATATGCCGCACCAGTTCTCATTTTCCGAAATTCCTGGTACCTCAGTGGTTAAAGCGCTTGCTATCTAAAAAAAATCTGTCTTTATTTACCCCAACAACTTCCAGAACGGGGTGTTGTGTTAAGGAATGTCAGTTTACATTTTAGTCCAGACTGTGTGTCGACCTAATCATAACATGTGTTAAAGCTGCTGCTCGATAATCGAAACATGTAACATCTGGGAATTAATACATACCCCATACACAAATCTGTATTTCCCTTTTTTTTAAGTATACATGTGTTGTGTTCCATCGAAATCTCTTAAGAAACTGTGGGTATCTATAAAGAACATTGGAAATTAGGAGGGAAGAGTGGGTGGGCTTCTGCAACCTTATATAAACACAATTTTTCTATATGTTTTAAAGTATACGTGTGCAAAATTCCTTCAGAATCGGATAGAAACTGTAGCTTTGTGTAAATTAATGGGTGGAAATGGGGAGAGAGGTTTGGCTTCTTGAAACCAAATATGGACAGTATTTTTCTGTTTGTTTTGAAGTATACATTTGCATACATCCTTCAAAATTAGATAGAAACTGTAGCTTTATATAAAGAACATTGACAGTAATTAAAGGGGTAGAAAGGGGGATAGAGTTTGCATTTTTGTGAAAGTTATGAGGACAATATTTTTCTTTTTCTCTTTGTTTTACCCTAAAGTATACACATGCGAAATTTCACCGAATCGGATTAAAATGTAGGTTTGCACAAAAATTAAGATATGTAAAAGGGGAGCTAGGGTAGTTTTTGGATTTTTTGGTCACAAATCTTATCCATATTTAATACATGTATGTGCCAACATTCATAAAGATCGGTCAAATGGTGTCGACTGTAGCTTTTTAAAAAGAAAATTGACAAAATAACAACTGGGTGGAAACGGGGAGAGGGGTTCAGTTTTTGCAAACCAAAAGTTGACATTATTTTTCTCTTTGTTTTATTGTAAAAATTTGATAAGTTCTATCAAAACCGGATAAAAACTGTGGGTCTGTAAAAAAATTAAGCGGTTTAATGGGGAGAGGGGTTAGTTTTTTAATTTTATCTTCAGAAACCTTCTTCGTGAAAAAAGCACCAACTTTCATGGCAATTGGTCAAACGGTTGCGACTGTAGCTTTTTATAAAGGACACTGAAAAAAATTAAGGCGGTGAAAGAAGGGAGAAAGGTTGAGTTTTGGCAGACCAAATGGTTACAGGACTTTTTTCTTTGTTTTAAAGTATACAAGTGCAAAGTTCAAACAAAATTAGATAAGTAATATAGGTTTCTATAAAATTAAGGGGTGAAAAGTTGAACATGGGATGATTTTTTTTTTAAATTTTTTTTGTCAGAAACCTTCTCCATGAAAAATTACGTGTGTATGCCAACTTAAATGGAGATCAGTTAAATGTTGTCGACTGTAGCTTTGTATAAAGAACAGTGACAAAAATTAAGTGGGTGAATAAGGGGAAGCAAACTACAAGTTGATAGTATTTTCTCTTTATTTTTGACTATACATGTCCCAAGTTCCATCGAAACCGGATAAAAAAATGTGGGTTTGTGTAAAAATTAAGGGATGTAAAGGGTAGGAGGGGTGGTTTCTGAATGAAATTCATATGGGAACACTTCGGGGGTATACTATGTTCACTAAAAAAATTTCATTTAAATCGGTAAAAAATTGGCGAAGATATCGATGAACATACATACCAAAAAAAATACAGACGAATTGAGGACCTCCTCCTTTTTTTGAAGTCGGTTAGAAAGAAGGGACATAGTTCTTAGAACGGTGTCTGATTACCACGTACGGTGAAGCAAGCTCTGTTACGTGCTCCCGTTCTGGCCAAATGCTTGGGTAAGGAGTTCTTGTTCCATTCCTCCACCACGATGGTTAAGAACTGCTGGATGGTCATTGGTGTATATAGACATGCCCCAATGCATCCCACACGTGGTCGATGGGCTTTAAGTCGGGTATACTGGCAGGCAGGTCCATTCGCCGAATATTATCTAGATCCAAGAGCTACTTCACTTGCGCTGTTTAATACGGTCGTGCATTGTCGTCCGTAAAAATGAAATCATAGCCGAATGCGTCGCTGGAAAGATGCTCATGGGGAAGGAGTACAGAGTCACAATAACTTGACTGATGACTGTAACGCGGTCAAAGCTTTGGAGGTCGGTATGCCCACGCAACATAATGCCTCCCAACACCATAACACTTGATGATGTTCGATGTTGTTCCCGGGTGCACGGCGTGTTCCCACCTCCCGATAGATGAGGGAACGTCCAGAATCACTACACAGACTGAATCTGCTCTCATCTCAGACGACCACACGATCCCACTCCCTGACTTTCCAGTACTCATGCTTTGCGTAGCATAGAAAACGGTGTCGCCGAGGTGCGGGTGTCAACGGAACACAACCTAATGGTTGTCGGGTAAACATACCAAACCAATACAGTCATCGTGTCACTGTATAGCGTGAGGGTGCGTGGCTTGCTGTTGTGTTAAAGTTTGTGACAATTGCACCGCTGTTTGACAGGGCTCCCTTCTCTCCCTTTTGCACATCTACTGCTGCAGTTTATTTATTTAGCTAATGGCCATTGCACAAAAATAATACAATTTAACATCAAATTATAACTAAAATTCAAAATTAACATGGTGTAACCAATCTAGAGCTTCATTTGATATATTAATAAAATCTATCGGTGATCCCCTGAAAGCTCGAAGCGGGCAATCACATGTCACGTGACGGATGGTTTGTTTTTCCTTACCACAGTCGCATCTCGGTGAATCTCTCATTCCCCATGTACACAAAGATGAAGCAGATCTGCCATGGCCAGACCTAACTCTGTTAAGAGCTGCCCAGGTCTTGCGAGGAAGGTCGAGTCCCTTTAGTGCCTGTTGAATGTCAAGCAGAGAGTGCCATTCTGGTGGAGTTGAGGCTATCCACTCCAATTTCCAAGCTTCTCTCCCATTAAAATTATCAGATATAATCTGTTTTACAGTTTTTACGCTTTGATTTCTTGATTTAAGTCTCTGAAACTGTTTATCCATGTCGTCATGGATGGGCGGACCCAAGTTATGACAGATCTTATTATATTGGGCAATTAGGTGATTGTGTCGTCTTATTGTAGGCTGCTGCAGTTGATCGTGGTCGACCAACTTCTCTCCTTCGGGCAGCAGTCCTTGTTGTTCGCACGTGAAGCAATGCTGAAAGCAATATCAAACTACTCTGCTACTTATCATACTTCTTCCTATTTCCAGTTCCCCGATGATTCTCTCAAGGGTAAAGTCATCCCAATGTTGTCCCCGTGCCATGTTGTAATGATGAACACCACATCAGACTACCGCAACACATCGCAGATGTCTGGTCCTGTTCCTTCAACTGCCTCGTGTAGCTCGCTGACCTCACGCCAAGTGACGTCGTTTTCTCTGGCAACATGCTCCCGCACTTTCTTTCATTTCCATCGAGTAGTTAATATGTTACTTTATCTTATCTACATCGTCCTTAAGTTTTGGACACCAGCGTATGTTATTTGGTGCAGGTATTTGGTGCTGTGGTAAATTACAGACGTGCAACTTATTCTAACAGACTGAGTACCAAGCAATACACTTCGTCTTATAAGCAGCTTCCGATATGATGAGCACCGACTAAAATACAAAATTTTACGACAAAGAAAAATGGTTTAGTGGTTATGTCATGCACTGCCGTATATTTCTGAACCTGTATTCTCCCTGAGTACTCTCGTGGTAAGTGAACTCTGCAGTAATTTTCGTGCCTTGAGTCACTATTTAAAAGAAATATATGGTGAGTCAATGTTTTGTTCAATAACATAAAACAGGCTACAAATATCATAAACAATCCTTGCTGATGTATCACGGTTTTGCGAAAAACTCCACTATGTGAACATGACCTTCTTCCGGATTTGAAATATTATTTTCATCGCCATTTTTTGCACACATGAAACAAAATATAGCCGTTAAGATTGTAGCCCACGCTATTAATATTTTACTTTTGATCTATTTACTCGTGTTACGGATCCGCCTGCCAACGTCTCCCTAAAAGTTACGTTTCGAACTTCAAACAACATCCGCAGACATTTCTGGTATTGCTCAGTGAGGTATCTGCTTTACGGTCAACTTTAATATCGTTCCATCAGCTCGTTAACCTCACTGAACATTTACTGAAGAGATGTTCCACCATTTAACACTGAACCAATGATTTGCGTAGTATTAAAGTCCTTTTTCTAACCGCTAACGTGTCTTGCCGCTGCTATTATTGCATCTTATTACCAGATAATCTTATAAGACTTGTTTTAAGACTTAATCTGGACCAATAAAAGCCATGGATGATATGGCAGCAATGCCTCAGACAACTTAAAAATAATATCCCTTCTGGTAGAAACGAGTACTGTAAACTCAACAGTTTGAAAATGAGGATATTGTAGGGCTAATTGTTCAGTCTGAGGAGACAAGTTCTACCATCTGATAGGTGGAGATGCGTTTGATTATCGACAGTCGGTGTAGATGATGCCATACGTGAAGTGAGATACGGTTTCACAGTATGGTTTCCTTGAACTGAGAGTGGTGAGTGAGCAGTAACGCTCTCTCCCCACCAATTGGGAGGACATGGGTTCCTATCTCCGTTTAGCCATCTAGATTTGGGTTTTACATGATTTCCGTTAATCGCTCCACGTGAATCCTGGGATGATCCCTTCAAAAGGTCTGACCAAATTCCTTCCAGTTCCTTGCCTCCAGTCCTCTGCTGCTTCTAATGGCATCGACGTTGACAACGCATAAAATCTTAAGCAAAAAAGAAAGAAAATCTCTCCGTGATTATGGCTTGTATAGTTTTTTCTCCCTTATTGCTTTCAGGAATTTGATGGGGAAATTGCTCCCAATTCCTCACATAATCTGCTCCTATTGCTAATTGTTAATTAAATAAACCATATCTGAAGCTAGTGAAGCAATTCATTTCACCATTAACCTGAAACACACATCCGTTGAAGTATGTCAGTGTAGGATTCTTCTAACTGATATCTTTGCCTAACGGTAAACTCTGAATTTGTCTTAGTCACTGATTACAGCCAAGAAACCAGAAGAGAACAATGGAGAAGCCAGTGGATAAAGAGAAGGCTGATCTAAGGATGATTTGATCATCGCTCAAATATTGAGAGCAATGAAATATTGCCACTAGACTGCCATAAAAATCGTTCGGATACAATGTCATGAAGTAGACAAGGATTCCTTTGGAACAAGTAAGATAGAGAATCAATACGCTTTCTTAAACAAATTTAAAACATTTATTTTGGTGACAGTGGTAAATCTGATAACTCCAGAAGAACGTGTACAAACATTCTACTGAGTGTATCAACATTCAATGTTACACCATACTGTAAACATGTTTTCTAGATCTTATTACCTTATAAGCACATAGAGAGAAAAACATTTAGAAGCATTTAGATTCGCATTTTGTAGCCAAAACAATCATTGCATTTATCGATTCAATAGTACTCAAGCAACCACTGACATAAGTTTCTTGCTTCTGTAGTCTGTTTTCCAGTGAAGCGCATCATCGGACACTTGCTGAGGAGGTGGAATTGCTCTAAGATCATCAGACGGACAGCAGAGCATTCTTTACCAATCACACGAACGTCGACTGGACCATTTGGTTGAGATGGGCCGCCGGCGCTGCCGAGGCACACGAGTGGACGGTTGTGGGTGGCAGGTGGTTGGCCACTGCGGACGTAGCTCCAGGGATACCTGCCGATCCTGTCGTGGCCCACTTGGTGACGATGCGGGGGCAGAAGAGCTGCGAGAAGGTCTTCCGGAACTGCTTGCTCATGGTGCAGTAGAGGATGAAGTTGACGGCGCCGTTGAAGAGCGCCAGCATGTCCATGGTCGCTGAAAAGCTTGTAGCAGTTCTGGAAGAAGCAGGGCTGGAGGACGACGCTGAGCAGTCCTAGGACGCCGCTGGGGATCTCGGTGGCGAGGAAGAGGAGCAGCACCGCGACCAGCATGCGCGTGGTGCGGTGGGCGCGACGCCCGCGGCCAGTCAGCGCCGCGTGCTGACGGCCGCTGCGGAGCAGAGTGCGCACCAGCCACAGGCTGAGCACCGACAGCAGCACGCACGGGATCAGCCGCAGCACCACCTGCGGGAGAGACACACACACCCGGATTTAGAAGCGCATAGATTTGATATAATCTACACAATGTACAGTTTAAAAATCCATCTGGTGTATTTTCAACAGGTGAGAAATAGTCTCTAAGTCATTTTTACACTAGCACCTACTGTGGATCCATACGGGATCAGCTACACACTGATGGAGGACCGAGCAGACAGACACCATTCACCATTTTCGTCGTCCAAGACGACTTCCAATTTGCTTGGGAAATACCTACAGACGGTTTGTTGACTTTTTGGAAAGTCATGACAGTGCCTGAATGCAGCCACTACACAAAGAAGTTTCTTCCAGCCGAGGTAGCCAAATGGCCAGAATCTCTGGTATTTCCAACTCCGCTTTTTGGCCATTATGATTGAAAGGAGTATACCGAACTCCTGAGCTGGAGGTTCAGAGCCTTCGGCTTCTACCCTGCTGGCAACACCGTTAACATCAAGAAACCTACTCAAACACGGTTGATGCCAGCGTCGACTGAAACGCCTGTACTATAAGCCGTCAAGTCACCTCCACCAGAGTTAAACACAACATAAGAAACTATGGCAATTGACAATCAACCTGAACCAGAAGAAACAACGAGGTCCAGCGCGACGAAGAAGGGCCAGTTATTCCGCTTACTGCATACTACGAAGGCAACTACGCAGACATGGCGACCTTCTTTACCAGAGAGACCAACCACCATCTTCCCACGCCCCACTGATCCCTCGGTGGCCTACAAGACTGGTCGTCCGCAGACTTCAGGCTGATGTGGCCGAGTAGACGGTGGCCGCCGTGCTCACCAGCGGTGGTATCGTTGCACCGTGTAGGCCCAGAGCAGCGTCTACCGCTGTTCTCGTTCCTATCTGTGGAGCGTGTCCCTTTGGAATAGCGGACATGAACCCTCGTAGGACGCAAGGTCCGTCTTAAAACCGAGAAGAGGCCACCGCTCACCCTGGACCAGTGTTTTCGCTGCCAGGATCGTGGACATCTGGCACGCGACTGCACTGACCAGGAGCGCTGCGTGAGGTGCGCTGGCAGCCACAACCTAGCCCACTGCAGCATCACGCGAGACGGAGAGCCAACCTGCGCCAACAGCCTTGGGCCCCACCCAACCTGCGCACCAAGCCGGTGCCACCAAACTCCAAGAGACAACCCGGTCGACGACCAGCAGTGGCCGGAATCATATTCAGTGTGTTGATGAGGACCACTGATAAGTCGACGACATCGTGGAACCTGCATACGTTTTTACAGTAATAAGGCTTCATCGAACATTAAAGACCAGTGTTTGCAAATGAGTATTCCCGTCGAAGAAACCACTCAGCTGACGCCCTGATTGGAGCAATCCACTCGATAAATAGGTTTACTTCCGAACAATATAATAAGCAAAATATTGCATATATGTTATGTTTGAGATCGAACTGCATTGATTATGCTTCAAACTGAGTTGAAGGCGCTAAGTAAATGGTGATCATATTAATGTTTGTAAAATCGTGTTCAATTTAAAATACAGGGTGAATCATAAAAATCTTTCCGATTTCATAAGGTCGTGACGCGAACACGGGTGGGAGGAGAAGGGTGAGGATAGCATCGTTAAACGCGCCATGACTTGCAATTTTCAGTGTGAGAAATGGCTTGGTCCGGACAACATCGAGAGTTCGTAGTGGAAGAGTACATTCAAAATGGCGGATCCGTGATCAAAACACTACGTGCGTTTCGTGTATATTTTACTTTTGGTCGTCATGATACCATTCCCACGGCACCGATAATTAGGAATTGGGTATCTAATTTTAGAGAGACATCTTCGGCATTAAAAAGAAAACCACCAGGCCGAATTAGGACGTCAACGTAAGTGGAAAATGTGGGTAGAGTGAGGGTTTCAATTCAACAATATCCCGAGATTTCTGTTCGCAAACATGCCGTTGCCCTTGGTTTATCTGCCAGTAGTATCAGAATTCTCCATAGAGATCTTAAATTGCACCCATACAAGAGAGCAAGAGTTAAGTGAAAGAGACTTAGACACAGGAACAAAATTGTGCCGTGACAGTTTGCAGAATATCCCTCGTACTGCTTTTTCGATCTGTAGTGACGAGGTCCATTTTCACCTTGCCCGAACTGTAAATAAACAAAATTTCCGATACTGGGATCAGGAAAACCCTTGGAACCTTCAAAAAACGATCACTCCACAGCCCTCGAGTGACAGTGTGGTGCGCTGTTGCAGATTTTGGTGTCTGGGATCCATACTTTTTCGAAGAAGTTGGTCAAGCTTTAAAAGTCACTTCTGCTCCGTATTGTTACATGCTTGAAAAAATTTTGAAACCGAAAGTGGATGAATTATTGCACGACCATGACAATGACAACATCTGGTTCCAACAAGATGGTGTTACGGCCCATATATCGCGTCGTTCAATTGAAATTCTGAGACAAATGTTTCTCAGTCATCGTATCTCTTTCCGAGGTGACATTGGATGGCCCTCCCGATCGCCTGATTTTACTCCATGCGATTTTTTTTCTCTGGTGTTACCTCAAGATATTATTTTCAAAACCAACTAAATTAAAAATAGATTCTTGAAAATAATATAAAAATTATTTCATTGCATCTCGCATTGTTTTTATTACAGAAGAAATTTTGGAGCTGATGGATCAGAGGAGAAGTTACAAATATGCGAAGGATGAAGCAGGAAGAGAGCAGTATAGGTAATTTAGAAATCAAATAAATAGGAAATGCAAAATAGCAAAAGAAAAATGGCTACAAGAAAAGGATGAAGAAGTAGAAAAGGAAATGGTCGTAGGAAAAGTAGATGTTGCATATAGAAAGATCAAACAGAATTTTGGAGAAATGAAGAAAAGAGATATGAACATTAAAACTGCCGATGGGAAACCTCTTTTAAGCTCAGAAGATAGAGCTAACCGATGGAAGGAATTAATTGAGAACCTGTATGTTGAGGACGACCTGAACAATAGTGTATTGGAAAAGGAAGGCGATGTCGACATTGATGACTTAGGAGATCCTGTTTTCAGGACAGCATTTAATAAAGCTCTGAATGACTTGAAAGCAAATAAGGCAGTTGGAAGTGATGATATCCCTGCAGTACTTCTTAAATCCCTAGGAGAGGAAGGAATCGAAATATTAATCAAGCTGATATCAAAAAGTTATGAAACACGAGAAATTTTAACTGCTTTTAATAAAAATATCATCTTCACACTTCCAAAGAATGCAAAAGCCGACAAATGTAAGAATTATCGCACCATTAGTGTAACTTCACATGCTTCAAATTTACTGACCAGAATAGTATACAGAAGAACGGTAAGGGTAGCAGAAGAGATAATAGGTGAAGATCAGTTTTGGTTTAGGAAAAATCGCGGTACAATGAAAGCAATTATGTCTTTGAGATTAATACTTGAAGGGTAGATTAAGAAAAACAAAGATACTTTTATTTCATTTGTTGACTTGGAAAAAGCTTTTGATAATGTTAGGTGGGACAAGATGTTCAAAATTTTAAAGAAGAGAGGTCTAAAGTATCGAGATAGAAGAATACTCTATAAACTATATAAAAATCAAGTTGCTGTAATAAAAGTAGAGAATCACGAGAGACATGCATCAGTCAAAAAGGGTGTGAGACAAGGTTGTATCCCCGTTAATATTCAACTTGTATGTAGAAGAAGCAATGAAGAAAGTCAAAGAAAAATTTCCATGAGGCATAAGTTTTCAGGGAGAAAAAATCAGTATGCTACGATGACAGTGTCTTGTTAGCAGAGAGGGCTGAGGATACTGAGAAGTTATTGAATGGCATGAACAAAATACTGAAGGAAGATTTTGGACTGAATTAAATCAAAGTAAGACAAAAGTGATGAAATGTATCAGAAATGATACCAATACTAGCAGATTAAGTGTAAAAATAGTATCGGATGCAATAGGAGAAGTAAGTGAGTTCTGTTACTTGGGAAGCAAAATTACAACCGATGGCCGAAGCTGAAATGATGTTAAAAGCAGAATAGCAGTAGCATAAAGAGCCTTCATGAAAAAGAGAAACCTTTTAGTTTCAAATATTGATCTAGGAATTAGAAAAACCTTTCAAAGCTCTATGTGTGGAGCACAGCACTTTCTGGTAGCGAAACATGGACTTTAGGAATACCGGAAAGAAAGAAACTTGAAGCATTTGAAATGTGGTGCTACAGAAGAATACTGAAAATTAGGTGGACAGACAAAGTAAGAAACGAACGAGTTTTGGAAATGATGGGTGAGAAAAAAAGTTTATGGAAGAAGCTTACAGAAAGAAGAGACAGGCTGGTTGGTTATATTTTGAGACATGCTGGTAGAAGGTGGAAGGTAAGAACTGTAGAGGAAGACAGAGATAAGAATAACATCTGGATACTGTGGGCCATTTCTTCAATTGCGATAGGATAAATTTTATGAATATTAAAACGGTCAACCATTTTAATATTTAAAGAGCATTTAATTTATATTTGAAACAAATTAAAATAAACATAAATCACAGTATTATACCTTACAATTCTTTTGAAATTATTTAATTAATTAAAGAAAACACAATGTATTCGTAGGTATAAGCAATTATTGCTGTCTTTTATATATGAAATAGAGTCCACAGCTCGTTCTCATTTAAGTATATTGGCAGAGAAAGTCAGTCACTATATTATGAGGTACATTACCATTGCTGACGACGGCTTCTCTGATGGGATTAACACAAATACAACATTGATAGCATCCCACCTTCAAAAAAAGAATTTTCAGCTCTCAAAAAAAAGTTCAACTCGAACATCCATTCATTTCTTCCACCATGGAGGAAGGAATTATATGGAGGAGAAGTGACGTTAAGTCGGTGAAGCAAGCACTAAACTCTCCCGCATGGTGGCAGCACCGGCAGCGACCATATGGCGCTTCCCAACAATTAAGGTGTTCACATTGTGGTAGATGCAGTGATTATTTCATTTAGTATTGTGTATAAGTGTTTAAAAATGCCAGATTGTGTTGCGTACGGTTGCACAAATAGGCCAGACAGGAAAGAACCTGGAATATCATTTCATAAGTAAGTTGAATTGTAATTATCGTTGTTGAAGTGAGCGGTAGACACCGCAAACTTTGCAGCACGTCTATAAATATTTAGTCATAGCTCTCAATGGGATGACTTTGTTCTCAAATTTTTCTTGGTGTAGTGTAGAAAATCAGCAAACTTGCTATTTTGCACATAATAGACTAGCATTATTTTTTATCGAGTGTTTAAAATGAGATTTAAAGGGGCGTGTTTTACTTCGCGATTCAGTGAATTTACTATTACGATTTCTTTCGTCACGTTGCTGATTATACTGACAATGGATGATGAAATTAACTGTTATGTGAGAAGCTGTGAGTTTTATTAATTTTTTAAATAGCTATTTCAGGCCATTGACTTAGGTTATTTTTAAAGCTTCATATAAGACTTGTTTCTGTTTGTAAATACGTCTATACCTATTTTTACCGATTTTGAAATCTTTCTCATCTATTTATGTCGAAACAGGTTCATGCAGAAATAAAAATGGGCTTCATAAATAAAGAAGTTATTGGCCTTTGAACAAAATCAATTTGGGGAATGTGTTTCTAATTTAGTCTCTTTTTTTTGTACAACATTCTCCCCCCCCCCCCCCCGTATCTAAATCTAACTGAGAGATAATTTTTTTACAATTGTCCTAATAAGTAGGGCTGTGAAATTAGACAACACATCTTGATCAAGAGAATGTTCATTAAGGTGACTGAATAAACATTTTATTTCTGGTACCAGCCTAATAAAAAAGGTCTGGGTTGCTCATCCCTAGAGTGGGTCCTCTTACTTTTTTTCTGGTGTAAGACACATTTCAGACTAACCACAAGTGGTAGTAATAAAACTGAAATATCCATTCTGCATGTCAACCATGTAATCATTGTGGCTTTGACAGAATTAATTTTTCGTCCAGCCTGCATCCAAACCTAAACCCCTCAATTTGGATGTTGTATATCCCCCAAACTAAGCAAGATATCGAAAACATTTATTCCTTATTATCGAGTTTTTTCGTCGTGTTACATAAGAATACATCATTAAATTTTACTTTTGCGAAATTTTTCTTCTGCATTTCAACTCAAGATACCTCACTTTTGAGACAGTATATCTCGAGAACTAGGTGAAATATCAAAACATTTTACTCTTTATTTTTTATTTGTCTCGTCTTTTTAAATAAAAATTCATCATAAAATTTGACTTTGAATAATTTTTTCTTCTGAATTTCAACCAAAACCATTTCACATTTGAGACAGAATATCTCGAAAACTAAGCAGGATATCAAAAAATTTTATTCTTCATTTTTTATTTGTCTCATCGAGTTACATATTAATCCATCACCAGATTGCGGCGTCACGTTTATCCTAGAGTCCCCTTGAGGTGTTTGTACATATTCCCCGTGTTTGTTGGGAAGCGGTCAAGCCCCCACCACTCCGGCCATGCCCCCCCACTCCTCCGCCGGCCTGCTTCACTCCCATGCGTGGTAAAGGTCTCTTGCGTCGTCTCCATATTATTCCTTCCTCCATGTCTTCCACGTCCAGAGATGTATCGTCTTTTGTTATGTATACCTTCTCTGGCGTCCAGAGAAACACATTCACGGCCTTCTAAAATAAACATGTGATGAAGCACTGAGATCATCACAATATATGAAGTAGATAATTGCGGACGTGGGTTGTAAGGGGTATGTAGAAATGAAGAGGATAGCACATGATAGGAAGGGATGGAGGATTGCATCAAACCAATCGAAAGACTGACGACAATTAAAAAAAAATCTTGTTTATTAGATACATCTTTGAAATCGAAAGATTTTTATGAATCACCCTGTATAATATTTTCGATGTTATTGTCGCATATTCAATTCCATAGTCTAAAGGCCATTTGTGTTGGACGTGATATAGTTTTATTTTTTTAAGAATTGTTTATTATATTTTGAGAATAAATACAAACTAAATACCCCTTCCATTTGGTCATAATGATGGTGAGTTTATAAAACGTTTAGCTTTATGTATATTTTTGAATTAATACATTAGCTACTATGACAAAAATAACCAGGTAAAGACTTAGAGACGTTATCCAAAATAGGCAGCAGCAAGCAAGCAATTAATTTTAAAGAGCTTCGCACGATTGTTATTGGAATTCAAAATGAGCGAGCTGCTGCAGGATGGGGTGCCAGAAAAACCATGGAGGTGGCGTGGATCATCGCTCGCCACCTTTCCGCAGCCACTGACTTCCTGCCGCTTTTTCGATCTGTTAGGTTGTAATGCGCTCTGGATGCGTCGTTGATACGGCACGGGTGGGGGTGGACATGATTGATTTAGGTGCACTGCCGAGCACCCGCCATGTAGAGTCAACGGCGGCACTGCCTACCCTTTTCTAGAAGCAATTCGGGCCATTTTTGAACCTCAGTTTCTTTGGTCGTATTTATGCCACATGTTTGAAATTGCTGGTATGCATAGCAAACGACCTAAATTTTATTTTGTTACTGTTAATAGTTTGGATCTTATCCGTATGAAAACTTCAGCGATGTTGACACTCACTCAACTCACTGACTGATGATCATCAAAATTCTAAAGAAGTTCCCGCAGCCATAGAAAATCCAGTGAATTTTTAATGTGCTCGCGTCAGTGAACTATGGAAGCATATTACGCAGCAAAAAGAAATCATTCCACGGTAATATTGGAAAAAAGTGTTAGAAAATGCAATCAAAAAATATAGTTCTTCTTATTAATACTACACGGCATGTATACTTGGTTCTACTTTATCAATAATGATAGCGATGAGAAGAATGATTTTTTAGCAACCTCAAGAGAGAAAAAGAGATTATCCCAACAATTAATCGTTTTTATTAATGGTAGTGTCACCATTTGAATGAGAATATTTATAATTACAAAAAGTAAATATCGGTCCTGTTTATTTTATATGCAATAATTTTAATGGTAGCAGCACAAAATATAATAACGAAATAATTATCCGCCACTCAAGGTTGGGGCGTCAGGGTACGTGGGGGAAGCAAGGTGTTCAAATGAGTCCAAACTGGAATCATCTAGTTTATGGACGCACCCTCAGAAAAGAAATAAGATACCACAAAAAAAATTGTTGTAAAAATAGTCCAAATCTCGTGTTTGTTTAGTGACAGGAAGTTATTATTATATCTTGTCCTGAACCATGTCCACTTTTTACGGTTTGTATTCAGTTCAATCTCTAAAGCAGAATGATTTCTCTGGTTTCTATAGTATAGATCGTTGTTTAAAACTAAAAAAAAAAATCTGTTGACTTGGCCATTATACACGTGTAATTTTTATTGAAATGAAAGTCATATTATTTATTACTCAAGCTGATACCTGCGACTTCGTCCGCGTGGACTTAGAATCTCATTGCCAGAATTGAACATACTTGTAGAAAGCTGTTAGTAACGTAGGGTTTGTACCAAACAACACCGAGTTGGCATAATATGACAGGAAAACCATCACTGTATCATTCTACCGTCGAACCTGTCTCATACAGATAATTAATTTCCAACATACTTAAAAACAGAAAAACAAACGAAGATATGGGAATGTGTGTGTGTGTGTGTGTGTGTGTGTGTGTGTGTGTGTGTGTGTGTGTGTGTATGGGGTGGGGTTAACTAAGGGCAGTTTTATATCAGCTCGGTCTTTTCTTCTTTTTTCAGCATGAGCATCAGATCCTTGGGTTCTAATAACTTTAGTTGCTCGTGGTCTGCTAGAGCTACACCTTAGGCCAGGTTTACGCCCACAAGTCATATAAAAAACAGTACGAAATAAACGGGTGCCTGACACTTTTAGGCAGACACAAAATAATAGTACAATGCAGAGCAAATCCACATCTATACTAGATAATAGGTTTATTCTCTAAAAGAAATTTACTAACAAATCATACACTAACAGACCGCGTGAAAAGCACAGCTTGACCAACTGACGTAACATTAACACACGCATCCGTCTGTCTGTCACCATTCGATAAGTTCTCAAAATTTCGTGATTACAACTGTTATTCACACCGAAAAAAATGTCCTGTGTCCTTCCTGCAGATAAAAAGTATTTCCTTGACGAATTCCATCGTTATCGGTATAACCATTTAGTCGTCAAAACGTAACAACCAGACAGAGACTTACTTCCACATTTATAATATTATTATTGCGGATCACACACACACTGACTCGGTAGTAACAACCCCTGACGGATCATTATAGCGTAAAAATGTGTACACCTACAGCATTGCTACACCACCTACGATTTGCCAAGCATTGCACCCCTAACTTTGCGATATCTACAGTTTGATATGGAATACGAACAACTGACCATCCAGGCGTGGCTCATACGATCAAAAACAACTCTTGAAAATATTTGCTTCCACTGCGATTTGAACCGGAGACCACGTTAGAAACATCTGCAAGCAAGCGCATTAACCACTGAGCTACAAAACAGCTACACGGAAAGGTACTACAGAGACATACACATCCTACGCTTCTGTCTATCATTGTTCAGCAATTTTTCAAAATTATATGACAACATGTATTTGGGTGCACGACAATGCAAGTCGACTCAACGGAGGCACTGCCTGCCTACCCTTTTCTCGAAGCGATTCGGGCCATTTTTGAACCTCGATTGTTTCGGTCGTATTCATGCTATATGTCTCAAATATCTGTTACACATAGATATCAGCAATCAGCAAGATTTGGTTCTTTACTGTTCTTAGTCCGCATAAACTTCAGCGATTTTGTCACTCACTCACGCACTGACTGACTGACTGATGATCATCAAACCTCTAAGGCAGCGGTTCCCAACCTATGGGTCGCGACCCACAGGTGGGTCGCGGCATGTGTTTTGGGTGGGTCGCGGAACAATCGAGTTTTTTGACACAAAAATGTATCTTTTATTTAATCTATTTAAAAAATATAACACGATATTTTACAAGTGCAATAATCATGAAAGACATTAGCTTAAATTAAAACTTTGTGAGAAAAGAAAAGTGTTTTCTTAAACAGTCAGCCGGTATTATGCAATTTTTTCAGTAAATTATAAGTTAGTTGTAGGCCTCATTTTTTTTTTTTCAAATAATATTTATTTTTTATTTCAAGTACCCGAAAGGATTTCAAAATTTTGTTATGTGTTAAAATGTGAAATGTGTTCTATTCGTTTACTAATAATTGTTTTAGGAGCTACTTTCCAAAAATTTACGATGGTTACTTTTGGATAAGAATCCTATCGAAGAGGAACATTTGAAACAGCTGAAGAAAACTCGCTAATAGAGTTTTTTTGCGATTCTTCTTTAAAGACAATTTTCAAGGAAAATTCTTAATTTTTCTTCTGGATGTACGAGCAGAGTACCCAGAAATCTCTAAATTAGTTGTGACTTACTTGTGTAAATGAACTTTTTCTATTTTATTATTATTATTTTGAAAAACAAATACAGAAATAAACTATGTGTAGAAAGTGGCTTAATGTTAAATTTATCCCTGATATCTATGCCCTCATCAGTAAACACCATTGCCAGAAATCTCACTGATTTTAAAGTTGTGTTTTTATAATAATTTCATTATTCTGTAATATAGCGGCAGGCGGCTGCACAAAGCATCACCTCATCGAGTTGACGACTGAACTTCCAGGATTAGTTAGAACTCGATTTACAAATTAAAATGACACTGATGTGCCAAATTATATCTTCGTAGAAAATACCTACAAATCCCATTTTAGTGATTGACTGGTAAGTTTACCATTGTGGTTTCCTGCTCCCCCTCTTCCATATTACTATACATTTTGATGCAGTAAATCACAATGATAAACCTACCAATCAACCACTAAAATCTGGTCTGCATGTGGTCTCCACCAAAACACGACTTGGCAGATCAGTTGCATTTTAATATACGTGTCGAGTTACTTCTAATCGTGGAATTTCAGCAGCCGCCTCCCCGTCTATAACATGTTTGTTGTTTTATTTACTATCAATTCTTGTTTTTGTTGATAGTATAACTTCTGTACGAAAATTTTCCTTTT
Organism: Vandiemenella viatica; assembly: GCA_031002005.1. NCBI lineage: Eukaryota > Metazoa > Arthropoda > Insecta > Orthoptera > Morabidae > Vandiemenella > Vandiemenella viatica. The sequence continues at coordinate 23,696,878 of JARYHS010009186.1, forward strand.
GGTAGGATAGGATAGTCGATAGCGTATCGAGGTCATACAACAGTTCCCATTCTGGTATTAGATAGACTCTCATATTGGGTGGAGCGCGAAAATTTTTTTTTACTTAAAAGTTGGTCGTGAGCCAATAAAGGTTGGGAAACCACTGCTCTAAGGTACTTCCCGTAGCTGCAGAATTCTGAAATTTGGTACACAGATAACATTTTCCACAGATATCATAAGAAAAGTTTGAAACTCTTAGATTCTATATATCTAAACCTCACCTACACCTAACGTGAAATCGCTTTCTAACCTAATAACTCAATATACCTGAGATTTCCATTGAGAGATTACTAAGTTTGTTACATTTTACTTCCTTCCTTTCTCTGCAAGTTACTAAAATTCAAAATTTTATTTCGACCACGACACCTTGACATAAAAATTTCACTGTACTTCTAGTAATCCTAGAAACATTAGTAATTTGGTACACGTATATGGTTTCATCCTTAAATCAAAATAAAATTCTAACATTGGACTTTTTCATTTAGTTACAATCCCAAACATAAAAATTCTAGCACATAATTTGGGGCTCCGGTTAAAGCTATATACCTGAGAATTTTGTAATTTATATAGATCAGCAAGTTTAACTAATATCTTAAATTTTACTTTTTTCCTATGTATAGTTTGGAAGTTATTAATAATTTTGTTTGTGGTGGTAGTGAAAGTAATGGCAAATGCTCGGCTACGGCGCACAGCTATATGTTTTCGGAGAGTTGGCATAGTGTTGGTAACGTATGTTGATGTCTTCAATTCTGAAATGTTTCTTATTCACCGATTTTCAAATGGAATCATTACATTTGAGCGGCGATTCAGAGAGATTAAGGGATAAACTTATAAAAGGGAATGAGATCCCACAAAAACAATTCTTGTAAAAATATTCCAAGTCTCGTGTTCATGTAGTGACAAAAAGTTATGAGATCTTCTTCTGAGCCAAGTCTGCACTTTGCAGTGTGCGTTCACTTCACTTTGTGAAAGAGAATGGTTTCTCTCCGTGTCATAGTTAGTTGATTTAGGATAAAAAATATGATGACTTGCCCATTATGCACGTCATAATTTTTACTGAAATTGAAGGAATATATATACTTGTCAAATTCGCAAAAGATCGAGAGAAATCTTGGCTTTTACGTATTTATAATCATGATAAAGCAACACATTATGGTATTTATATAAGTTTCTTCTGCCAAAATAAACATGCCGGTTGAGAATTTTTGTGAACTGAGAACGAATATTAGAATACGAAAACATCAGAGAATTGTATAATGAGTATCCACGATCAGTGGCGTAGCTTATGTCAAGAGGGCCCCGGTGCAAAAATTTATTTTGGGCCCTCAGGCCAGATAGGCGACCTTTTTTTGCTTTGTGTTGCTGGTAGGGCCCTGAGATGAGGATGGGGCACTGGGTTGTGCTTAGGGGCCCCTGAACAGTGGTTGGGGCCCCTGAGCAGTGAAAGGGCCCTTAGTGAGGGGCTTCCTGTGTCTCAGGGGCCCCTCAGACGACTGTAAAGCTAAGAAAAAAAAGGTCACCAGTTTGCCTCGTGGCCTCTGAACTGTGCTTTGGGGCCCCCAAAGGTGCGCTTTGGGGCCTACAGAGGTATGCTTGGGGCTCCCTGAGCGTAGGGACCCCGGTGCACTGCACGCCTAGCCCCATAGTAGCTACACCCCAGTCCACGGCAGAGCGTCGGCGTCTGTACTGACCGAGTAGAGCCCGAAGGTGGCGTGGTAGAGCAGGCGGCCGTCCCGCTCGGCGGCGTCGCTCAGCCCCACGTGGTACAGCGTGACGGCGCCCGACGGCTCCCGCACCTGCGTCTCGCGGACCTCGAAGACGGCGATGGGAGGGCTGCAGGCCAGCACGGGCAGCGCGTAGCACAGTGCCACAGCCCGCTCGGCGGCGTCGCTCAGCCCCACGTGGTACAGCGTGACGGCGCCCGACGGCTCCCGCACCTGCGTCTCGCGGACCTCGAAGACGGCGATGGGAGGGCTGCAGGCCAGCACGGGCAGCGCGTAGCACAGTGCCACAGCCACGCGGCAGCGGCGCAGCGAACACAGCGACCGCGCGCGGTCAGGGTACCTGTCGCCAGTCAGCAAACACATAAAACAACGCCAGAGGAGTGGTGGCTATGAGGGAGGGCTGCAGGCCAGCACGGGCAGCGCGTAGCACAGCGCCACGGCCACGCGGCAGCGGCGCAGCGAACACAGCGACCGCGCGCGGTCAGGGTACCTGTCGCACAGTCAACAAACACATAGAAACAACGCCAGAGGAGTGGTGGACTATGAGGGGGCTGCAGGCCAGCACGGGCAGCGCGTAGCACAGCGCAACGGCCACGCGGCAGCGGCGCAGCGAACACAGCGACCGCGCGCGGTCAGGGTACCTGCGCACAGTCAGCAAACTCAGGACTGCGTGTCGTCATAAAAACAAGGGCATAGCAACGACGGACTTAGAGGAAATACATACGACGGGATACCCGAAAAAAATGGAATTATTTTTTAAAACTCATATTTTCAAATTATTACAAAATAATCTTTTCCCCTTCAAAATACTCTCCATTACAAGTAATACATTTCTCCCACCGGTGTTTCCATTGTTCGAATCATTTTCTATAGTCATCTACATCTACATCTACATATATACTCTGCAATTCACAAAATTGTGGGTGGCAGAGGGTGCTCAGCACCAAAGCTAATCTCTTTGCTGTGCATTCCAATCCCTAATCGTACGAGGGGAAAAAAGAATTCATATAAGAAATCAGTCCGGCACCTATTTCTCTAATTTTATCTTTCCTGTCCTTCCGACTCAAATAGGTTGGTGGAAGAAGTATTTCACTACACTCAAGTGAAAGTTGGAGTACGCATGTTTTCCAATAAGTTTAAACGAAACGTGTGTCGTCTATCTACCAGAGACTCCCAACCTAATCTACTAATCAGTTCTGTGACGCTTTCATAAGGACTGTAGCAAGCGGTCACGAATCGAGCGGCTCTTCTCTGTACTTTCTCTATACTTTCGATCAATCCCTTACGAAACGGGTCCCAAATGGCACAACAATAATCCAAATGTGGACGCACAAGAGATTTGTACGCTATCTCCTTTGTTTGTTCATTACAATTTTTCAATTCTACCTATGAATCGCAGCCTAGAATTTGCTCTACCTACTAAAGAATTAATGTGTATGTCCCATTTCATGTTCCTTTGTACTGTTACTCCCAAATATTTAATAGAATCGACCATATCAATAACTGTATTGTTTAACTCGTATTTCTGAACAATGGATTCTTTTTGTTAGTTATGCTCATTGTCTTGCACTTTTTACATTTAGAGTAAGTTGCCACTCAGCGCACCAAGCCAAAATAACATCCAGATCGCGCTGAATTTCTAAGCAATCGGCCAAAGTTCTTACTTCCCTATAAATAACCGCATCATCAGCAAACAATCTAAAAAGGCTTTTCACTTTGTCTCCGAGATCGTTTATAAAAATTAAGAAAAGAAGTGGTCCTATTACACTTCCTTGAGGTACACCCGATGTAACATCTAGATTAGAAGAACTTTCTCCTTCAACGACAACATACTGCGACCGACCAGTTAGAAAATCCTTTATCCATTCACAAAGCTGATCCGATATACCGTACGCTCGAAGCTTCGCTAAAAGGCGGTTGTGTGGCACAGAGTCAAAGGCTTTCTGGAAATCTAAAAAAATTGCATCTACTTGTGAACCTGTATCGATAACTTTCATTACGTCGTGTGTAAATAGGGCCAGCTGTGTTTCACATGATCTTTTCTTCCGAAATCCATGTTGATTTGTTGTAAGCAAATTATTATAATCTAGAAAATTCATAATGTTCGAGCATATAATATGCTCCATAACTCTACTACAAACAGATGTTATAGATATGGGACGATAGTTCCCAGGATCACTTCGATCACCTTTTTTGAAAATCGGAGTTACTTGCGCGATTTTCCAGTCTGAAGGTACTTTTCGCTCTTCTAATGATTTACTGAATATATCAGACAATGGCCCGATTTCTGCGCATACTCTGAAAATACTCTTACTGGAATTCCATCCGGGCCCGGTGCTTTCCCCCACTTCAGGAGCTCTAATTGCTTGATACCTGCAGTATCTATTCGTAATGATTCCATCACCGACTCGCCACGGCGTGGGAAAACGGGAATACTATCCTTATGTTCATTTGTAAATGAATTTTTGAATACAGTATTTAGTACGTTAGCTTTATCGCGGCTTTCATTAACCTCGGAACCTTCACGAATTAGTGCTGGAATATTGCTGTTGGTACAATTAACTTTTCGTACATACGACCAAAATTTCTTTGGGTTTTCTGTGAGACTCTTAGAGAGAGAGTTGGAGTGAAAATCGTTAAAGGCCTCGCGCATTACATTCTTAATACGTCCTCTTAAATCAGCTAAGGTTTCTAAATCGCTGCGACACCCCTTCCTTCTTGAGCGTGCGTGTATTTTCCTTTGTTTTTTGAGTAATCTTTTGACTTCGCATGTGTACCACGGTGGATCATCTCCCCTTTATTGTCCGCTTTGGTATATGTATTTCCATGCCTTCCCTGACTATATGTATAAAACGATGCCACATCTCTTCAACGGTGTCCTTTGTTGACTTGAAGTTATGGTATTATTCCTCAGGTAGGTTCTAAAACACTCCTTTGAGGCCTTACTGAATCTGTATACAATCCGCCCTTTTTTCCTTTTTCGCTGGTCATTAATTTGATAGTCGCAATTACCGCTTTGTGATCGCTTATTCCTGTGGTCGTTGAAATGTCGGTGAATAATTCTGGCCTGTTGGTAACCAGCAAGTCTAAAATGTTTTCGCTACCGTTATGACACCGCGTAGGTTCATTAACTAGCTGCTCGAGATGATTATCTGACAACAATCGAGAATTACTTCAGAAGCTGCCTTATCCCTGCTACCTGTGATGTGAACGTAATTACGCCAGTCAATATAAGGCAGATTGAAGTCGCCTCCTAGAATCATAGCATGATCTTAAAACGGCTAGCTATACTATTTACATTATTTCTTAACTCCTCGACGATAGCTATATCCGAATCAGGTGGACGGTAGAAGGCCTATGATGAGTTTTGACCCAGCAACGTTGAGTTTAATCCATATGATTTCACAGTTCGTATCGACGTCTATTTCATTACATGGGAGAAATTTACTCACAGCTATAAATACCCCACCTCCATGAGAATGTAATCTGTCTTTACGAAAAACGTTCATGCTATCTTTAAAAGTTTCGGCGGAACCAACTTTCTGTACCGATAACGATATCCGCTTCTGTACTACAAATAACGCTTTCAAGTTCCGGTTGTTTGTTACAAACGCTTCTACAGTTAATTACGAGAACTTTTAACTCGAGATTCTTTTACGTTGCTCCTACATTCCGGTGTTGTATCTGATTGGGTTGCCCGTAACTGAATTTCGTGTTTCGGGTCTTCCTCCCTCAGCCTAAAAAACCACCCAGTGCATTCCACACGGCCCCTGCCACCCGTGTAGCCGATTCACGTGTGTAGTGCACACCTGACCTATTAAGGGGAACCCTACAAGACTCGACCCTATGGCGAAGATCGAGAAATCTGCAGCCAATGTCATCACAGAAACGTCGTAGTCTCTGGTTCAGCCCCTCAATACGGCTCTGAACCAGAGGTCCACAATCAACTCTGTCTACGATGCTACAGATGGTTAGCTCTGCCGATATCTTGCGGTCACTGGCCACAGAGTTCACCCTTTCAGCCAGCCGCCGGAAGGAAGAGAGGATAACCTCCGACCCAAGGCGACAGGCATCATTGGTGCCGACATGAGCCACAATCTGTAGTTGGCTACACCCCGTCCCTCTATGGCATCCGGGATGGCCTGTTCCACATCTCGGATCAGGCCACCCGGAATACACACTGAATGGACGTTGGATTTCTTCCCCGAGGAATCCGCCATTTCCCTAAGGGGCTCTAATAACCGCCTAACATTAGAGCTCCCAACTACCAGAATGCCCTTCTGCGTTTGCTCAGACCTGGCGGGCTGGGGGGCCGTCAACTCGCAGGATGACAATTGTGGGACTGAGTCAGCCTCCGACAATACATCAAACCGGTTGGACAGACGAACAAGTTCAGCGTCTTGGCCTTTAAGCCTGTTCGACTGCCCCCGTGTGCGGCTTCGAAGTCTAGAAGCCATACGCCAGTCACCAACAGGCGACTGCGGCACAGCATCCAACACTTCAGCCTGGGTTGCAGGTACGACAGTCGATATGGGAGAATCTGTGATAGGCTTGGCTATATCAGTTTCCCCAACATCACATCTGCTGCAGCCTTTTACGGCAGCTTCCAGCTGTGTAACTTTCGCTAACACAGCTGCAAGCTGTGCGCGCAGATCAGCCACCTCAGCTCGCGTCTGCACACAGCAATCACAGTCCCTAGACATACTGCTTTTGAAAAACGCAAAAAGAAAGGAAAAAAAAGTACAGAAAAAAGGAACAGAAACTCGAAATAACCTGTACTTCCTACAAAATATATACACTCGGAGATTGCACTAACCTAATCTACAACACCCACTACATATACAGTATAAAAAACAAAATAACGCTACTGCACTCGGCGACTGTTCAAACGCTACTAACTAGTACTGTCTACAAAATGTAAACACTCAGAGATTACACTTAATCAAATACCCACACCACTACAGATAAAATACAACAACAAAATACGCTACTGCACTCGCGACTGTTCAAACGCTACTAACGACCACTGTTTACAAAATGTAAACACTCAGAGATTACACTAATCAAATACCCACACCACTACAGATAAAATACAACAACAAAATATGCTACTGCACTCGGCGACTGTTCAAAAATGTTTAGAAATGGCTGACAGCTCTTGACCTCTTCAATGTTGTCAAATTGGTGCCCTTTCATGCCCCTTTTCATACGTGGAAAGAAGAAAAGTCAGGGGAGTAAGGTGCGTGGGGCAGCCGAATCATGCCATTTTTAGCCAAAACTGCCTAACAGAGACAGCTGTCTGAGCAGATGCATTGTCGTGGTGGAAGAACACTGTTGCGCAAACTTCTTAAAACTTCCAAATAAAAGGTTTGATTGACTGACTGATGTAGGGGAAGAAACTGTGACTGAACTACACCCTTGCTATAAAAAACCAAATGAGCATTGCTTTGATGTTTTATTTGACTTGACGACATTTTTTGGACGGGGTGTCAATGGCGTCTTCCACTCGCTTGACTGTTGCTTTGCTTTGTTTCTGGGTCGTAACAATAACCCCAAGACTCATCACCAGTACTGATCTTTGACAGATAATCTGGATCGGTTTCAAGCTGTTGTTTCAAAGCACGACATTTTTAACTTGACGTTCTTTTTGTTATCTGTCAGAGCCTGAGGAACCTACTTGCCAGGAACCGTTTCCATTCCCAAATCTTCAGTTAAAACTCGCTGAACCGAGCTCCAAGATAACCCACTAATCTCTGACAGTTAATCAATTTTCTATAGACGGTCTGAGAGCACAAGCTCTCGAATTTTTTCAACATTTTCGTCGAGTCGGGCAGTTGATGGACGTCCAGAACGAGGTTTGTCATCAATCGGCATGTCGCCATTTTTAAATTGAGCGAACCATTCGTACACTAGACTTTTTCCCACAGCGTCGTCTTAATAAGCTGTTTTCAACATTAAAACGGTTTCAGCGGCATTTTTACTGAGTGGAAAACAAAATTCACAGCTTCACATTGTTCACTTAAGCTTGCCATCGTAAAAAACGAAACAATAACAAAACAGCGCTAGCAGAAACAATCCCTGCAGATTAACAGAACAAGCCACTGGAAACAGGCGGCACTGATGTCGTAATGAGTTGCGCTATAAACGCCTAGCGGCAGAAACAGGTACCACACAGGCCCCGCCCACTGCAATGCTATTCCGGTTATTTTTGGGTACCCCTCGGTTCTTATGGTGGGTTAAATGTCTTTTGCAGTTAACTAGGAAAAAATGGCATGTGAACAAATTATGACGCTGTCCTTCCAAACGAGTTATTATGAGACTATCACAATACGTGGAGGATATTAGTAAATGGAATTTGGCCATTTGGTAGCGTCCAGCCATTCACTTGCAGTATGTAAGCGGTTGTATGGTCTCTACTACTGCTTAGCTGGAAAAGCGCACCATAAAATCTACAGTTCAGGTAAAAACACCTAAGAGTTATTTCAGCCCAAAGGGAGTTTAGCTCAGCATACCTTCAGGTCTGGATATTTGAGCAGATGTCATATGGTCATCAACACCCTCAGCGTAAACTTTTTTCTGTCCTAACTTCTTTACGGTTCGTCGACATTAAGATCACTAGAGCTAGCAGAGAATAATAAGGGGTGTCCAACTGGAAGCGATACGGACATGGTATTTTTAAAGGAACCTCCCTGGAATACGCGAGGAATGATTTCCGGAAACCAAGGAAAACCGAAATCGGAATAACCACGGCGGGCATCACAGCCTTCTGAAAGCCGGACCCCAGCGTGATCTGCTCAGCGGCCACCTGACCTCGTGGAGGGAGCACTGCAGTTCATCGCTGTAGTACGTACTAAGGTGGTTCTATCAATACTGACCTTTCTCGGCTAACCAAGCAGATTTATGCGAGGTAGCTCCAATATGTAATAACAAAACATGTCTAGGTTTAGTTCGAGGTTCCTTGACAGGCGACGTGATTTCCACACCATTATGATGAAACGCCTCTGAACGTTTAGTGCGTTCACCACAGTGGTATTTTCCAGTCGTTTGATCTAATCAGAAATAGAAAACCGTAACAGCGTGAAAATTTTTAATGGTGTGGAAAGAATAATGGAGAGCTGTAACTGAATCAGGTTTCTGGAGTAGAAGACTGTAAGAGTCGTAACAGGCATTGGCGACAGTACCCCCAAGCAGTGCAGGCTAGAGCTGTAAAAGTAACGAGAAATTCTGCACCCAAATGTATTCGTTACTAAACCAATCAGTACCCGTTACTTTCGAATCGTTACAATCGAACAATAGCATGAAGCATTACATCGAGTCGTGCCGCGTACCGTTATCCTTCGTTACTTTCGTATCGTTTTGTTACTCGTTAATTTCGGTACACTCGTTACTTTCTGTACAATCCAACACTAGCATGAAGCATTGCATCGCATCGTATCGCATACGGTACGACTTCGTTCGTACTTGATAAAGCTAAGTAAATTGTTTATTTAATAAAATAAGTTTAACTAAGTTGTAAATTCGGATAAAACTTAAAGTCAAGTAATTAGCACATGGATCTTACGGAAAACCTCTGAATGTACACTTGATTTACTGTAATGAATATTATATACGAAAGAATAATCCAATTTCAAAACAAACACCTGTTTGCATACAAAAAAGACCTGTCCTTTCACCTGACAGTGACATCTCTAGTGACGGTTATTTTTTAAAGTAGCCTGCTAAAAGCCCTGCTTACAAGCCTTATGTGATAATGGGACATTATATAACAAATATTATAATCTCATTGAAGTATTTCGTTTTAAAATAGGAGGTTTCACCACTGTCTTCCTTTACGGATTTCAATTATTTTTGTAAATTATTCATCTTTCTGTGATAGGTTTTGTTAAAATAAATGTGGCCATACCATCAAATCGGGCCTGCAGGCAAAATACTATTGACTCCCGTTTAATTGTTTCATTTTAAAACTATCAATATTCAAACTTCTAAATCAATAACAAAGGCTCATGACAAACATGTGATTAATTGCTGTTACATCGCGGTTGCAACAAACATTCAGCATCAAAGCCAGAACCGCATTGATGATTGATCACATGGATCCTGCGGTAATAATACAATAACTAACACCAGTCAACAGGAACAAAGTCACTGTAACTGTTCTTTATTTATGGAATTCTGTAACTGCAGAAAAGGCTGCTAGATTATTTCTGGAAATTATCGCAGAACGCAATCAGTAACAGATATGATAAAAGCTGGAATGGGATTCATTAAAAGACCGGAGGAGGGTGAGAGGGTCATGGGAGTGTACAAGGCATGGTGAGGCATGGAAAGATATTGGTGTAACAATTGAAAGTAATGCTTGGAAGGGAAAAGATGACCATGACCACAATCTTGCCCTCGATTTCAGGCACAAGGATTTAGGAAAATTCACTTTTTGGGTAAGGTTTTCAGGGATTGGAATAAGTTACCAAGAGAAATTATGAATAATTTACCAAAAGATGAAAGAATTTAAAGTTAAAATTTGTAGAGGGCAAATGTAGGTGGAGGCAGGAAAGAGGGGAAGATAAGTGTGAATGGAAATTTCCATCCGAGCGTGCGCTCCATTGCAATTTTATTAAATACTAGCCGTACCCGCGACTTCGTACGCGTGGATTAAGAATTTTTTATGCCAGAATTAAATATAGAAAGTTGCTAACGAAGGACTGGTCCCAAACAATATCGGATAACCTACGGCCCAAGCCTGACGATGAAAAACAATTTTTAAAAATCTTAGCCACCACACAGATTTGAACCAGAGACCAAGACGTTCATAACAAGTGCTTTAACCACTAAGCTGCCAGTCCACTATACGGAAACACGGTACGCAGGCGACCATATCCAACGTGTCTGTCTATCGCCGTATTTCGAAATTATTACACAACATGTGTTATTTATACAGATAATTTTTCAACCAAATGTATAGTATTTTTCTCCTTGTTTCAAATGATAAGTGTGCAAAGTTTAATCGAGATCGGATGAAAACTGCGGATTTGTATGAAGAATACTGTGATTCACACTCACACATTGACTGCGAACACCACCTGAGGGATCATTATAACGAAAAAATGTACACCTACAACATTTCAAGACTACCTACCATTTGCCTCGCATTGTACCCCTAACTTTCTAATATCTACAGTTTAACATTCAATCCGAATAACCTACCTCCCATGTACTGCCTAAAGTTAACATAAAGCACGCACACCCAAATGCTTCCTGCTTCATTCAGTATTTATTAGCTGCATTTGTACCAGATCAGTTAGATCAATCAGTTGGAGCAATCTGCTGCGACAATAATTTTCGCTAGATGCCCAGCATAAGCTTCTTAAATTAATCCTCGAAGTATGAAAAATCACTGTGCCATTTCTGTAACTGTTTTAACACAAAGTTTTTTTTAAACGTTACTGGTCGTTTTGTTTAACATCACTGATCGCAACAGTATTTCAGGAAAATTAGTAGAGGTCATTCTGCAAGGTGCTTTAATTTTATTCCACGTTGATCCAGCTTCTAATGTTCTGTACAGCAACTGGTAAAATTTTACTATCTATTGTCGTTTACATACGTCATTCTGTAAGGTGCTTTAATTTTATTCCGCGTTGTTCCAGCTTCTAATGTTCTGTACAGCGACTGGTAAAATTTTACTATCTATTGTCTTTTACATAATCCGATTTCCGAATATCTGTTTCGCAAAATATTTTGTCTCCAAGTTACTTTAAACTGCATGAAGGCAATATACAGGAAAATATTTGATTGAGGTTCCATTAGGTTCCTTCATATTGTAAGAAACAGCCTCTTAGTTTTTTTTAAAATAATTAATAATTAATATGTGTGTGTTGCTAAAAGTGTTTTATATCGTGTTATTATTATGTCTTAAGTATTGTATTAAAGAATTCAAAGCATCGTTATTACCAGATGAAAAGTACATGAAAATCTCTGGACAGTACAGGAGGAGGAAGTCTTTGAAATAGCAGAAATAGCAGGGATGAAAGCAGAGAGAAGCAGAGCTCGTGTGGAGTACGGAAGTTTGGATGTAATTGAGAATTGTGTTGTTAATGTAAAATAACAATAAAAGAAATGAAAGTTTATATTTAATAATAATAATTTTACACGTGGCGACCGTGACCGGACACAGAGCTAATTATTTAGCTCGTAATAAAAGAAGTCTGCAATCTTCGGAAAGGTAGGAGAAGAAAAAAAAAACCAGTTTTAGATATTGTGAATGGAAGACAAAGTTATTAATTTTGAGTAAAGACTTGAAAGATAAATTTAAAAGAGAGAAATTGATTAAAAGTACAATGTTAAAATATGAGATTTAATTACGCATACAGGTTCTTAAGGATAGTTTTAAAGATTTATGTACAGATAATGTGTGTGCTGTTGGTGTTTGGTGATAATACGGCGTTGTAAGTCAGAAAAATCTGCGTTAATTAGATATTTCTCGTTTTTCGAAATCCACACCTGATTTTTTTTTTCTCTCTCTGTGTATGATTTTTGGGAAGTGATGAAAATTTTGTAAATAACAATGGATGGAAAAGATTCGGAATTAGTTGGGGAGCGGGTAGTTACCGAATTGGATGGTGATGATGATTCAACAACTGGCATCGGGGAAAAACCCGTGGAATGACGACGGTAATTCTATAAAGGAAATGTTAGCAGTGATTATGAGAGAACAAATAGAAACAAAACGCGAAATGCAGAAAATGAATCATAATCACCAACAAACGATAATAGAATGGAGAAAGGAAAGAGCTAATATTTCTCATGAAATTAACTCTCAGATAGACAAAGTACATGAGCATATTTCTCAACTGAAGATTTAATGTTTAAGAAGGTACAAAAGTTAATACAGATAGAACAGCAGAACCGCGAGGAGTCGGTGAAGATAGCACTGGACGAGCAGAGAGGGATAAACAGTGAATTTACGAGTGACATTCAAGAAGCCAAACATGAAATTTCACTGGTACAAACTAATATTAAAGAATTGGAATCTGGAATGGTTAACTTGCAGGGAGAAGTGGAAAGCTATAAAGAGACGGCGTATATCAATGGGTAGAGCTGAATCAGCGAGTCGACAAAATTCAGAACGGGAAAGGGCACGGTGTCGGCAACAATGTAGTACAGTCAGTACAAATGAAATTGCCTGAAGTGAGTTTTGTACCTGGCGGCGAGATACATCCCTATGTTTTTGTGGAAGTGTACAGAGACGCATTTCCAAGACAGTGGCCGGATGAAGAGAAGATAAAATACGTTAAGATGATGATGAAGAATGAGGCATTGGAGTGGACGTGTGAATTGGGTGAGGTAACAGAAGTTACGAGGATTTTTTGCAAATTTTCCTGAGGAAATATTGGTCCGATGAAAGACAGCGGCGAGTGAAACAGGAATTTAGAAACAGTGCACCCTACAAAAGGCAGCAGGGCAGTTTGAGAGATTATTGTGAGAAGTTATTGAAGAATCTTAAGTATTTGTCGTTTGCCCATGGAAGAGGATGAGGTTATAGAAATATTGGAGCGGAAGATGCCTCGCCAAGTACAAGAAAAAATACTGTTGATGCAGTGGAAAAACATACATGAATTTCTAGAAGGAGTTGATAAAATCGATAGGTGGATGCAATGAACGAGAAAGAACCAAACATGTTCAGGAATACCGAACCCGGAAAATTTCATACTGGGACAGGATACCAACAACAGGCCAATAACACATACTTCGAGAAAAGAGGAAATAGAAGCCTATATGCAAAGCAAGGTTTGGCTGATACAAGACCGGTGACCGAATCAGGAAATGAAAATTCGCCTTCGCAATATGGTAACATCCAAGTAAATGGAAGTAGACGAGAAGGAACATATAATAAGGGAAATTAAGAGCGGCTTTTGAAGGGGTCCGTTCTCAAGCCGGGAAGATTAGAGGACCAGAAGCTATGTGGAAACCAAACTGCATGCTAATGAAATTTAATAGAGATGAGGTAATTAAGCAAAGAAAAGTCGTTTTAGAAGAAGTTGCGACATGTTTGAAAGAGAAGGGGCTGAAGAAAAAATTCAGGACAATTCGATGGAAAATATTGATAAAGACGCAAACGTGAGAAAAAGTTGCGATAACGCGGTGAACAAGAAGCGGAAGGGGAAGTAGAAAACTGGATAAAAACAAGTTAGGAAAACCTGTAAAGAAAAACTAGAAATGGAGACTGAAGGAGACGGAACAGAAAATGACAGCGAAGATAAGCGAAGGTTTGACAAGAAATTGAACACAATGTCTGATAACAACGGACCACTGAAATGGTGGGATTGTTTAGAACAGATACAAGAGATCAACGAGTTTAATAATGTTGAGAAGAGGAAGGCAGAGCAAAATGAGATAATTGGCCTTGCAAATATGAAAGAATGGGAAAACGGTGACCAGAAAATAAACCAAGAAACCAGGAGGAAGAGTGAAATGCTTTCTACTTTCACGGATAAGGATGAGGGAAATTATGAGTCGGAAACGGAAGAAATGGACGAAATCATTGAAGATGGGGAAGATTGTAAAAATACGGAAGAAAATGAAAAAGAGACAAGCAAGGAAGAAGAGAAGGCAGCCTACGAACCTTCGATAGATAGAATGGCGAGTAAGGAAGAATGTGGAGAAGAAGAGGAGGTGAAATGTTTTCTAATACGAAGAAAGAGGACGGAAGATGTAAGGAAGATGAAGCTACCCAAGGGAAGGTGAAGATGAAGGGGAGAGGATGGTCATACCGTGAGTGGAAGATGACTTATTAGAAGAAGATGAAAAAAGAAGATTGGAATAAAGAGATAATGCAACCTTTGGTAGAGGTAGGAGTATTTGGAATACTGGAACGAGCATTAGTGGACACAGGAAGCGATGTGACTGCAATTTCTGAATCATTTTTTAACCAGTTAAAGAAAAGGGGAAAGATGACAGAAATGCCAGCAAGTAAAACACAAATTGTCGGTGCCACCGGAAAACTAAGCAAGCTAATTCGCCAACATGTATATGTGACCATGACGATTGGGAAGATGACAGTGGACCATGATATGCTAGTGATACCCGGGCTAAGTGTTAACTGGATCCTGGGGATGGATTGGTTGGGAAGGTATAAGGCAATAATTAACTTCAATGAAGAAAGGATGGAATTTGAGAATGGAGACGTGAAATACGCAGTGCCGTTTGAACGGAAAATAATTAAGAACAAAGAAAGAATGGAAAGACTGAAACTAATAGCAACGATTCAAAGAATTGATTGGGAAGCGGATGAAGAAGATGATGCATTGTATGATCAGAGCCAGGAGGCTGGTCAACAAGAAATAGTAAAAATCGTGGATGCCATAAAACATATATCATACGGTCAAAAGCGGCAATTAGAGGAAATATTGATGGAAAACTCAACAGTGTTTTCCGATTGTCCAGGGCGTGTAAAGGGATTTGAATGCAAACTGAAGGTAAAAGATCATGAACCATTTTTTGTAAAACCTTATTCTGTACCATTGGCAAGCAGGAAAGCGGTGGAAGAGGAATTGGCAAGAATGCTTAAATTAGGGATAATCGAACGAAGTGATAGCAAATACAACAGCCCTTTAGTGGTAGTAGGTAAAAAGGATGGCAGTGTTAGACTGGTGTTGGATGCTCGAAGGTTGAATAAAATAGTGGATCGAGAAAGTGATAGGCCTGAAAATTTGGAGGAGTTACTGCAGAGGTTCTATGAGGTTAGGTACCTAACCAGTTTGGATTTAACTGCAGGGTATTGGCAGGTTCCTTTGGCCAAGGAGTCACGGCAATATACAGCATTCCTATACGGTGGTAAGTGTTACCAGTACTGTGTGGTTCCGTTTGGTCTGAACATGTCGGTGTCTGTGTTTATACGAGCCCTGGACAAGGTATTAGGCGATGAATTGTTGCGGAAGCTCACTATATATGTAGATGATATATTGATAAGTGCAAAAACTTGGGAAGAGCACTGCACACTACTGCAGGAGGTGTTGGTAGCATTGAAACTTGGAGGAATGAAGTTAAAGCTGTCAAAATCTGAGTTTGTAAAGGAAAAGATAAACTTTTTAGGACATATTGTCAGTGAGAAGGGAATAGCACCGGATCCTAGGAAGTTAGAAGCAGTAAAAAATTTTCCTACGCCAACTAGCCGAAAGCAATTGAAATCATTCCTGGGCCTTTGCGGGTTTTACCGGAAATTTGTTTCTGAGCAACTACTCAACGATCCAGCCCTAAATGTTTTGCTAAAGAAAAATGTTTCCTGGTTTTGGTCTCAAGAGTGTCAAAATAGTTTTGATAAGATTAAAAAGGAATTGGGAAAGGAAAAGATACTTTATCACCCAAATTTAGAACTACCCTTCTGTCTCACATCAGATGCAAGTGATTACGGTATTGGTGTGCAGTTATTTCAGGTAGTGAGAATGAATAATGTGGAGGAAGTCAAGACGATTGCTTTTGCCAGCCGTGTATTAAATACCCATGAGAGGAACTATGGAATTTGCCAGAAGGAGGCATTGAGTATTGTGTGGGGTTTTAAGAAATTCAGATATTACCTGTGGGGTCACAAGACCATAGTATACACTGATCAAAAAGCACTGAGTTTTTTGCAGGAGTGCAAATTGCTCCACCCGCGACTCACAAGATGGGCCCTATACTTACAACAGTTTGACTACGAAATAAAGTACATAAGAGGAGACGAAAATGTAGTGGCCGATGCGTTATCCCGTTTACCTTTAGGGAGCGAAGGAGATGAGGAGAAATCTACTAATATATTTAAAATGTATTATATGAAGGGTGTTGAATACGAAAAGGATGTCAAGGAGATATGTCAGAAGTTGAGGCGACTACAGAATGTCGACGAGTGTTTAGCCCTGGTAAAAACAGAACTGGGAAGAAAGTCAAATGATAAGTTGAGGAAATTTTACATGATATATGAAGGTATACTATTCAGGAGGAGAGCCGAAAATTCTGATGATTGGAAGATTTGTTGGCCAGAAGAATATACCGAGAAGATTATAGATTATACCCATCTAAGTCATGGGCATTATGGGCCAAAAAAGTGCTTAGAAAAATTAAAGGAAATCGTGATCTTTAACAATATGGCGAGACAGGTTATATGCAGGATTGGTAAATGTGATAGATGTCAGCGAGTGAAAGATTCCACAATGGTTCAGAGGGGATTAATGAAGGCAATAATACCGTCTGGGGTATTGGACTTGGTGGCTGTTGATTTATATGGACCACTTCCCAAAGCAAAGGGTGGATTGGTGTACGTTTTTGTGGTTTTGGATGTGTTTTCCAAATATGTTAAGCTATATGGGATCCGAAAGGCGACGGGGAAGACATTAAGTAGCCGTTTGGAAAAAGATTATTTTGTGAATTGCGGAAAGCCACAACGCATATTGAGTGACAACGGTAGTCAGTTCATCTCTAGGAATTGGACAGAGTCTGGACAATGCAGGAGTGAAACACATAAGGATTGCGGCTTATCACCCGGCGAGCAATCCAGCGGAGAGGGTAATGCGTGAGTTGGGTAGGTTGTGCCGAACATATTGCCATAAACAGCATTCGAGATGGGCAGAATACTTGAGTAAATTTGAAGACGTGATGAACAGTGTTGTACATACTGGGACTGGATTTACACCATATGAAATTATGTGGAATCGGAAACCAGACAACATTGTGACGAGCTTGGTAAAATTTCCGCCTAGAAAAGAAATGAATAAGCAGGAGCGCCTAACACTAGTGCACGAGAACCTGAGAAAGAGAGCGGAGGAGCGGAAGAGGATATACGATCGTCGTGCAAGAAATGATGAGTTTGAACTGGGTGAGCTAGTATTGGTGAAGTCTCATGGAAGATCTAGCAGCATTAATGCAGAAATAAAAAAGTTCTTTGACGTGTATGAAGGACCTTATATAGTTGTAGGGAGACCACATCAGCACGCATATTACCTCCAGTATCCTAAATCAGGAAAGATGTTAGGATTAAGAAATATATGTGATCTAAAGTTATACCGGGAGTAGGTAAAGGAAATGAATGAATGTAACTATATATTGAAAATATATTGTGGTGAATGAAATTATATCACACAAAAATTTGACAAATTTTGGTGACAAATTGGCCGAGGGGATGTGTAAGAATACACAGACTCTTAGTTTTTTTAAAATAATTAATAATTAATATGTGTGTGTTGCTAAAAGTGTTTTATATCGTGTTATTATTATGTCTTAAGTATTGCATCAAAGAATTTCAAGCATCGTTATTACCAGATGAAAAGTACATTAAAATCTCTGGACAGTACAGGAGGAGGAAGATCTTTGACGAAAATAGCAGAGAGAAGCAGAGATTGTGTGGAGTACGGAAGTTTGGATGTAATTGAGAATTGTGTTGTTAATGTAAAATAACAATAAAAGAAATGAAAGTTTATATTTAATAATAATAATTTTACAATATGCAGTGATTTTCAAAAGAATTGCAAATCCGTAATCTTTTATAATTCATTTAACTGTAGGGCTGATACCATACTGAAGAATATCATTAAGCAGTAGACCACCACTAGGTTCTCAAACAGTTATATTTAACAGAAGGCGCTTGGAAACTATCTTGTACTGTGAAACGTTCAGTTCCCGTTCGACAGGATGACGTAAACGCACTCTCATCTCTACTGTTGAAGCATGACGATGTCGTCAGCTCCAGTTTAATTAATATTTAACTGTTAAAGGAATTAATTAATCTGTTATATTTAATTATTCAAGGTAGTTATTCCGTAGAATTATTTAAGGAAGGGCTGCCAAAGACTTTTATATAGTTTTGTATGTAAAATATTATACTCAGACATTGTGATGGGTGGCCATGGAGACAGTGCCTGGCGCCAGTCAGTCGGACGACGGCGGTCAGGTGATGGGAAAGTTTTCCCGTTAAGCCGCTGCTGTGGCGGGTGAGCGCCAACCGTTCCAGAAATACCCAGCGGTGCCACGATTCTGTGCGTCACCTCGTGACCTGTCTAGGTTTAAAACGTAGCCAATGTGGACTCTATTTTTGTAACAAGAGGGCTGATTGGGTGAATTTCTGTTCCATGTACGACGAGAGAGAGGAGGAGGGAGAATCCAACACCACTGGCGATGGTTGAAGAAAATTCACTCTGGAACCAGCCGCCAAGGTGGACGGTTGCTCTCGCCCAGTGCGGTGGAGAGATCAGGTCTGGAAGTCAGGGCAGATATCACGCACACTGCATAGCGCAGTGGTGCATCACTTCTGGCAAAATCTGCTGGAATTGTCTTCCTTTCCGCTTTCCGACAGACGGACGTGTCCGTCTGAGCGGTTGCTTGGAGCTGAACAGGTGGAGATCGCAGATCGCGCGGCAATCAACTCACATTTGGGTAAAGTGTTGATTTATGCCGCCAAAGACGAGTTCATGAGTTCATGGTTTTTATCTGAGGTTGAACCCTTAAGCGTTCCCCTGTGAGAGAATCTCAGCTCAGAATTCCATTTTACTACTGTGCTAGCTGGCAAAAACTATGATATTATTCCAACGTGTGAATAGTGCAATCACCTAGCCTGAGGGTATTAGGACTAATTTGTTCATTCATTTAGATTGGGATTGGCGCCCTTGTTCTTTAACTATTGGCACGTACAGGCATTTATTTGTTCTTGTGCTTGTTATGCAAATTAATGATTAAAGTTCAGTTGATACTTTCATTTTGCTTTTCATGTCAGCAACTTGTAATGTTGAGCTTGATTTCCTCCTTTTAAGAAAATATGTTTCATGTTAACGTTAAATATGCTCAACCTGTATTTAGCCATTGCTTTAAATTCATTAAATGTTGGTCATTTGTGTGCCTTGTAACTGCAGCATCAACGTTCTTTGTAGATGTAGAATTCCCAGTCATACATTTGCATAGTATCAATAATTCAATATTTCATGTTTTAATAATTTATAATTTAACAAAAGAGACACTAACAAAAATCCCTCCCCCATATGCCACCCGGGAAATACTGCACTGTTCACATTAACTGCTTTGCAATCCATATGGCCTAATGGTTGCTGAACAATGTTACACATATCGTAGCGGATGATCAAACAGAATTTTGGGAAAATGAAGATAGGATTTATAAATATTTAAAGTGCTAATGGGAAATCTCTTCAACTTCAGAAATTCTTGGAAAAATGAAGATAGGATTTATAAACATTAAAGTGCTAGTGGGAAATCTCTTCGACTTCAGAAGATGGGACTAATATGTGGAAGAAATTGCAGAAGAACAGAAAAGATAATACAAGAAATATTGGTTAACGGTCGGTTAGGTTTAGGAAAACCGGGATACTAGCTTCAAAATTAACACAGGAAGCGCAGATCAAGAAAAACAAACATTGCTTTATGGCATTTATTGATTTAGAAAAAGCTTTTGATGATATTAAAAGGGAAAACATGTTCAAAATTTTAAAGAATTCAGCTCCAAAATATCCAAATAGAAGAATAATCATTACTTACAAAATAATCAGATGACTATAATAAAAACAGTAAGTCACAAACAAAAGCATCAGAAAACGGGCTTAAGACATTGTTTTAGATTACCCCACTTATATTCAACTTGTACATATAGGAAGAAGTAGAGGAATCAACAAAAAAATTTGATGTGGCATAAATGTTCAAAGAAAAACAATCAGCGTTTTGATGAAAGTATTGTCCTGTTTGCAAAACAGAGTGAGGATATTTAGAAATTACTGAATGGCATGAACAAAATACTGAAGATGAATTTGGAGTACATATAACCAAAGCAATATAAAGTGATGAAATGTTGCAGAAATGACAGCTATAATAGCAGATTAAATATAAAAATAGGTTCGGATGCAATAGGAGATGTAAGTGAATTCCTTTATTTAGCAAGGCCGAATCAGGAACGATGTTAAAAGCATAATATCACTGGTGATAAGAACTTTCTTCAAAAACAGAAAACTTTTAAATATTAATATAGGCCTGAGAAAGAACTTAGTAAAATTCTATTCGTGGAGCAGAACACTGTATAATAGAGAAACATGGACTTTAATTTAATTTAATTTAATTTAATTGCAATGAAGCACAGGCTCCGGTGGCAATTTCCCTACACAGCTATCTTCCCCCTATCCTGCACCCACCTACATTTGCCCTCTACAAATTTTTTCTTTAAATTCCTTCAAAGTTTTCGGTAAATTATTCATCGTTTCTCTTGGTAACTCATTCCAATCCCTGACACCCTTACCTAAAAAAGAATCTTCCTACACCCTTGTGCCTGAAATCGAGTGCCAGCTTGTGGTCATGGTCATCTTTTCCCTTCCATGCACTACTTTTCATACCTACTGCAATATCTTTCCATGCCTCATCACCAGTATATGCCCTGTACACTCCCATGACCCTCCTCATCCTCCTCCTGTCTTGCAATGAATCCCATTCCAGCTCCTTTATCATATCCGTCACTGATTGCATTCTGCGATAATTTCCAGAAACAAATCTAGCAGCCCTTCTTTGCACCCTCTCCAACTCCTGTATTTGATACGTAAAATGAGGGTCCCATACTACACTACCATATTCGAGCAATGGTCTGACCAAAGTTTTGTAACCCAATTCCTTGACTTCTCTCGTACATCCCCTCATAACTCTCTCCAACAAGTGCAGAACTCTGAAACCTTTTCCTACCACCTGTCCTATGTGTCCTGCCCAGTTAAGTTTGTTATCAAAAGTAATTCCAAGATAATTGCATTTCAAGTCTTCAGCAAGCAATTCTTTCCCCACCTTATATTCATAATTAACCTTTTGTTTTTATTTGTGTATCTAATAAGCTGACACTTCTTTGCATTTATCTTCATTCCATGTTTACTAACCCAATTAGATATCCTGTCCAGATCACCCTGCAACTGTTTACAATCCTCTATCGTTTTGATTCTTTTATACCGCATTATGTCATCTGCAAACAATCTAATTTCAGATAGTAAACAGGCAACACAATTATTCATTAGAATAATGAATAGCAATGGTCCCAATACGCTACCCTGTGGCACACCCATTTTTACTTCCACTTCTTTTTGATACTACATTTCCTACCCTAACTTCTGTTTTCTACCTTTTAAAAATTCTTCTACCCAGCAAATCACTTTCTTATCCACTCCAATGGTTTTTACCTTATTTACTACCATTTTATGGCTTACTCTGTCAAACGCCTTAGACAGATCTAGTGCTACACTATCAATTTGGCCTCCCTTGTCCATTTCATCTGAAATATCTTGCATATATCCCACCAACTGAGATTCGCATGAATATCCTTGCCTGAAACCATGTTGCCTGCTTGAAAACCAATTACGTTCCTCACATATATTTCTGATGTGGTTGCATATCAATCTTTCCATTAATTTACCTACCACTGATGTCAAACTGATTGGCCTGTAATTCTCAACTCTATTTCTCACCCCTCCCTTATGTACCGGTACTACTATTGCACTTTTCCAGTCCTGTGGTAAGCAGCAAGTGTCTAGACTCAATTTAAATAATATTTCAAGATAAGGTACAATGTCACATCCGGCTATCTTTAAGATATCTGTAGTAATATTATCTTCACCAGCCCCTTTATGTTTTTTCAGCTTTCTTATTTCCTTCATGATTTCCTCAGGATGGATATCAAATTTTTTACTTTGGGAGTGTATTAAAGAAGGAAAGTTGTAGTATTTAAAAAGTTGGGCCAAAGATGGATGATGAAAATTAAGTGGACAGATAAAGTAGGAAATGAACGTTTTCTGGAAGTAATGGAAAAGGAAAGAAGGTTCTAAAGAATCTTATAAAAAGAAGAGACACGATGGTGTGTTACATTTTAAGACATATTATTTATTATTATTACTTTAGTTGCGATGGAGCACATGCTTCGGTGGAAATTCCCTTAGTCACCTGATTACCACTATCTCATTACACGCTTTATATTAGCTTGACTTGTATGTATGTATGTATGTATGAATGAATGTACGGAATTTTACAACTCCCATTTTTGACCCACTTTCCCGATGTCCCGAGCAGTTATTCAGCAGTTTGAAATTGTGGTCACACATATTACGAACCGGTGACAATACAATAATTTCATAGCTATATCCTGCTATGCTCATTACTTTGACAGTAACAACAGAAAAATGGTTGAATGTCGTGAATTTTGCAATATAATTTTAACCCAATTCCAGATGTCCGAGTTGTTTGAAATTTTGCTCATGTATTGATAACTGATTACAATACATAATTTCATAGCTATGTCTTGATATTCTGATTACGTTGACAGTAAAAACATAAAAATTTTGCACACGTTTTAAGAGACCGTTGACAATACAGTAGTCGTCTTAGGCAACGTCCTGCTATTCTCGTTACTCTGACGGTAACAATAGAAAAATGGTTGCCATGTAATGGAATCGTTCATTTCAGTGTTTACCCGCTTCCTGACGTCCAAATCGTTTTAAATTTTGCACACTTATTAAGAACCGATAAAAAATTCATATAATTTCACTCTCACCACGTTGTCAGTGTATCCTATACTTGATGGGATTACTGAGGTTAGGCAAATGCAGCCGCGACATTAGTGCACAGGTGCGATTCGAGAAATCCTTCGTCATTTGGCGGCCACACACCCTTCGGAGATTTCCCACCCAATATAGCCATCATCATCGTTCTCCAGTTTCCCGGGTGTGATTTACGAGCCTTAGTTGCTGTAGGACGATCGTCTTCTGCTGTCTCGTATCCAGAAAGGTTTCTCTGTCTGAAGTCGCTTAGCGTGATGTTGAATAGTAAGTATTCGAAATATTACTTCGTACTATTATAGAAAAGTAGCCTTCCTCGTTTACTGTGCTATTGGATCTCTTGTTGAGTTGACCATTTAATTGTATTTTACTCGTGGTAATAATAATTAATAATGAAACTACAACTCAAAAAAAAAAAAAGAGATTGCCGAAGAAAAGCCAACAGTAAGAAACATACTTTTTAAACTATCTGAACTAAAAAGTTAAAAATAAAATTGTAGTTTAAAAAACTAAAATCACGATTTCGTAGTAATGTGAACTAAAAGGTTAAAAATAATATTTAAATATAAACATTTTGTTTAACAGTGATATGACGTCCCACAATTCAAGATAATTTTTTTTTTGAATAAGCTTAAAGTATAAAGTCACTGATTACAAAATTAACTTTAATGTTAAAAAAGCCTGAGGTGCGCTCTACACAACTTTTGACAATGTCTCTGTCTTTACAAACAGCCAAGGACAAAAAATATAAGACAACTGAAATAGCACCCCATGCTTTTTTACATTAAAGTTAATTTTGTAATCAATGACTTTATACTTTAAGCTTATTCAAAAAAATTAATTTATCCTGAATTGTGGGACGTCCTATCACTGTTAAACAAAATGTTTATATTCAAATATTACTTTTAACCTTTTAGTTCACATTACTACGAAAGCGTGATTTTAGTTTTTTAAACTACAATTTTATTTTTTAAATTATCTTATACAATGAATAGTGAGGTTGAATTCTTGTTATACAATGAAAAGTAGAACCTCACTTTGTAGCAAATATTTTTTTTGTTTAGTATAATAGGCCCGCATCAAAACATATTACGAAACAGATGGAAAATTTAAAACACACTGTATGTACGAAAAACTGTCACTGACCCTAAAAGAATACAACCAACCTGAACAAAATGCACACAGCATATCAACATCCCTGATATGTGCTGCTGTGCGAATAAAATATTTACACTGGAATTGTATAGCAAATAAAAAATGTTCCGTAACAGAAAAAAATATCCGAAAAGCTACTTATTGTATAACAGTTTGTTAACATCTCAGCGATACTGCTGCACTGCAGTCTGAGGACTTGGCTCTGAACTGTTTGATACACGTGACCACTTTAAGCAACAAATTCCAAAAAATTCTTTCTTAATTTATGACTTTACCTAATTGGAGTCCCCAATCAAAAAAAAAAATAAAAAAAAATAATAAAAAAATGGAATGTTTGTAGAAATAATATGATACTTTTTGCCCTTTAAGGGTCAAATACCAAAAAAATCCTTTTACAAAATATGGTGTTACCAAAGTGGACACCTTGGCCTTTAAATGTCACCTCATTTACCGATTTCGGTTAGGCATCAAGCAAGGCAAAAAAAAAAAAAAAAAAAAAAAAAATAGAAATGATGTTATTTTTGCCTCTTAAGGGTTGAACATTAAAAAAGTTCTTTTTAAAATATGATCTGTCCCGAAGCGGATACTAGCGAATACTAGCGGATACTATAATATTTTAAACGAAAACCCGTTTACCAATTTTGGTTAGATATCAATAGAGATAAATGGTTCGCGACGGAAAAATGAATTGTAGAAAAATTAATACTTTTGCCCATGTAAGGGTCGAATTTTGAAAAATTCCTTTCTTAAAATATGGTGTAACCAACAGAAGACCTTACGAAGACCCCAGTCTTTAAAATGATATCTCGTTTATCAATTTTGTTTAATTATCAAGGGAGATAAATGACTCGAGACACAATAACGCATTTCAGAAGTACTGATATTTTTGCCCTTTAAGAGTTAAATTCAGAAAATTCCATTCTTAAATCATATTGTGACAATAGCGTAGACCATAATCTTTAGAATGATACCTCATTTATCTATCTCGGTTTTATATTAATGGAGATAAATGGCTCGTGACACAAAAAAAGCGTTGAAGAACCATTAATACTTTTTTCCTTTTAAGGGTTCAATTCCAAAAAAAAAAAAAAAAATTCAAAAAAAATTGCTGTCTTAATATATGATTTCACCAAAGCGGAGATCTTAATCTTTAAAATGATACTTCATTAAATGATTTCAAATAGGTATCCAGGGAGATAAATGATTTGTAACACAAAAAACAACATTTTAGAAATATTGACATTTTTTTCCCTTTAAGGGTCGAATTCTGAAAAAACTCTTTCTTAAAATATGATGTGAGCAAGTTGGAGAACATAAGCTTTAATATGACAAACTCATTCAATGATTTCAGTTAGTTATGAAGGTGACAAAAAAATACCTTATAGAAATAACACATATAATACTTTGAATTTTAAATTTTAAATACTTCTACGATTTACGAATTATAATTTTAAATCCCTTCAGTGTTTTTTGGTAAATTTGAAGAAAGATAGATTGGAATAAATAAAACAGATAATTGAGGACGTATTATGTAATGGATATGTTGAGATGAAGAGGTTAGCTGCAAACAGGAAGAGATGGAGGATTGTATCAAACCAGTCGAGAAACTGATTATCAAAAAAAAAAAAAATATTTGTAACAGATTGTAGTAAACCAAGTGTCTACAAAAAATTTAAAAATATTCCTTTTTTTTAATGATGTTTGATGAGGATTTCTTGATCAATACTCAATGTTAAAAAAATTGAGAACGGTGAAAAAAAATTAAACTTTTGTCCTGAAAATATAGGAACTAATTTGATTTTTATCTCTACAATAATGACTTGTGCAACTCCACGGTAATTTTTACATGGTGACTTACGATTTGATAATGTGTGTACATTTAACATAGCGTTGTTAAATTAAAAAGCAAAAAATTACACCACAGATATGAGCGTACTAGAAACGGGACCGATAGATTGCATATTTATTCGATGGTTTATCACTGATTTCTGTGGTTTAGTGTCCACAGTTGCAAATGCCAGCACGAATTGCTGTGACAGTATATAAATATATATGCTTCAGTTAATCAGAGCAGATTTTTATATAACAACTCTGTTACATTTTTTGGATAAACATATGGGAAAGAGAAATGGGTATTAAATTTTATAAGTCGAAAAGGTCGGTTTGATGTGACTGTGAATTAATATCTTTCCACTGTGTCTGCTTTTGACGAGTTATAAATCAAGCGCGGACCATGTTTCAGGCACCTGCTGGCTAGAAAAACTGCCGTTCAGATATAAATGTTGACGTCGGTCACGCGAAGCTGATGGCCTCTGTCAGCTCTCGCTGAAACTGGATTCTCCGGTGAGAATAACTCGATACAATACATCAGCCGAATCGATATTGCACACGTCACTGTCGGACAAAGTGACATCGATTCAATACGACCACTGTCACAATGCGGACGGTCATATTTGACGATAATCTGGATCAGCGGACAATGGAAATGTTCAGAAGGTTTCCGCTGCTTGATAAATGAATTGCGTAAATAAATCTACAATTTATCGTCTGTAAGAGGTAGTCAGATTTTTATGATTGCGACAAGCACATTTCACAACTGAATGTCATTTTAAGCAATGTGTTTATCACGTTGGATACACGGTTGTCTGATGGGAAAGTATTCAGTTTAAGCATTTGCAGGTAATTACTGATTGTAGTAGTCGTAAAACTTCATGTGGAACATATAACTTGCTAGAACTATTTGGAAAACTGTGTACCGCAATTATTTCACTAAGCATAATAGTCAGATCTACCATTATAAAACCGGGAATATCAGACCGAGCTTGATGGGTGAGCGCTTACAGGAAGACGTGGGTTCAAATACCGGTCCAGTCATCCACATGTCGGTTTTTCATGGTTGCATCAAATCACTGCAAGCGGTCTTTCCTTCTTACGGGAACGGCCGAATTCCTTCCTGTTTGTTCTTTGTCTCCGGTGCTTTTCAACTTCTAATGACCTCCACGAAGCGCAAATAAATAAATAAAAATCACTATGTTTTGCATATTTTCACTTCATCCCCAGTATGGTATCATGTTTTGGGAAACTTCTTTCTATGTCCCGAAGGTGTAAAGAACCCTTTAAAAAATGTGTTCTAAGAATTATTTGCAGAATAATTCCACGACATGATTCAAAATTATACAGTATTTAGAAACTAATTTAATTTACTCTAATAGCCATGGAACATATACCTCGATGGCAATTTCCGACTCACCTACTCAGGCGTATAAGAATTTTCGGTTTTATTTTTGTATTAGCATAATGTACATAATTACTTATGTCTTTTGAAGTAAAAAATCATGAACACTTCAGCACTAATATACGTAGTAATAATACCAGGAATAAAAGAATCTTACACAGAATAACGTTAGAAGTCATTATTGGTTTCCGTGTTTTTTATTACGGCCGCGATAGCCTTCCATTGCAGTCGTTGTTAATTATATTCTGGCGGAATTGTTCTTTAATCAGTGTCACATAACAAGTTCGAAGATGGCGACGAACTGCCTATATGTACGACGAATATTGTAACAAAACACATTTAGTACTGGTATAATCAGCCAGGAACTATATATAGGTTTAATGATTCCTAATGCTTCCGCGGCTGTCTTCGTTCATGATGACTTTCGGGTTATGCCGCGGTGTTTATTTAATTACCTGAGCTTTCTGCTGGTATCCTACAGCCTTCTTCAGAGATACTGTTTATGTTGAAATATGTTCACTATGGATGTGGAAGAAAATGAACAACTGCCATTTCTCGATATCCTGGTTCACGAGCGAGGCGATGGAAGTTTAGATCATACGGTGTGGCGCAAGGATACCCACACTAATAGATATCTGCACGCCATGTCGCACCATCACCTGACAACCAACAGAGGCGCATTAACACCACTGAACTTAGAATGAGGACGGTATGTTACTCGGAAAGTCTGAAGTAAAAAATGGAAAAATATTCCGAGCCAACGCCTGTAGTAAATATGACATCAGAATGGTTTTAAGACCCGCCCCCCCCCCCCAAAAAAAAACACGGAAGACGTCAACCAATCCCATGATATGAATGTGCCAACAAAATTCGCCTGTCTCCCACACATACAGGGTATCACTGACCTGATTGGGAAACTTTTAAAGCAGGTGGAGGTGCGAATAGAATATACTGCTAACTGCAATCTTGGCCAGTCATTAACCTAGGTAAAAGACACATTACACCCACATCAGCTTAATGGTGTTTACGAAATCCCCTGCAGCTGTGGCAGTGTTTACATCGGCGAGACAGGCCGCACTGTGGCGGAGAGACTTAAAGAACATATCCGCCACTATAAATAAAAACAACAGTGACAAATCCGCCGTAGTTCGCCATGCCGTTAACACCGGGCATGAAATAAAATTTCAAGACACGAGGCTGCTGTGGAGAGGTGGTGCAGTGGTGGCCCCGACGGGTGAAAGAGGCAGCAGAAATTTTAAAGAATACGAAAAACATCAATGAAGATAGCGGCCTTTTACTCTGCGATGCTTGGCGCTCGTTGCTATGACAATATAAACAGTATCTCTGACGAAGGCTATAGGATACCAGCCGAAAGCTCAGGTAAATAAGTAAGCAACCAGGCATAACCCAAACGTCAATTAATTATGTATAGGTTATTAAGAAACAACATGTTGTCTACACAAGTCTTATAGATTTAAGTTGTT
Organism: Vandiemenella viatica; assembly: GCA_031002005.1. NCBI lineage: Eukaryota > Metazoa > Arthropoda > Insecta > Orthoptera > Morabidae > Vandiemenella > Vandiemenella viatica. The sequence continues at coordinate 23,726,051 of JARYHS010009186.1, forward strand.
TCCTGGATTTGATAACGATTGTGTGTATGCCTGCGTTACCCGAAAGTACTTTGTAGTTGGTTGACCAGTTATCAGCGTAATGCTTCATGTTTCATTGACATGTTAACTGAAATCCCTTTTGGGTGATTGTTACCATCTGAGCATTACATCCGATAGTACATGCATTCAATACCCGTTGTAGCCACCCATGTTATGCTTTCCCGCTGTTCGCCGATGTCATTAATGATGAATGCACTGTGGTGACACTAAAAGACCATTCCAGTATTTTCTGCCATTCCTCGCCCGCAATACACTCTTGACTCTAATGACTTACACACCGACAAGTCGGAAATGTCTACGCAAAAAAAGTACCTGCTAACAATGCACACATTGTTATGTGACAACACTTTAGTTGTATAGAAATAATATCCTTGTTCCACTTCGATGCTGTGTTTAGCTGCTGCCGAACTCTTCGTCTGTCCCAAACAGTCTTGAAGTGACCATCGCCCTGTGTGTGAAATGCAATTAATTTTACATTAAAAGGGAATGATACGCATGTCTGGAGTTTTTAAACAGTCTTTTGCAACAGTAACGCTGAGATAGCATCCTCCTCAAGAAGAAGAAGTAACCAAAATCCTTCACATGGTCCTCCGAATGAAGAAGCCTCTGTTTGTCCAACTCAGTCAACAATATCAGCTGAAGTTGAACGGCCTGGTGGCTCGGTGTTTAGGGCCTCTGAAGGAGACAAAGAGTAGGTTTAAGATGTATCTTTGATAAAAAAAAGGACCAATTAACGACACACCTGCCATTTAGCCTGAGTCTATTGCACACAAAGGATTAATTAACTGCAATTGCACACAACGGACCAATTGACAGCACTCCCCATCCCCTGCTCATGACTCACGAACACGTGAACTTATTAAACTCAGTTACCATAGTTAGAACCGGTGTCCATAAGAGCTGTGTTTAAGCCACACACACCCACCGCCCCGGCGTCCACACGAATTAACATCAATTCAGCTGCCGCCCGTATGACTCATGAACACGTGTTGTGTGTAAATCATCCCAGCACACGATCTTGGCACATAAACACGTGTGATAACTGGTCACTACTTCACAGAATTCCTGTTCGTCTCTGAGCAGTTCCACATCTTCTGCCTGCAGCTGTTTCACCATATGTCGTCAATTTCAGTTTTTCACGTCTGTGCATCAGCTGAACGCCGGCGATTCCAAGATGCTGACTTTGGACCTGGAAACACAACGTGATTTCGAGCCTGTTGTGGTACTTGAAAAAGTGGGCTACAACATGATCACAATGGGACGCGCTGATCAGGTAGTCTGGTGCTGTGTCCAATATGTTGCTGGCGGTGGCCAGACCATCATTCCACTCGGCGAGCATACTGGTTCCTGCCAGACGGTGTCGTGGGCATAAACGTTATGCTTTCACCACAGTGCTGATACTGCCAGCGGCATCTCCACATGGCAGAACCTCATCGACGCGAAGCCTGCAGTGGCTGCATCCTTGTCCGTCAGGAAAAAGTGAAGCTACAATGCCTCCATAAACTACAAGTTATTTGTAGCCGAGTTGGCGGACAAAGTGCTGTGTAACTACTATATGGCGTCAGTGCCGAATGTAATCGATATGCAAGTCAACAATATTCAGCCTAGTCATGCGTCATACACTTTGTGCAACCAAGAAATGAAGTTATTGGATATAAAAATTTGATTGTATTTAATGATGTCAACAACATTATAACCAAGAATTTTCAACTTGGTGAGGATATGAGTGATAAATAAAAAAGCATGAAATTTAATTTAATGTTTTTTTTTATTTCACCCACCATTAAGCAATTAAAAATACGTTTTTAACTGTACATATAGCATTGAAAAATTAATGTGCTTTAAATTTTTTTATCAAATTACTTTCTTGAGTTCTCATAGTGAAGGACATCTTAAACCTTCTATTTTGTAGTAGGTCTTCTTCCTGGTAATCTTCTGGAACCGTTGTGCCTTCTCCCGTCCTTTCACATAAATAATTGCATCGTCTTCGTTGGTGATTGCATTTAGAACAGTGCATAGTTTGCTGAAAGTAACTCCATCAGTGTTCCAAGGTATTCGATTGTAATTATGAGAAACTGATGGTTCATCACCTCCACGTTTATGTGACAATACACTAATGCAATGTGTAGCGATAATATTGTCAGATCATATTAAACACACAGCAACTTCTTTGAAAATAAAGATAACTTCTTTCGTCTTGAGTCCAGGAAGATGTCCGGCATGGTAATAAGATGGAACGTCGGGGCATTATCCTGTTTTGTATCAGCTTTGGCACCACACCAGTTAGAGGTATGTGTTCTACAAAACGATCACGCAGCATCAGACAGTATGCAAATGTGTAGGCAGGGAAAATCTCACTGCTATCAAATTCCATACGTATATCTATGGGTCCAATCTTCATTGCTTCATTTTGTTGTGAACAGTCAATTACAACTAGGTGAATATCCAACAAATTCTTCACGTTTTAGTAGTCGTCAGGGATGATCATGTTCATAATAAGACTGCTTGAATCTTGCACACTTGTCATACAGCATAGTAGTTTTGTTTTTCTTAAAGTCTAAATTCATATTCTCATACGGTAATTCTGCTTCATTTAGGAACACTTGCGCACTGCGGAGGTGGCAATGATAAAACTTGGCTGCCATTTCTTCCGTGTTACGTTTCCCGTTTGTTTGAAAACTACAGTAATAGATTTCTCCAGCTGCGTTGTCGTATCCAAAGTCCAAACTTGTGTCTTGCTTATATGAAGTGCTGGATATTCAAGCAGGTCCCAACTTCTGGAATGAATACATTGTGGTTTCCCCCTTTCCACAATATTATTAAATGTAAAGTAAATGGCATATGCGGTTGATGAATCAGAAACTGTTTATGAATCACCGATTCGTCTAATTCCACACTAGAAGTTATATCATGTAGCTCATCAATTCTTTAAGGTACAGCCTAACGACTGTAGGAAGAGCACCCCAGCAGGTATTAACCATTTCACTGTAGGTTCATTATTGACAACTGCACGACTTTGCACTTGTTGTTATACCGAGCGTTGATTCTTTACACGTAGTCACAGAGTTATAGTTTCTTCTCTAATATCCACTAGATCACCGTCCAGGTAGACAACTCTAATGTGAATATTATTGAGCGTTTTCACAGTGATAGGGAGATAAATGACATTTGAAGGTACTTCTACAGTCTTGTACCCTGACGCTACTGTTGTAAAAAACCTCGTGTACGTTGACGGAACTTCCTGCCTGTATACACACACTACACTCCCGAAATATTGTGTTAACTTTTAATATCAACACAGTGTAATCCGAAGTAAGACATCCAGGTTTCAACACACGTTTCGAAAAACGGAGCTGTGATCCAATTGAGTTTGGTTTACTGAAGACAATTTTTTTCACGGGCGTTTGTATCTCACACTTGAGTTAATTGTTGTTTGCTCTAATAAACAATTTCTCGTTATTAGTCTGTTTAACTAAATAATTTGCCAAGTCGTCAATGGCGTAAGATCCTGTGGGTGTATCAATCACTCTTTTCTTCAAGTAATGAAATTTGCAATTTGACTCGTCAATGTTCAGGATCTAGTTGTATGTTTGATAATCCACTAGTCCGATTGAATACTCGCCTTGACTCAAATCTATTGGTGGAAAGTAATCACAACTCAAAACTGAGTTATTACCAGACAGGCAGCGTGTCGCAGACAAGTGTTACTGTAACTGAGTATCATGCAAGACTAATGTAAACCATTTTCGTACAAGAACTTTAAACACGAGTGACCACATATGTGTGTGCCGTTTTCCTGGTGACCTTGCACTTTGTACAGTATTGTGTTGCCCGCGAGGTACCGCTGCAAGTCAAATGCGGGGTTGTAAGTAATCAAAACTGTCGAAATATTTAACTGTACCGTCTTTGTACTTGATGTACGCAACCCAATGTGTTCCAGCATTATCAGAGTGCCCAAGTTCACCATTCCACATTCACGATCGCGAATTTTTTCAGGTAATACATCACGCAAAAAAAAAACACGAAAATGACGTATATGGTGACGCTTTTCATATCTAGGTATATCATCGTCCGTCAGCGGCTTGACCGACTTTTTTTTCTTCAATCTTGATCCGCTTTTTCTGTATGGTTTCAAATATAGACCTTTTCCCTTCATTTGAATTGATTCCACTGTTTCAGTATGCTGTTTATCTTCAACCAACTGCTTCTTTTGCTTCTTTGACAGCTGTGACTACATTCGAGACTGTTCCTACAAGAGCTCCAACAGCTGCAATCCTGCAAAAATAGATATTAACGGAATGATACTGCCCTTCTTCATCTTCTTTTTAATAACTACACCCAGCTTTATCTTAGCACGCATAGATCTGTTTACTAGAAGAACCACAGTACGTTCTCCAAACTTTGCTTCTTTAGCCTTCATTCTGTTTTTAGCCTTCTCTGCGAGAATACGATCGGCATTAGGTTGGTCCACGCCCTGTGCATATGCAATGTTATGTTCTCTACACGCAGCATCTAATGGATTGAATCCAGATTGACCAAGTTTCAAGGGCTTTTCCAATTTTATTCCAGGTCCACGAATAGCACTCTATCAATGAGCTTGTTTAGGAAGCAACGACCCTTCTTCTTCATCGTAGGAGGCATTGTTCTCGACTGACTGTCTTTACATTTCAGCTCGCCTATATACACGCAGAGCGGCTTGAAAACCCTGTCAATATCCGCTTCAAACAGCAATCAACATTACCAGTGAATAATGCAAATGATTAATATATTTTTCTCGTGCTTCCAGCCGTGTTAAGATGTCATATTTTCAAAACGTCCCGCAAATATGACATCTTAACACGGCTGGAAGCCCGAGAAAAATATATTAATATTCAACGCCGTGAAAAATTACGATCCTACAATGCAAATGATGCTTACATTAACCGGAAGAAGAAGAAAGAACCTTTGTTCCCCGAGACAGTGAGAACAATTGTGTGTGAACCTTAAAATTTTGTGGTAAAAGCAACCTAGTGCTATCCCTCCTGGCACACCCCAATAGGCTTAGATCTGAATATGTAGGGCCTATATGTGTTTTCAAAGTCACCATACCAACCAAAGTAACAGTTACTAGAAGTAATACTGAAAACCCTTAAAGGAATTCGGTATTTAACATTTAACGATAGTCAAAATGTACCGCTGCCCAGTGCTCTACCAAATTCTGTGTTTGTGTTTGGCGACGTTTCATGTGAAAAGCAGAATAATATACGAGACTACTTTTGTACGGGTAGACATCGGTTAGTTGATTCCTTCTACTTGTGTCAGACATACAGTCGGATACCCAAACAGTTGATTAGACACAACGCCAACTTGATTGTACTCTTTAAACAGGATGATATAAACCTCAAACACATTTACACGTATAATGACCACGTTGATACCGAGTTTAAAAATTTGTGTGGACACTGCCGGAATGCAAGTAAACATGGATTTGTGGTTATTGAGAAAGACTGTGACATTTATCACGGACGGTACCGCAACGGATTTGATTCATTTTTGAATAAAAAGTCAAGCACATTAGGTAACTCCATCATTACAACCATGGACACGTTTAGTAGAACATCATCGATACAGAGCAAGAGAGTATTGGTGCACTCACCTCAGCACATGGTTCTCACAAAAGAAGGAAGTTTGGATTGTCAAGGGCGAATACTCAGACACGTAGTCGAACCCATCGTAACAAAACGATATGCTAACAAAGGAATTAATGATGTTTTTAAAAACGATGGAAGTGATTATGGTTGAGAATATTGTCGCAACGGACACGTTTCAAGATAATGGATATTTACTAGATATGGGCTTAAATCATTGTGAAATCCCTGTCGATGGTTTAATCCTCTCATTAGTCAAACCGAAAATGGTTGGGGTAAGACTGAATTGGGGATACGCTATCTGAATTGAGCCGATAAACTTAGTGTTTTCCGCGCATATAAGCCCTACGAAGCATTTACAGCACAAGTGACTTTGAGATAACCTGTCATAAGCTTCATTCAGTGTATAAATATAGATAAAGTAACAACTAAACATGGAATCATAAAAGCCAGGATTGCTATTCGACACAAGTTACTCGAAGAACGGCCAGATCGATTATAAACAATATAATTCAGTGGATTCGTTAAGACCTGTGATCGATACTATGGAAACGATTTTCTTACCTCAGCGTCTTCAGCAGCAGCAGAAACATTCTGATTCAATCAAAGAGTTCTTGAGTTCACTAAAGCGAAGTCAACGAGATTATGATTCAGTATGTGGTGTTCGAAAGAAGAATGATTCTCTATTGATTGGAAATTCACCCATGTCTATTGGAGAAGATGTGGTTGTAATAGATGGCACTGAATATGAGAGAACACAACGGTTAATCGAACTGGATTTTTTTTAACCAAAACATATACTAACAAGGACTTGAAAAGGTATTTGGAAATATTAAACACCACCAGTGCCGACAGAGTAAAATTTAATCCATCCGGTAAAGTTCGGAAACCTTCAAAGAATGACGCGTATAAAAACATAATCTCTAAACTTGTACAATTCCAATAATAACACACACGTAATGACAGTCAAATATTGAAATGGAAGCTGGTGCGTTACAACGCAAAAACTTCCGCACACTCTGGGAACAAATATTTTACCCAGCTATTTGGTGTCATGTTGTCAGTCTGTCTGCTTATTATGGTCTTCTCCCCATGAGGGAAGATGTGTATTGGGACGACCCCAACGAAGTCGTTGAACGACTAAAGTTACTTCCATCGTCCACATCAGCAGTACATACGACACACATGAAATGACATTTTATAAGTGATTAAAGAACTTTGTGAGAGAATCATCATAATGTTACATGTCGCAGAGCTCCAGAGAGCTGCAAGAAGAAATTTCTCAAGACGCTGTGTAATCATCAAAGGACTTGACTATCTGTGGCAAGCTGATATTGTAGAAATGATTGCATATTCTCGTTAAAGCAGTGGCTACATATTCAAAGTTTTGCGTGGGCTCTAGCTCTTAAGAACAAGACAGCAAGTGTAGTGGTCGACGCTATGAAGTTGTGATCGTGCCCTTACAGAGTGACAACGGAAAAGAGTTTTACAATTCAAAGTTTAAGGAACTCATGCACTCAGCCATGGTATGATCACTAATGAACATATACTCATCCTAAATCATCAATAGTTGAACGACTCAATAGAACTATCAAGAATGAAATGTGGCAAGAATTCAGCAGACGTGGTTCACATCGGTGGATTGAACTTCTTCCTCAGTTAATATCTAATTATAATAATAAGTGGCACCGGAACATTAATATGAAACTTTGTTACGTTATAGATAACTCACTACTACTTTCAACAGTGTACAGTTATATTACGCTCATTACTCCTGCAAAATTCAAAGTTGGTGATCATGTTTGGATTAGTAAAAATATGATCTTGGTGATGTGGCTAGGTTTTGATAGGCACAGAACATATGAATTCATAAACAAAGATTTAAAAAGAAAAATGTAAAAAATGTGTACAATTTTTTTTAATAAGCTTATGTTTCTAAGAAGGATATTTTAGTCCCACATTGACCTAGTGCATATCGCTCAGTAAACTGAGTCTATGATTTTTAGTCTATTTTACAATGTTTTTAGATATTATACAAGTCACATGAGCATATCACTCAGCAATGTGCACCCGCCACAGATATAACCTATGATTTTTATTTATGTTCGTACAATAAGTCCAGTTTTACAAAGCAGATCGCTCAGAACAGCATCAGTATATACCATGCAGGCAATTTCTACTTTAACCGCCATGATTAGAGCATATCGCTGAACGAACTTACAGAACAAGTAAAGTAATTATTTGTCTGTATTTCTACTCTATCCTTACTATGTTTTCGGGCTATGTATCGCAATGATTTTCTGCTCACTTGTGGTAGTAGAAAGGGTGTTGCTAGGTAATCATATTTATAGCTTTCCATTTACCATGTTATTAATTTTGATATTAATGATTTTTGATGATCTCATCAACGAAATAATTTTAATCATTTGATTTTACCAAATAGGAAGAAGGTGCAAAATGATATGCTATCTTCCATTATTAGTGTAAACTCATAACCTGACAGATTTATTCAAACTAAACATTGAATGCCTACAGACGTCGGTGAACTTTACAATTAATTTAATACATGAAAATCAAATGTTCAAACAAAAATCAACACCGAGACTTACAATATGAGGCATAAGACGTTAATTTTAAGCAAACACAAACAACAGTAACATATCTATCTGAAATTTAAGCACTATGTCAAGATGCTTATTTATAAAGCTGTTCACAAATACAAGCTTATAGAAATATATTCAAAGAGGGCGCCATTAAGTCTAGGACTTGAAATAAAATATTATTTTCTGATTGATAGGATTTTAAGAAAGTCTTCCCGTATCGAGTCAGATTGCTCACAGCCAATAATACGCCCAGAAAGGTTGTCGGAGAGTGATACTCAGAGGCGTTCACGGGTCGAGGAATGCGTAACACAGTTCTTATTAATGGCTGAAGGTCTTTACCGTTTATGCAGCAGCTGTGGCACCAATGGTGGTAACATGCACACTTCCTTCAAACAACAGCAACAGGTACCGCAAGCCAGACGTGACATAAACCATCCAGTTCTAAGTCTCATCGTAATCGCAGATCCGGCGGTGGCGTGACCTGTCTGTCCACCAGACATCACCGCAAGACCTCCTTCTCTCGCGATGTTGGATCGGAATCCCCCTTCCAACCCCATCGAAATCCAATCCGTGGGCCCGTGGGAGATTTGGACCCAGAACACACCAAACAGCTCGTTATATTTTGTAACATGCCCGTTCATTGGGAGTTCACAAGCCACGTGATTCACACTTGGATCTACCATAACAGCCTCACGCCGAAAATATCCGACCTTCTCCGAGTTTTGCTTACCACCAAATTTTTCCACTAACGTACGGCACAATAGATCGAATTATCCACTTGACCGGAGAGGGGTCAGTTAGGCGATACCTGCTGCAGAAAAGCGGGCTTTCCCTCGCTGTTGAGAGATATGTTGCTACCCACCTCAGGTGTGAAAGGGTCTCGATTCACCGTTACAGGTGGCTACCTCCCAGACTTAAAACGAAAATACTTTCGAGAAAAATATTCCAGCCCTCCTATCAATATGAATTGTTGTTGCTATTTATAACACTGTACGAGTCTCGTTACACACTTATGGACTCGATTCAAATCCAATAGTGCACTGCTACTATTAACAGCATTTACAGTGACCTACACAGTGCACTATACATATATTTACACGGATAAACGGTATATTTCATCTTTACACATACATTATTCACAAACATTCACACATTATTTAAAAACTCAGGTAAACTTTTGTAACCCCACGGTAGGGTTTCCATCCCGCCGGGGAAAACATACTGCTTTTCGTCCGTCCTAGACAGACCCAGTTTGAATATTTGCCGAGTGTTTACAGTATGGAGGAAGAAACCTATTCTTCGCTGCAGCTGGAATTTTGGTGTGGCTCCATGAAGGCAATTTACATAGTTTTCCATCTGCAGCTTGCGTGTGACGGAGCGAGCCAAACCCTTGGCCTGTCTAGAGGTTTGACCCGACTCTAGCCGGAATGTGTACATCTTCGACCGCAACACAGCAAACTCCACAATAGGGATGCCGTTCGCCTCGTCCTTCATAACACCGACCACCTTCTCGTTATGGGACTCTATCCCGAAAGGGTTGTCGGTACTATATCCAGATGTGCCAAACTCATCCTTGTTGCGGAGCATCACTTCATATGGATCACAGTTCATCATGTAAATGAAGATTTCCGTGTCCATATAAAGCAGCTTGTGGCTTCAAAAGCTAGGAATAGCGAATTCATAATGATATCGATACATCCTAACTTTTGGAAAGGTCAAGAATACAAATTCCGACATACACAGGTTTTGTTATAGAGGATGCGCACTTTAGCCATTTCCAGAGCTACAAAGTCTTCACGAAAAACGGTCATGTGTTTCAATCTGGGTGATGCTACTATTTGCGGGCAGCGCGGCAACCCGCCCAACCGGTACACAATTACACGTCGCGGTGTCTACGAATATCCTCCATAGTTTTGCCGAAAATGGAATTGTTCATCAGTTTATAGAAATCTCTCTCGAAATCTGTGTTTGCTTGTCGGCGATAATCCGTGTTGAGTGAGACGTAGTCTTTCAACCACGGTGACTGATTGAAAGAAATCATGCGATGTATTTGGCTCACTTGCAACTCCTAGCCTACACATTGGTAGAGGACTCGGTAATGGAGTATGTACCGTATCTTGTTCTACAGTGTGGTCATCAACTTGGGGAGCGTAGAACCTACCGGGGCTTTGGACATGGTGGTAGGTCTGCTAGAACGTCATGTTTATCCTGAGGAATCGTACAGTCTACCTCCAACACGAATCCCCTAGGCGATTCGGATGCAACTCTCATAAAATCTATGCTCGCAATCTTATTGGCCAATAACCAGTGAAACCCGCCAGATGTAGATACTCAGACATGGTCCAGCCGTACAGATTGTTCACGTCGAAGTACATGATAAAATTGTCTTGCGCCTCGCAGTTGTACCCCGACGTGAACTTGTAATTTGCCTTGGTGTATTTATAGACGCACTGGCAAATACCTCCGCGAATTCCGCGTTCGAAAAGGAACAGCATGACGATACCTGTCAGAAGGTGCAGTTCGATATGTATGATCCTTAACATGGCCTGCCACGTAAGGCCTGGAGATGTAAGGTAGTGAGCAGGATTATCCAATCATAAACTCCTAAATTTTTTAAAACAGATCTGCAAGGAACCGCATATCTGAGTCCATGTGCATACCTGCATATTCGACCAAAGACTGGATCCGGAAATTCTGGCCGAATTTCACCCCGTTTCTGACTTTTTCCTAATCCTTTCTATGTCAACGATGCGAGCAGATGCCAAAACAATCTGACTTTTCTTTACTTCATATAGTTTTACAAAATCTAACATTGTTTATAAATCAGCTTTTGTCAATAACTTTAAATTGAAATACGAACACTTAAGCAAGACGTTTAAATCACGTATGAGAGCTCACATTTCCGTCTACCTGCTAGCCCAGTTCAGTTTGTTACCCAATGTTTTGCCAAGATCTTTTACATTTCATATGTTCCCCACCTTACAATCATAATAAATCTGCAGTGTTTTTTATTTAGGTATCTAATAAGCTGCAGGTACAAAAAAAACGTCAGTACTGGCGTGCAACTTAAAAATAATTAAAGCCAGCTAAGGCGGAGTAAATATTCGGGAATGGAGTTCAGAATAATTATTCAGTTTATGGACTATATACAGAATAACAAGGAGTACCAGGTTTGAATAGTAAGTATAATGCAGCCCTTAACAACAACCAATACATCACTTCAGTATGAGAATTCTCATTTCACTAATTCTATGGTTCAGTTTCAACACTGTACCCTGATATACACAGTTACAAATTTCAATACGATTTTATAAAATAGAAGTTATAGTTTTTGCGGATGAGTGGTAACACTCTGGGAGCACGCGGGTTCGAATCCCGTTGCAGCCGTCCAGATTTCTGAATTCCGTGGTTGCCCGCAGTTTTTTAATTTCGTTGTCTAGTGAGATCCGGGTTCCAGCCTTGGGGATTTTAAAACTCGACCTTCCAGGTACGCCACGTTAAACTGTAGGTCCCTTGGACTTCTTAAAACTTGAGCAGTTGAATTTGATTATAATGAGGGATCTTAGCTCATGGAGCCTCCAGTTCGACTCCCCAGTCTATAGGCTGGCGGTTCAACTGGAAGAGATGTGAAATTGAGGTTCGTGTTAATAATTAGGCCTCGCGGGAATTAAGGTGTCCTTTGTGGTGACTGCCACACGTCTCACACGTGTTAATGAGTGATACAGACGGCAGCTGAATTGTGGTTAATTCGTGTCGACACCGCGTGGTGGATGGGGGTGGCTTATACACAGCTCTTACAGACACCGCTGAACTACGGTAATCGGGGTTACATGTGTGAACAGATGGTAAGGGGGGGGGGGGCGGTCAATTGGTCCATTGTGAGTCAATTGACTTCAATTAATCCATTGTGTGGCAATTAATCCTTCCTAGTCAGAACTCTAACAATCTCCCTACTATAAAGATCCTCACTTCGAATCCCTGTGTCAGTGAGGATTTTCATAGGTTTTTAATTCAGCCTTCACTTCTGGCACTGCATGGTGTGAAATGTGATGTTCGACAGAACGCTTCCGTGGTTCGGATTCCACTCTAATACCCAGACGCCTATACATGGTAGGATTGCCGGGTTAAGCTAGGCGGCTACGATATGGGCGGAAGGCAGCTGTTAAGAAATCCTGTCACCATGTAACTACGACAACACGAATTTACTATGCTAGACAAGGCTGTTATTTCTTAGATTCATTATTGTTTCAAGATCAAGTACATCCATGAACGGAAGTGCAAACACCGAGAGTCGCGTTTGTACACTTTCTTTATTCTCTTATGAGCACCATATCAATACCAGAGGATATCATAACTAGCAGCCACCGACACTCCATCCTCACACCCTGTGCTTCCCTCTTGCCAGTGGCTACCAGTTGCCGCTACCTGGGGATGAGCGCATAGCACCGCCACCATCGACACCAACGATACTCACCGTGATGTCATGGTGTAGCGCGCTACTGGAGGTCTGCATGAGTCTGACTGTTTCCGCTAGGTAATGTGATCCAGCTTCTACGCTTGATTATGCAGATCGGTTTTCGTATTGCATAGTGCAGTGTTTTCATGCCCCGTTGTATGGAATAAACTTCACAGAAATCAAACCAATAGATTTATTTTAGTAAAAGAGTGGAAGAAAATAGCAGTTGAACTTTGATCTACAGCTAAATGACGTAAAAACACATATTATGAACTGATTTCTTGTTTATTTTTCAGTAAATGCAATCATATTTCTTCTAAATAACTTTATATATTTTGGCCTAACTAGCTTTATTAATGATTAATTTTGTGTTTAAATGCAAATACTGATTCATTTAAAGAGTATCATTTAATTTCTAGCAACTGCACACATAAATTAAGTTAACAATATACTTATAATTACAACGGTTTTTATACTTATTGCTTTACGATTAGTCGACGTCGAAGTCATTAGAGGCGTGATGGGACTGGTGACAAGGAACGGGAAGGAATTCTGCCGTGGCCTTGGAAGCGTCCCGGTATTCGCCTGGAGTTATTTGGGGAAACCATGGAAAACCCAAATCTGGATGTCCGGACGGGGATTCAAACCCGCGTCCTTCCGAATACGAGGCCAGAACGTTAACCGTTCACCCACAATGCTCGGTAATTACAATGGTATTTTATATTTCACATCGATTATTGTATGAAATATTAGGTACAGATATTTATAAATTCGACAAATAAGGAAAATTTTGTTTTAATTTTACAAGAAATTAGATAGTCACAAACAGATAAATCACAACTAATTAAATACCGCAAATGGAATAGTTATCTACAATTAAAGACTTGATTGACTACTCAAAATATTCCATTACAAATTAATTTTGTTCTTTTGGATGATGGGTTATGCGAACGTATAGGTCCTAAATAACATCTTGATGGAATTTGAGGGAGTTCTCAAAAATCTGTCCAATAGCTCTCTTTAACAGTTACTACATTATGCAAAATCTAAACCATTTTAAATTGTGGCTTCTAGTAGGGTTTGGAAAATACTGATAAACTATAGCAGTTATACTTCGACATAGACCTTCATGTTCACCGTGGCCTGCGCTGTATGATTTTTTTTTCCATCGACCACGAGATTGAGCTTCATCGCGACCACGTTCTTCCTCTTGACCGTGACCTGCTCGGCACGTTTATACCCTAAAGGTGGCTCCCGCCGGCCCGTGATATTGCCGTCTCAACAGCGGGTCGCGGGAAGAGAGCCATCTGCTGCGGCAGGGATGGCACGCCTCAATCCGTCGAACAGACGGTGTCATCAAAGGCTCGAGTAGTGGTGCGTTGTTGTATAGGCCACATAGTAGGAACTAGGCAACGTGGTAGCGAGGGCTTGTCTGTGGCGCGTGCTCATCCGTACAATTCAGCTTATCTACAAAACCACTGGCCGTGGGAAACCACCTTAACTGCAACCCCTCCCTCCTTTCGAAGGACAGAGTTGTCTATATACCAAACTAGACGCGTCCAGACCTGCACACCTTGGTCACTCACAATTTCCATTTCAAGATTGTTTTGATTGATTCTTTCTCCTTAATTTTAGCAGGTCTTAAACACGTGTCTTTTAAGAGCTACACAAACCTGCTTGAATTTTTTTCCCTCAATGCTTTTGTTAAAGTTCAGTTGATATCATGTGAAATGTTCAGCCATCCTCTTAAAACAGTAAACATGTATATATAGTTCATTCTTTATTCAACGCAGGGGACATCCACCTCAGATTAAATTTCCCAGGAAGCCCCCGTCAACTTACGGCGGAGGAGAAAAAGAAGAAGATCAAAGGGTGAGAACAAAATGAAACGTGTTACGGTAAGGAGAGGTTCGCGGGCATTGCGGTGGATACTGGCTACGCACCTGATGGAGATGTACCTCCAGACGGCGAGCGTGAGTGTGAGACAGACGCTGACGGAGTGCAGGACTAGCGAGAGGTGGGCGTGAGCGAGGAGCAGAGCCGCCCAGCCGTACGGAAACTCCCTCTGCTCGGGCAGCACGACGTACATGTACACAGCGACGGGGACGTACTCGAGCATGAGCAGCATGTCGGCGACGGCCAGCGCCGTCAGCAGACGGTTGATGGGTGCCGCGGAGAGCTCTCGGCGAGTCAGCACTGCCACGTTGAGGGCGTTGGCCGCGGTGCCCAGCGCGCACACCAGCAACGCACAGTAGCCGTGCGCCTGTCTGTACAGCAGCAGCGCGTCCCGCAGGGCTCCGCCGCAGTAGCAAGCAGACCTGCAGCATCGCGGTCAGCGTCACTGTGGATCATCGGCTTACACGATCAGAGAACAGCGCGTTTTTGTAATGCTTGCATTTGACACAGTCGAAGTAAACATTCTAAAACTGAACCAACCTGCTATGCTGGTTTACCAATAGATCTGTTTCTTGGAGTATATTCCAAGGGGAATGATACTGCTCCAATAAGTGCTCAACGCAAAACAACGTAGATGTATAAGACTTTATTATAACAGCATGTTTGACTACAGGATATGTCGATTGTAAGAGCTATCCGTTTTTATTACTTTTCTTGATAAAGTAATAAGTCATTATGAGTATTGTTTTAATATCCTGTTAGCATAAGGCCGCATCCTAGGTACGCTACAAAAGATGTAGAGAAAGCATTTGACAGGGTCTGGCATAAAGGCCTTCTTCTACAACCTTCATCTGTACAACGTTCCGACAAACTTATACATCTTCTACATTCCTATCTAACAGGCAGGAAATTCTTCGTATATCATGAAAATGTAACCAGCACATACAAAGTTATAGGAGCAGGTGTACCACAGGGTAGTAGCCTGGGCCCTCCACTGTACACTGGATACGCCAACGATGGTCACAAAATTACGGAAATACAAATGTCATTATAGGCAGACGATATTGCGGCATTTGCCTGAAAAAAAAAAAAACAACCAATCTGCGCAATACGGAAGGTCCAAAGGCACTTGGATAAACTAACCCAGTGGTGTAACCTCTGGAGGATTAAAATAAAAAACTTTAAATCTCAACCAATCATCTTCACCACTAAAATAAAACTACCAGACATCAAACTGCAAATCGCAGGATTTAATATTCACTGGGTGGACCACATCAACTACCTGGGACTGCGACTAGATAAAAGGCTGACGTGGGGTAGGTACATTGCAGAAGTTAAAAATAAATCTCGTGCTAAACTAGCCTACCTCTACCCACTGCTTAGAGGTGAAGGCCTATCCACGGAGACTAAAATCCTCCTTTACCGTGCGATCATTCAACCCACCTTCCTGTAGGGGTCGGAAATATGGAGTATGGCGGACGACTGTCACGTTAAAAAAACTGTAGGCGCTGGAAAACAGAGAGCTGCGCATCATCCTGGACGCTCCCAGATACCTGCCTAACAGGGAAATCAAGATAGCGCTCAGCTACCCAAAAATAGACGAAGTTATAAAAGCCAAATCAATGATCTTCTACAACAAATGCTCACATTCCATTTACCCGCTCATCGCAGCAATCGGTGATCAGTCCCATGAGATGAGGGAAGTCAAACGCCCAAAGCTCACACTTTCCAGGCAATTCAACTTATAACCTCAACTTTTCCACCAACAACCCAAGCCACCCAATAGTTTTGTAAAAAGGTCCCTCAACAGTTAGAATGTAGTCCCAAAAATAAATGTCGTATATAAAATCAGATCCCCACTACACTGTAAGAAGGCCACTGTAAAATAAACACCCACCCTTATTCTAAATAGGATCAACCCAAATTCAATTTTGGATCCGTTGTAAATATTAATTAGTAATTAACCCTCCATTATCATTACAAAAAATATAATAATAATTTAAAAATCCCTAAACATGACTTAAGCATAAAGATATTTCATTATTTAGATTTAGAAAAGTGAAGTAGCGTATCCTGGCTCACGAAACTCAGTATGGGTTCTGACCAACCAGATGACGATGGATGTATGGACAGCTTCAGGTGACAAAACACAAACACAGGTATACTTACTGTTCTGTCCTACGTGAGCTTCATTTGTAGCGCTGCCTGTCTGACGCTACAAGGGGCGACGTATGAATTTGAAACCTGTTTCTATCTTATCACTGTAGCACGCACGACAGGCACTGGCTAGAAGTGTCTGCTACTACGAGGTTAGGTTAGGTTTTAGCACGATATCGCAAAATTTTGCAGAAATTTTAATATCTGAAGTGTCCAAGAGGCGCTCAAAGTGGGACATGACGGAAAATAATTACCACAACTGGTATATTTCTGATAAAGAGTGGATGGATGTGGCCAAGGCAGTGGGCTCAACGAGTAATCATATTTTTATCTAAATTAGAAAAGTTCAACGATATGTTTGCTTATCTGGAGCTTAGTTCAGTGTTTTATATTTTGCTTACCTATGAATGTATGCAGCTATTTCGTATGTGTGTTGTGGATGTATGCAATTTAGTGTGCTCAGAGTATGTGATTCGAAATCTCCTTTCTGCTTGTCCTATATTTGACCAATTGCATGTTATTTCATACATTTATGCTTCTACATATGGGGCCTGTTTGCTGTATGGCTTGTGTATTTATGCTTGTTGTAACTTTATTTCATGCTGGAAACTCTCTCATTGTGTGTGGCAGATTAATGCTGTTTTAAGCATCGGCCTATATGTACGTTTCTGGTGTCTTTCAGCTGAACCTATTTTTTACAGTATTTGGTTTCCCTCGTGTATTTTATTGACAGTAATGAGTCGTCCATAACATCCCTTATAGTAAATTAATTTCCTCACTTCTAATTCATTGCTCTTCAGTATTTGCTGTTAAGACAGAGAAATTCTGTCAGAAACAAGTAAAGTTGCACTGACTTATATATATGGCTTCTACTGTAATTTACCATAAATCTTTTATGTCTGGAAATGAAAACTGTGTACCCTCGGGAATGAGGAGTGTGGTTGTGGTTCCATACAGCACCGAAATCTGGATGTCAATTTCTATTTTTAATCTCATTCATTAGGAGCTTAATCACTTTGTGGCAAATGGCTATTATAATGTGTTTTCAGGTTTTTCTGCATCAGTTTCATTTGTTTGGTAGCTACTATTACTGATTATAATGTCGTTTTATTGAGTGTATGTAAACAGATTGGAAATTATTCTGAAAGGTGAAGAATTTATGGCTGTGTACTGTACAAGTGTAAGTAAGTAGCCAAGGAATATAATAGTTCCTCAACATATTTCAAAGTTAGATGGGTTCAGCAGAACAAGATGGTTCATTTTCAGTTTAAATGTTCTTTTCTATGGTTTCAACAGCTAC
Source organism: Vandiemenella viatica (assembly GCA_031002005.1). NCBI lineage: Eukaryota > Metazoa > Arthropoda > Insecta > Orthoptera > Morabidae > Vandiemenella > Vandiemenella viatica. Next base: position 23,744,129 of record JARYHS010009186.1, read on the forward strand.
ATTTCTTATTCTTGTCTGTTGGCTTATGCTGTGTGGGCAGCAGTGGTTTACATTACTTGGTATACAGTATCACTCAGTGTTAATAAATATTTTTTTAATAATAGTCAGCAATGCTTTGGTCATAGTTCACCTATATCAACTTTCATCTTAGCATAATTAACTGATCAAATGGTTTATAGTGACTGAAATTGCTGATTAAGTTCAGGTCAATATGTCTGTTTGGAGTCTGACAGATTACATAAGCTCCGCTCAAACTATGTATCCGGAAGTTGCATTGTTATATTTTAAATTTCATGGTAAAAGTCTATAATCAAGTACTTGCTACTACTTACATTGCTGGGATAGGGCATAATTGTTTAAACTGGGCAGTTCGGATAAAAGAAAGTATCAGTTTTTAAGTCTAAAGCCATAAAGAAAATTGTAATTCGTTTGTATTTATGTCTGCTTTCAGGGAATGAAGCCAAAAATAAATGGAAGTCATTCAGGGATGGGTTTCGGAGGGTGCTAAAGAAGATGCCAATTCTTTCATCAGGGAATGCAGCTGTGGCAAACCCTGATGTTTGAGAAACAGAGTCAAATATTTCAGTCGAGGACATTTGAATTTCTCAATCCTCAGATGGCAGCATCAGAAACTCTGAGGAAGTTATTACTGAGAGCTCTTTATTCGTGGATGCAGTATTTTTAGACTGCAGTGAGAGTGAGGAAGTATCAGGCAACTCGGAGGACTATATTGCTCCTGTTCAGGCACCACCAACACAACAGCCATCAAAGAAGAGAAAAAAATTAGTCACCAGCTTTGAAGAACAACTTGTGGAAATGGAGGAGAGAAAAATCCAAATGCTGAATCCGAGCAGCAATGTGAGGACGCCAGATTCTTACTATCACTGGTACCTTATATGAAACAGCTCGACCAGTTAGATAAGCTGGTTGCGATGGGACAAATTATTGGTGTTTTGAAAAATAAGATTGCAAATAATAAATAGTGAAAAAATGGAGTTCATTTAGTTTTATCATATTTCTAACCATATCTTGTTCTGCCAGTGCTGCGTGTTTTTTAATACTACATACTTTCTGAGATTGATCTTTAGTGTAAAGAGAAGTTAAGTAAACAACAATTACAAGGCATTTTATTTCAAAGCTAAATTTTTTTTGTAGTTCAACAAGGACCATAAATTTTGTGACAGATTCTGACCATAAAGTAGCTGTCAGTTCTATATTGTTTACCAGCTAGGCAAGAGTATAAGCTTTACATAGGCCTTGAAAGTAAGTATAAGACCACATTTTATGGATTTTGTGCAGTACAATCATTTCCTCTTTGCTATCTGATAAAGTTTTATATCAGAATTCCTGTCAGTCAGTCATGGATTGCAGGATAACAGTAAAAGCTCTTTCCTAAAGGCAGATCAAATAAGTGACAGAAGCTTAATTTGGTGCTGAGGGGCAACATATACAAATTATATGAATAAAAAATAGGTTGGTTAAAGTTTTATTACAATTCTGCTGCTTTTACATTATTAAAATAATTACAAAATGTGTTTCTTATTTTTATTGCTTCTCACTGGGAAGAATTTTGTGTTATTGATGGGCTTAAGTGTGTTCCAAGAGTTAAAATGCTTTTGTCTGTTGGTAATGCGAGGCCAACACCCTCTCTATCAATAATAACGTTATGTAGAATTGCTGTCGCCTTTTGCAATAGCTATCGCAATCTCCACATCAGTTTCAATGGTTTTCATCAGAATTCCCCACTTTGATGACAGGATTCCAAACGAACATTCCATAACTCTTCTTGCTGCAGAGAGTATCTCGTTGAAAACTGCTTTTCAGGTGTGATATTTCTTTCAGAATAAGGGCGCATTAGATATGTCCTTAATGAAAATTCTTCATCACCAACGAAAACATGTGGCACTCTCACATCTGAATTTAGCAGAAAGGAATACTTAGGAAAAATAAGTCAATATTTAGAATTTTATGTTTTTTTTTTTTTTTTTTTTTTTTTTTTTTTTTTTTTTTTTTTAAGATACAATTGTTGAACACACCACCATCACTGTCTTTTCCATAAGCTCACCATCAGTCACTGCAAATCTGTATCTTGCCTCTGTCACTGACAGAAAAATAATTAAAAAATAGTTTTTTATAATTGTAGTACTGACTACCAGAATGATAGGGCACCGAATTCATACGTGCTTCCCATCAATACTGCCAATGCAGTTTGGAAACTGCCATTTCTCCTCAAAGTTTTTAGCAACTTGCAAGAAATATTCATTCGTTGGTTGTGGCATATGCAATGGCTGAAAATGTGTCCACAATGCCCTTGAAATTTCATTCACTATATTTGCTACTGTCGTTTTACCAACTCTAAATGAAAATGAGAGCTGGCGGAACGATACTTCTGTAGCAAAATACCTGAAAAAGAAATAGAAAAAAATACGTTGTAATTTTTTGAATTGCAAGAACGACATGTTTTAATTTGGAATACGAAATGTATAGTAACCACTTTTAGTTCCATGGCAACCAATTTTGCTATTTATGGAAGCCAAAAATTGAAGTTTTAGACAGTAAGAACGTTAGCTATTCGCTTTACGAACTTAATTAACACATAACCTATATTTACAACTAATCACGCGTGGAAAATTGTTCATTCATACTGACGCAACTGCGTACTGATACGAGACAGCAAATTATAAAGGGGGAAAATAATTATAATGATGGTCTGGTTGCAACTTTAAAAATTGAAATGCACACACACACGGTATGAAAGATGTAGCTTACCTTAATGCAATAATCAGCCTATCTTCAAGGCTTATTGGCTGCTGAAAGTTTGTGGCTGCATACTGAAATTTCATCTCTCTGCAATCCATTTATCAGATAGTCGAAGGTATATGTAGTCATTCTCGTACATTCGAAGAATTTTGGTGGTGATTGTCAGAGCTGTAAATATAAGTGGTGGAATGCCGGCCTCAGTAGCGTAGGGGCTAGAGCACTAGGTCGCCGATTCGAAACCGGCCGCGGGCATGGATGTTTAAGTGTTGTGTGTCTCTGTGAATGTCCTGTCCGTCCTGTGGTGTCTATACTTAGGAATCATAAGGTACTGAAGAAACTAATTCACTGAATGAGATATCATAAATACATTGAGCTGGCGGAATGGATTAGTTGCCGAAAGCCATTTAAAAAAAAAAAAAAAAAAAGTGGAATTCTTAATGAATGTGCCTCTCTCGATATATTTGATTTTCAACAGTCCTTTTTCGCCTAACTTTCCTATTTGAAGATAGTTTAGTTAATTCCCTGTCCAGCAACAATATCTTGCGGCTTCTCGGTGACATTTTTACACAGCTGGCCGGCTCTGCTTGTAGCGCTAATCTGTCGCTCGCACGCAGAACACCGAAGCGTTCCGACTGCTTTCGCTGCTCGTAGCTGAAAGTAGCCAGGGCCGGCGCTAGGAATTTCGGGCCCGGGGTAAAATGGGTGACCTTTTTTTTTAGCTCTACAAACTAGAGGTGGGCAAAGTGACTCACTAAAAAGAGCGGTGTTCATTTGATCACTCTACGAAAAGAACTAGTTCTTTTGAACGGTTCACTAGCTCAATTTTATTTGAGACCTCAGAATCCGGTTACACCCCCACTTTTCGATCAAATACCCCCCTTAAATCTACTTTGATGCAATTAGTAGACTTTTTTTTTTTTTTAGCTGTACAGTCCACAAAGCCCACGTGAACAAGCTCTTCTTGATCTTCGGAATTAGCCGACTTATGATCGACTCACCTAGAAGAACTACCGTTCACTTTTAGTGAGCGACTACTCACTCGCTCTTTTAAAAGAATTGCTCTAAAGAACTGATTCACTCGCGAACGACCCATCTCTACTACAAACTAGCCGGGCGACAATGGGCGGATTCTTGGCTTCGAGGCCTGGGGGCCCCTGCAGCCGGTGATCGGGGCCCCATCAGCCGGCGGGCCCGGGTACATTTGACCCGCTTAACCCCCCCTAACGCCGGCCCTGAAAGTAGCACAGCCAGAGGTCGCTTTTGTAGCGTAGCTAGGACACGGCCTAAGAGCCACGATGCATTTAACGAATATTTAGAATATTAGTTTGTGTTTCATACGAAAATAAAAGTTGAACCGTGAAATTTTTAATACCACTATTTGTAAAAATGCAAGGTGTCCGATCACGATTAATTAAAACTGTAATTAAATTACATAAATTAAATTACTTGTCCTTCATCTCCACGTTTTCCAAACATTAAATGTCGGCTGCCTTCGATGAGTTTTACTGATGATTGGCACCTACGGTCGCATGCCCTTGCTGACGCTAAGCACTTTGTACCTGCTACCAGGTCTACCAATGGAGGAAGCAAAGTCTGGCTCGTGCCCCGTCTATTGTACTCCTCCTCGATCCAGTGTGAGACGCCTCAGCGTTCTGATGCATACTGGTGTGTTCAAAAATTAAATATCTACTAACCAATAAATCGATTTCTCCCCTAGGTATATATATACTTTTTCTACTTTTATTAAGCCACAGAGAAGCAAGAGAGTAATCTATCATACATACTATGTGCCTATATTGACTTATGATGCTGAAACGTGGACAATGAAAAAGCGGGACATCAGCACAGTACAAGCAAGCGGAATGAGGTTTTTAAAACGTAGAATGGGAGTTACTAAAATTGACAGAATAAAGAATGAGGTGATTAGACGCACCATTAAAGAGGAACCCCTACATCAAAGGGTGGAGAGGACCAGACTCAGATGGTATGGACATGTAAATAGAATGGAGGCTCAGAGAATACCATGAAAAATCCATGAAATTAAGATGCATGGCAAACGATCCAGAGGAAGACCAAGAGATGGATGGGTGTACGGAAGAGAGGAGAGGACTGGAACAAAGTGGTGACAGAGAGGTGGTGGGATGAAAGAAGCAAATGGAGAGGCTTGTGCATAAAGCAGACCCGGCCAGAGGCTGGAAACTGTTGAGGGTGATGATGATGAAGATTAGGCGTTTACTTCGCACACTGTGGATGTGACTTCCTGGTTCGAGGTGCTGCGGTATGGTGTTTCGACGTTGTTTACTTACACATAGGACGGAGGCGGTGGCATGGTGTGCATGGAGAAGTTGATGAAGATGGCCCACTCCTCCCTGGACAGGTTGAAGAGCGCCATCAGCTCCGACGCGTTGGCAGCGGGTCCCAGCATGCCGGACGCACCTGCGACACGACAGTGGCTTCACAGAGCTGAGCTCCACGTCAGTGGAACAAGGCTTACGCGAGGTGTGAATATCAAAATATTAGTTACCTGGGGCTGCTAGAGCTAATTACTTACACCGTGTCATCACGGATTTTGGAATAAGAGATCGTGTGAAACACAATTGGCTCTATTTTCCCATGACGTAATGAAAGTTATCGATGTAGGTTCGCAAGTTGATGCAGTTTTTTGTTTTGTTTGATTTTCATAAAGCTTTTGATTCTGTGCCACACAACCGACTTTTAGCAAAGATTCGAGCTTACGGTATTTCGGTTCAGATTGGCGAGTGGATACGTGATTTTCTAACTGGTCGATCACAGTATGTCGTTGTTGACGGGGAAGCATCTTCTAAGATAAATGTTAATTCGGGCGTTCCTCAAGGAATAGGTCCACTTCTTTTCTTAATATTTATAAACGATCTAGGTGACAACGTCAAATGCTGGTTGCGATTGTTTGCCGACGATGCGGTTATATATAAGGTGCCCCGACGATTGCTTAGAAATTCAGCGCGATTTGGATTCTATTTACGATTGGTGCCGTAAATGGCAGCTTACACTTAATTGCAAAAAGTGCAAGGCAATACGGATAAGTAATAAGAAGAATCACTTTGTTCACGAGTACAAAATAAACAATTCAGCTGTTGACACGGTTGATTCCCTGAAGTATCTGGGGGTGATAGTACAAAGCAACATGAAGTGGGACATCCACATAACTTCCGTCGTAGGCAACGCTAATTCTAAATTACGATTCATAGGTCGTATTTTGAGGAATTGTAATGCTCATACAAAGGAGATAGCGTATAAAACACTAGTACGTCCGCATCTGGATTACTGTTGTGGGGTTTGGGATCCGTATCCCAAGGTTCTGATTGACTCAGTGGAGAGGGTGCAGAGGAGAGCCGCTCGATTGTTGTTACAGCCCTTATGAAAGCGTCACAGAATTGATACATAGATCGGGCTGGGAAAGTTTGGAAGACAGACGACGTAGCTTGCGTTCGAATTTATTGAAGAATATGCGAAAAAATATAAATTTCGAGTGCAATGAAATACTCCTTCCGCCAACCTATTTAGGTCGCAATGACCGGAGGGATAAGATTAGAGAAATAAGACGCCGTAATGATGCTTTTATGCATTCCTTCTTTCCTCGCACTATTCGGTATTGGAATGGGCGGGTTTAGGATTGGTGCTTAGCACCCTCTGCCACCCACAATGTTTGTGATTTGCAGAGTATGGATGTAGATGTAGATGTAGAAAACCTTTGGTTGGGTTTTAGATTATTAAGTTATTCATAGCTGATATTTTCTTAGGCATTGACGTAAATATATTCCCGAAACATTTTTTAGTATTGATAGTATCGCCTAGGACACATAATGTGAAGTTATGAGGACCTCATCAAATATGTGACAGAAGGATGCTTTGAAGGTCACAGACCACGCGGAAGACCGAGACTCGTGAGGTTGGATGCGAGAAGGGCAGAAATACCAGAGGAGAAGGAGTGGAGAGTGAGGTCGCAGTGCAGAAGTCAATGGATCCGTTACGGTCCGCGAAGCTACTGCACTAAGTCACTAAGTATCGCTTAAGACTCAATGAATGACCACCGCAGACTATTACCAATATTTAACCACTCCTCGATAAATTTTAACTGGATCGGCTTCGTCTTTTTGAAAACCCCTTACCACTTGCGACGACCTGACGTCAACGAGGACTAAAGGCAAAAAAATCACTTGTGTGAATCTCTTTATTATATTAATACACAAGGGAGAACCATTTGTATTACTGTGGTTTATTGTTCATTGATAAAAAATGAATGAATCGGAAATGGTTGCAGCTGGGATCTGCCTGATCCATGTTACTCTTCCGAAACCACCTAGGTACATTACCCGAAGGACAAATTTCCTACGCTCCGTATGCATTGCGAAGAGCTTCAGGAGCTAACCCTGGCCTTTAATACTAACTTTGATGAATAGAAACCGTGCACCATCACTTTTCGTAACCAGCTTAACAGGTCACAAATGACGTAACCCTATTCTGCCCCGGGCTTCGTACGAACTAGCCCCGTGCTCAGAGTTAACATACGGTAACAGAAAAATCCCTCAAAGGACTGGTTATGACTGACGAATGGCAAAGAAAAGTGTAATTGCAAGATTATCTTAAAACTGAAAGAAATTTGATATACATAGTTACAATCTGACAGCCAGCTTACTCGTACTGCCTCTAGGCAAACATATCTTCCCAGTTTCCTTCAGTTTATTAAATGGCATACAGAGACGAGTGTATGCTGAGGTCCACAATCCTAATGGACCAACAATACAACAAAATTCCTCAGAGACGTTCAACAGTTGGTACCACGGGAAACTGTTTTGCAGCAGGGACCCAGCGTGGTGGGTGAACGGTTAACGCTCTGGCCTCGCATTCGGGAGGATGCGGGTTGAACCCTCGTCCGGGCATCCAGATTTGGGTTTTCCATGGTTTCCCAAAATCACTCCAGGCGAATGCCGGGTTGCTTCCTTCAAAAGGCCATGGCCGAATTCCTTCCCGTTCCTTGTCGCCAGTTTCATCCCGCCGCCAATGACCTCGACGAGGCGTAAAGCCGTAAGGGGGAAAAAAATTTGAAGGATTTCCTTAAACTGCTTGTTTAATGGTCTGTGACGACCGTTTCTTCTGTAATGAGCACGTTGCTAGGTGCATTGTGTCCTCTTCGCTCCAAACAGCAGAAGGGGGAGGGAAAGGAGGGAGGGGGAGGAGGGGAAGGGTGACTATCGAAAGTACAGCGAATTTGACGTTATAGCACATTAGACTATAATTGTCCTTCGATCACTCTGTTTCCTGTGTGATTTAGATGATACCGTGTGAGATTGAACTTGAATCCATACAATCGCTGTTGGAATCTACAGATTATCTTCGTGATTTAACTGAGTTGAACTTCCAGTTTTTAGCTACATGATTTGTTTGGTTCGTCTGGCTTTCCCCTTGTTTAATATCCTTGTATTTAGAAGCATATTTTCTGGCAAAAAAATATTAAATATTGATAATGCAAACATTGAAAATGATTGGCTTGATTTCCACTTACTTTCCTGACTTTTCATGGTTTAAGGAACCAAAAAGCACTATGAATCTACTTTTCTTGAAGTAAGTAACAGTTATTTAGATGCTAAATTTTATATTAACTTCACAGATACCATAAATTTTGTATTGGTATTGAGTTCGGTAAGACAAACCAATGTAGTTCGCTTTTTGTAATTAATAATCCGATCTAACAACCGGGTTAGAGTGAGAAGCATATCACAGATACCCTCTTCGCAGAGCAAGGTGCTTTCTTGGATGTGCTGTTCTTAATGACGTGTAAGCGACGACTGGAGAATAGAGGCAATGTGAATGCGCCGCGTTAGGTCCTGCAGAACTAGGAAAATAGCTCTCGACATGAAGCAATCTGATCTCGATACCGAGAGATGATCATAGACAGAAAGATATTAAGCATATGTTATTGAAGATCTGCTGTATACAACTCGAAACCCGATTTTTCAAACCCAGACTTATAATATGGTATCGAATATCGGGTTTGCATCACCGAATTTCTACCCAACGCCATAAGATCCCGCTTGGTAGTATGTTAAAACTTCCAGAACAACTGTTCTCACACAGTCGAAATTGATGTTCTTATTGTTTCTAACAGCATTTGTTTCACACTTTAAAATGTATCATGTAAGAAGTGTATGTGATTTCAGTTTTGGTTTAATTTGCTCTACGCGGAAACAATTCATACGTAACAACAGATTCAGTGGACGTTCCTGACCAAAAATAATTAATATTTCCCAAGAAACTGGGCTCAATGTGGTACGTGCAGTGCCATTTTAAATAGTTTCATCGCCATTGTATTAAAGAAAAACTCCTTCCTCATTTCTAAGGTTATGATTTTTTTAAAAAAGAATAACCATTTGGAACAGATCCATAACCTCAAGACGATCATCAGATACTATGCGCTCAGGTCAAAGCAATATGTGTCAGTTTCTGTGGACTTTAAGAAAGCTTATGACTCGTAGATCAGGAAGTGCTTCTGAACATCCTTAATGAATTTGGAGTTGACCAAAAATTATTGGCTATAATTAGATCCACACTGACAAACACAAAATCAAAAGTTAAGTTTTTAGGATGTCTGTCAGACCCTTTTGAAGTCACAACTGGAGTCAGGCATGGTGACGGTCTGTCTCCACTACTTTTTAACTGTGTTCTCGAAAAGATTATTCGGACCTGGCGAGCAAAGTTAAAGGAAATTTACTACAGCCCATCAAGAATAGGAATTAAATCTAAAGGGATCCACTCTGGCTTTTGCCGATGACATCACTATCGTATCAGATGACTCAGAAACTGCTAGGATCCAAATTGATTTGCTGAAGGAAATTGCTGATCAAACCGGTTTACAGATATCTTCTGAGAAAACGAAATTAATTACTAACATCAAGGATGCACCACTGAAACTTCAAAACAAATATGGAGACATCAAGTGGAAAAATTTAAGTATCTTGGTGAGATCATTATGAAAAATGTATTGGACAAAGAAACTATTCGGGAAAGGGTTCGTAAACTAGAAATAGCCTACCAAACTTCACGAGAGGTCTACAATAAAAAACGTCTTTCACAAAATACGTCATTATGAAACAGTTCTGAAACCAGTAGTTTTGTATGCAGCTGAAACCTTGTTCCTGAATGCCAATAAAGGACTTCTGGGAGAACTGGAGAAAAAAGATAGTATTAGAGGAATTCTGGGTTCCAACTTTAAGAATGGCGTCCATCAAAAGAAATCCAACAAAGAAGTCTACAGCAAAATAAAGAAAATCACTGACACAATCCGCAAAAGACGGGATCGATTCTATGGCCACCTCCAACGGATGGAGGAGAACAGAGTAATAATTTTTTTAAAAAATTTATTTGATTCCAGACCCAAAACTGTAATGCCCTGGTTCGTAAATATTAAAGAAGATCTTCATTTGATGGGGCTAGAACCAGAAGATGCTTTCAACAGAGATATATTTCGGAAGAAGTTAATGACAAGTGGGACAAGCCGAGACGAACACTCCAATGGAAGACGCGGTACACTCTGGACAGAGGAGCGCAAACAGGCGCATTCAAAACGAATGAAGGAGTTCTGGGTGCAAAAGAAGAAGAAACTTGTTGATTTCGTGGTCATTAGAGGCTGTAGATAACGAACGGGAAACATTCGGCCATCTCGTTATGAGGGAGCCATTTTGTCATTCGTCTGAAGTGATTTTGAGAAATCATGGAAAACCGAATTCTGGGTAGCCGGACAGGGATTTAAATCTGTGCGAGGCAAGATCGTTTTCACTCAACCGCCAGGCTCGTTAGAAGTGTAATTCCAATCTCCCAGGGATGAACTTCAAAAGACACGTGTGGACAAGGCTGCAGCCATTCTTTCATGAAGGGAAAACAAGTAAATTTTAATTTATACAATATAATTACTTTAACAATTTTTTAAACAGTACCATGAAAAAAATAATGCTAAAAGATGGCACTAACCTACAGCTTAATCCAAAGACATGTTGCTTGCATCATACTTTCTTATAAAAAAATACAAATATTCCCGTCTCACCTTTGCTTACGTATTCATTTAACGCCATTGTTGCCGGCCACGAATATAGCAATCATTTCGTTGACGTCGCATCTGTGTGGAAATATCGCCGATCCTGAAACGAGAAAATGCATGTTAACTTCCCTGACAGTTATCAGTCATCAGTTAGTTTTTTTTATCAATGTCATTCATAATTAAATCGAGCAAACTCAGAATGTTCTTTATCCTCTAAAAAAAAGTTAATGTTTTGCGTGACTTTTGGATCGCCTGTTTTAAGGTTGGAAACACATGTCTATTTTCAAATAACAACTCTCCTGCAACTCTTCTTACAGACTAACTACATATTTAAATTTTGAGTAATTCTTAGCTGGTGCCCACAACTTCGTTCAAGTTTGTTGAGAATTTTGAAGGCTTTTATGTTTTTGCACTGAAGCTTAAATATTTCCAGGATAAAAAGTGGCCTGCCAAATCAGCAACTAGCCAGTAAAAGTCCAGTTAAAATTGATGCACGCACTAAATATGTTGCATATAAAATGTTTACATTTGTTAATAGCTGAAAATGTATCGTATTCTTCAACAACACGTATATATATATACAAGATTTAGATCACCTGTATCCGATTATTGTGGTATTCAGAATATTTAATAAATAGTTGTTAACAGAATTTTAAATGTTTTCTTCCAATTATACATGCTAGTAGCCATAAAGGTGAGATTTAGGTTCCTAAAGATCCTGTAATCATTGTCTTCCTGAATAGTGCTGCTTTTCGATAATTATCTTCACTGAAAAATTTGCTTCTATTGAAATACTATCCACTAACTTTTCTGTGTCTTTTCTGAGACCTTTTTATAAACTATTTGCCTCGGCGATCATTTCCTAAACAAATTTATTTCTTACTTCATCTGACCAGTTTCAGCGCCCTTCTTCAGTAATACGTTTCAGTGCTTCAGTATTTATATCGATACTCGGTAAGTTGTATAGTGATGTCTTTCTGCCTTAGATTTTAAATTTTGTTTAGGCTGGAATGTTGTAGAAAAGTTGTGTTTATCACTCGGAACAAATACATCCATCTACCACGTCACAGCAATTTCTTAACGGCACTACTGGTACGCTAGGTCGAAGGCAGATAACGGCTAGCATGAAACTGAAAAGAAAGGCGGAAATGGTGAAATAATTTAAAGATGCTGCAAACCCAGTATAGCTTGCTAACTGAAAAACAAAAAGACAAGGAATAGAAATGACATTTCAATATTAACGGCTGCATTTCGTTACAGTTGTGAAAACTTTGCATCAATTTGGCGAACACTATTTACTGGTTTTTTGTTTTGTTTTTTTTTTAAATTATTGTGATAAACATCTTCGGCAAACTCTCATGGAAAAAAAGCTCTGTGTTTATTTATTGTTTATTAGTTTTTGTTGTTCTTTCCCACTAACGTACGCTGTGTCATCATAAGTGTTGCTGAAACTCGCAGTTTGCAAAAAGAATTTCTTCTGCCTTATTTTTTCAAGACAAAGTACTTAAAAAAAACAGCGTAAAAGCTTCATTTGTTTGCGTTCCTCAATTGGAGAAGCTATTTTTCTTTCGATGCAAGAGATGTTCGCATACGAACTGGTAGTTATGAGTTTCCTCCGAGGCCTCTGTGGCTGGATCTTGCGGACGAAGCAGCTGCTCCGCGTAAACAAGTTGTTTTCTGCATGCAGCTGTTCACCGGAGCATGTGGCTATAAAATTAGAGTTACGGCCGGCCTGTACCGTGGTTAGTGTTCTAACCGATGTAAACAACCAACTGTAATGTTACTAAGTGCGATTATTTTATGAAAATTAAATTCCATTTTCAGCTCACGCTTTCGGAAGATACTTCGATAGTCGGTAAGCTAAATTTAAATTGCGTTTCGTGGGTAGAATTTTGGAAAGCTGTAACATAAATACAGAGAAGATAGCCCTCAAAACTTATGTACTGCATAGAATTTGGGAAGAAACAAGTGATCAATAGTTTCGAGAAGAGCCGAGACTGGCAGCCGTACGCTGTAGTTTGGGTTGACTTTGATGGCATACACGCACATGGCTTCAGCAATGACAGGAGGCATCGAATAAGCCAAAACAATGATGGATGGTGATTACGAAAGCTTCCGAGGTCACTGTGTGTATCATGTTGTTGTTTCTCCGGGTGGAGCCGCGTCGATTTATTAAAACCTGACGTTTCTGCCATCATGCTGTGGCCTCTGAAGAAGGTCACAGTGATGGTAGAAACGTCAGGTTTTAATAATTCGACGCAGCTCCATCTGGAGAACCAAGATGATACAAACTGATGGCTGTTGGTTTCTTTTTTTTCCTTATCCAATGTGGGATAGACAGTATTAAAATTGCAAAACACCACCGCCGACAGTTTTTCCAAAGGAAAGATAACGGTTTGCGGAAACGAAACACATCATAATGTGAGAGTTTAACCACAACGGAATCTGATACTGGTGAATCCTTACTATCCGGTCAGAATAGGATTACCGACTGCATTAGGTTGGAGGTAAACTTAGTTTCAACTCGCTCCGAGGAGCAACAAGTTGTTCCGACCGCAGCCGATTGTTCTGCCATTTTCAGCCGCAAACGAGCAGAAACTCTGGATACAAGAGGAAGGCTGGAACAAGAGGGATGGATGTCCAAACCAAAGCTGCAGAAGCCCTGAGGGAATTTAAACTGAATTCATTTAACTAAACCACTGTGTTAGAGAAGTCGCTGCCGGGGCAGTTCATTGTGTATTGGACACAAATCCACTCGTGGGGGATTAAACAATGAATACGAGTAGCTATTGCCTCGTCTAGAAGAGCTCACAAGACATTAAAAGTTCTAGCATCAGTCAATTACACACTCTCCTCCAAGGATCAATATGCCGCTTAAATAAAATCAATGATTTTTGCCCTTGGGAAAAGGGAATTGTTAATCTAAAACTCAGAAAGAGTATTTTGAAAAAGAGAGATATTTTAATTTCAGACATGGTTCTAGGGCCCAGAAATTTTCTTTTAAACCTATATGCTATTTGAGCAGGGAATGAACCAATTCTAAAGTGCTATAGCAGCATATTAAAAATTAAGTGGATAGATAACGTATGAAATAAGCTATTTTACAAATAATGAGCGAGGAAAGACTATTGTGAAATGGTCTCGCAAAAGAAGATACTAGATAATGGAATACTCCAAGACAAGTGGTATTGGATAAGTGGAGGGAACAACTAATAGAAAAAAAGTTTAGGAGAACACCAACATCTAAGTATATGAAGCAGACAATGAGGTCATCAGTTCTATGGGGTGTGTAGGGCTGAAGAGGATTAGCTCAAAACAGCAAGAGACTGAGGGTTGCATACATTGATACAAGCAGAGATACTTCATGATTAATTGACTTTCGCGTTATGCCGCGTTGTTTATTTCATTACCTGAGCTTTCGGCTGCTATCCTCCAGCCTTCGTCAGAGATACTGTTTATGTTGCTGGAGGATACCAGCCGAAAGCTCAGGTAATGAAATAAACAACGCGGCATAACCCGAAAGTCAATTAATCATGAACAAAGATGGCCACGCAAGTCTGAGGAATCATTTAGAGATACTTCAGTTTGGCTTTATGAAAAATCTTGTCGTTTGCTGTATCAAAATCCCGGAAGTCGGCGCTGCTTTAAAGGAGCAGACAGTGAATGGACCGGTGGTATCAGCTGCCGCCTGGTGAGCTGACTTCACTGCCGACGTATGGCTTCACCACTGGCGGAGGAATCCTTGTGACGGATTCTTCGAGAGGACATACCGTCTCCCTGTAACAAAAGACTTACTTCTAAGCGGCGCTGGAAAACTCTCAGTAGGAAACTAACTTATTTGCGGTACATTACATTTGCGTATCGATATTTTGTACCGAGAGTGGTGGTAGAGGGCGGTAAAGCACAGGTCTAGCATTCCGGGGGACGCGGGTTTGAATCCTCGTCGGGACCTCCAGATTTCTTTTTCCATGATTTCCCGAAATCATTACAGGTTAATCACTGATGGCTCCTTTGAAAGGCCATACCCTAATTCCGTTCCTAGGCCCCCTTCCTTTTTTATCTCTAATGATGTCGACATCGACAACGTTAAAATCATGAAGTAAACAAAAATAATTTTTGTGTCATTGCAATAATTTTGAAGAGCTCCAAAAAGTGGACTATTCGGGAAAAAAAAAAATCTATTAAGAATCTTACCGATTTGTTCCATTGAAAGTATTAAAATCCACCCATCCAAGAATTCATTGTTTGACCTTTAGTTGAAATTTAAATCAAAAAAATAATATTTGACAGGCTTATTATATGAGACACTGCGCTGAGGATCCTATTTAAATGCCTCTTTTCTCCCGCCTCGCGTTCTTTAAGGACGTTTATTAAGACAAACACTTTTTCCGCTGTGTTGTGTGGAGTATCTGTATCTGCGACACCAAGTGCGTTGTCCAGATATGCTAGTGGCATCTTTCTGATTGAAGTGTTTGGTTATACTCTGCGGCATTCTGCAAGTGTAAGAAATTTTTTCTTTAAAAATCCCCGAAGTACTGTTTACTGATCGACTTGATCTCACTTCAGATTGAAGCTAAAAAATTTATACCATGGACTGATAGTGTTTTCATGAAGACTGTATATCACTTCTGATCTTAGCAATGATTACAAAAAAAAACAATACTTTCTTTTAGAGATTAACACTTCGTCAACGTCGAGGTCATTGGAGGCGGGAAACGTCTGGGCATGGTCTTAATCCCGGCATTCACCAAGAGTGTTTCGGATGGTTGGACCGGTGTTGGAACCGACGTCCGGCTAGATGGAAGTGCAGAACGTATACGGCTCACGCACCAGCCACGGTCTCGTGTGTTTACTGTACGTTAGTTGCAGCGCTCTTTAGCAGGTCAGGAGTCACAGCAAATGCGTGGCAACTCCCAGGTCCAATGTCGACACAAAATCTCCTTACGAAACACGTTTCAACCGTTCCTCATCGAGGTTCGCATTGTGCAGATATTATGTACTGATGCCTTTCCGGAAAACCTTTAGCTTTTATATTATGCACAAAATACTGTAGTTCATGAATATTTCAGTACGAATGATCATTCCAGAATAATAATATTACGCACAATACTAAATAAATGTAATGCTCTGTGGATAATTCCAAATATTCCGATTCATTCAAACTCCATGTACAAGAAAAGTCTCATCATTCATTTAGTACATGGTGTTTGTTTTTTGCACTCTTTCCTACCCTTAAAGCAGAATTGATTTTGTCCGCGGTAGCATGTTTGAAAGTACTGGGGTAGACTTAGTAAGGCCCGTCGCTGTTATTACAGCTGACTGTGAACTTCGGCAGTGCGAGCGCTATCAAGCCACGTAGAGCACACACATTTTACCTCAGCTTACTGTTACGAACTCGAAATGGAGATCGAGAGCGAAGGACGAATGTTATTTTAGGGTTGCAGCACAATCGAGGGCCGCATGAGTCGTTTCAGACGGTTTTTCTGGAATCCAATTGTTGTGATCTGAATCCAGCGGTTATTTTCTTTGAAAAGGTATTTCTTAATCTACGATTCTCCAGAAAAGACCAAAAATATCAAGGGAACTGCAATTGTTAATCATTGAGTGTTAATGCAACATAATCCGAGGACATGTGAATCCCTAACTGCAGAAAGAAAACATGTTCACGTTTCTAAGTTTTACAGGAGACACAAAAATCTGAATACAACATGCATGTGATAAATTTTTGTTTGTTTATATTTTATTATCAAGTACCTAGGCAGCCTTTGGTTATATGTGCTTTAAAAAGTTCCGAACAGCACATAACAAAGCTGTTTTTGTTTTTTTGTGTGTGTTTTGTACATGTTCCCTTTCTGCAGTAAACAGGATTTTTAAAAGAAACTTTATGGGAAAAAAGTTTTAAGAAATATCAAATTTCAATTTAAAAAAAATCATTTTAATTACTACAGAGATATAGTAGGTATGTCAGTTCAAAGTTAAAGTTTTCATTCATTATCGATTTCGTCCAAAGATGCCATTGTTATGGCCCATCAAATGATGGGATTCCAAAACTCCATCTTCTCTTTCGGGTTTGTAAAGCAAAGTTTTCCTTATGCCATCCATTTATTTATGGGCACACCAGTAGTAAAGGCTTTCTTGGTAGGTAATTCCAATGGCTTAGCTGTGTTTCGAAGCTTAAAAGTGTCCGTTGTCAAGCCAGAAATGTTGATGTTGCATTGAACACTGTGCAGATCGTTTGCCGAAAACCTCATCTCCCGGTAGTTGGATATCCTGAAAGATTTCTTTAGCTTTTAAGGGACATTTTTGCCATATAAATCGCAACTTAGGCAGGTTTATTTTTTTGTCTAATACTTTTCTTCTTTCCTCAGCATTCTTCTAATAATACAAAAATCCCTATCGTTGGGTATAAAAGAGCGCCCTCCAACGGGGAAAATAAGTTTAATGTTATCAAACCTCTTTATTCCCACCGGTGTAGCATCATTCTACATCTACATCTACATATATACTCTGCAATTCACAAAATTGTGGGTTGCAGAGGGCGCTCAGCACCAAAGCTAATCTCTTTGCTGTGCATTCCAATCCCTAATGGTACGAGGGAAAAAAGAATTCATATAAGAATCAGTCCGGCACCTTATTTCTCTAATTTTATCTTTCCTGTCCTTCCGACTCAAATAGGTTGGTGGAAGAAGTATTTCACTACACTCATGAGTGAAAGTTGGAGTACGCATGTTTTCCAATAAGTTTAAACGAAACGTGTGTCGTCTATCTACCAGAGACTCCCAACCTAATCTACTAATCAGTTCTGTGACGCTTTCATAAGGACTGTAGCAAGCGATCACGAATCTAGCGGCTCTTCTCTGTACTTTCTCTATACTTTCGATCAATCCCTTACGAAACGGGTCCCAAATGGCACAACAATAATCCAAATGTGGACGCACAAGAGATTTGTACGCTATCTCCTTTGTTTGTTCATTACAATTTTTCAAGATTCTACCTATGAATCGCAGCCTAGAATTTGCTCTACCTACTAAAGAATTAATGTGTATGTCCCATTTCATGTTCCTTTGTACTGTTACTCCCAAATATTTCATAGAATCGACTGTATTGTTTAACTCGTATTTCTGAACAATCGGATTCTTTTTGTTAGTTATGCTCATTGTCTTGCACTTTTTACAGTTTAGAGTAAGTTGCCACTCAGCGCACCAAGCCAAAATAACATCCAGATCGCGCTGAATTTCTAAGCAATCGGCCAAAGTTCTTACTTCCCTATAAATAACCGGATCATCAGCAAACAATCTAAAAAGGCTTTTCACATTGTCTCCGAGATCGTTCATAAAAATTAAGAAAAGAAGTGGTCCTATTACACTTCCTTGAGGTACACCCGATGTAACATCTAGATTAGAAGAACTTTCTCCTTCAACGACAACATACTGCGACCGACCAATTAGAAAATCCTTTATCCATTCACAAAGCTGATCCGATATTCCGTAAGCTCGAACCATCGCTAAAAGGCGGTTGTGTGGCACAGAGTCAAAGGCTTTCTGGAAATCTAAAAAAATTGCATCTACTTGTGAACCTGTATCGATAACTTTCATTACGTCGTGTGTAAATAGGGTCAGCTGTGTTTCACATGATCTTTTCTTCCGAAATCCATGTTGATTTGTTGTAAGCAAATTATTATAATCTAGAAAATTCATAATGTTCGAGCATATAATATGCTCCATAACTCTACTACAAACAGATGTTATAGATATGGGACGATAGTTCCCAGGATCACTTCGATCACCTTTTTTGAAAATCGGAGTTACTTGCGCGATTTTCCAGTCTGAAGGTATTTTTCGCTCTTCTAATGATTTACTGAATATATCAGACAGAAATGGCCCGATTTCTGCAGCATACTCTGAAAATACTCTTACTGGAATTCCATCCGGGCCCGGTGCTTTCCCCCACTTCAGGAGCTCTAATTGCTTAACGATACCTGCAGTATCTATTCGTAATGATTCCATCACCGACTCGCCACGGTGTGGGAAAACGGGAATACTATCCTTATGTTCATTTGTAAATGAATTTTTTTTTTTTTTTTTTTTTTTTTTTTTTTTTTTTTTGTAACAGTTTAACGTCCCTTTTTAACAACGTGGTCTTTAGAGACGGGAAAGGATGGGGGCAAGGAATGGGAAGGAATTCGGCCATGGCCTTTTGAAGGAAGCATCCCGGTATTTGCCTGGAGTGATTTGGGAAACCATGGAAAACCCAAATCTGGATGCCCGGACGGGGATCGAACCGCCGTCCTCCCGAATGCGAATGAATTTTTGAATACAGTATTTAGTACGTTAGCTTTATCGCGGCTTTCATTAACCTCGGAACCTTCACGAATTAGTGCTGGAATATTGCTGTTGGTACAATTAACTTTTCGTACATACGACCAAAATTTCTTTGGGTTTTCTGTGAGACTCTTAGAGAGAGAGTTGGAGTGAAAATCGTTAAAGGCCTCGCGCATTACATTCTTAATACGTCCTCTTAAATCAGCTAAGGTTTCTAAATCGCTGTGACACCCCTTCCTTCTTGAGCGTGCGTGTATTTTCCTTTGTTTTTTTGAGTAATCTTTTGACTTCGCATGTGTACCACGGTGGATCATCCTCTCCCTTTATTGTTCGATTTGGTATATGTATTTCCATGCCTTCCCTGACTATATGTATAAAACGATGCCACATCTCTTCAACGGTGTCCTTTGTTGACTTGAAGTTATGGTATTTATTCCTCAGGTAGGTTCTAAAACACTCCTTTGAGGCCTTACTGAATTTGTATACAATCCGCCCTTTTTTCCTTTTTCGCTCAGTCATTAATTTGATAGTCGCAATTACCGCTTTGTGATCGCTTATTCCTGTGGTCGTTGAAATGTCGGTGAATAATTCTGGCCTGTTGGTAACCAGCAAGTCTAAAATGTTTTCTCTGCCGTTATGACACCGCGTAGGTTCATTAACTAGCTGCTCGAGATGATTATCTGACAACAAATCGAGAATTACTTCAGAAGCTGCCTTATCCCTGCTACCTGTGATGTGAACGTAATTACGCCAGTCAATATAAGGCAGATTGAAGTCGCCTCCTAGAATCATAGCATGATCTTTAAAACGGCTAGCTATACTATTTACATTATTCTCACCATAGTATTGTTTTTATTTTGGCCCGAACAGTTATCTCCAGGAATATGTGACGTTCTTACATCTTTGTTAACATTATTTTCTGTGTAGATACTTATTTACCGCAGACAGAGAACTTGTCCAGGACTAGTGTCGTATCTGCAGTAAACGGAAAATAAAAGGCATTGTAATGCCTATTCTATTGGGATGACAAGTGTTCTTTCTACAGTAAACGACGTGTCATGTATCTGGGAACAGTTTGAATGAAAAAAGCTATTTCCTAATAAAACGCGGACTTGTTGCGTTTCTGCAGTTAGTGATTCATGTGCCATTGGGTAGTTCGCAATATCGAGAGTTCAGACTGACTGCCTCTTGCGTTGTTGTATCGCACATCGACCCTCGACTTTGTCCACGTGGAATTTTATATTTGTGCTGTTTATTTACAGGTAAATTATCAGAGATGTTTTGGATATTGCCAGCAACTTCATTCACCTAGGGAACGGACCTCCCTCTTAAACCAATTACATCACATTAACACAACGCCAGTGGGAAAAATACACTAATATGATGCGTGTATCGCATTTAACGGACAACGTTTTCTAATTTATGGAAACTTATATGTTTAATTTCTCAGTTTTCCAACTTCACATCAAAATGTAACATATCCTATTTCACGTACCGAATGCAAGCATAATTGGGTTGATTTGCCGATAACTATAATTTTTAGTTACCCTGTGAGAAACATCCATCAAAGTCGTCTCAGGCGTTTCCGGAAAGAAATTAAACGTAGACTCACCTTCATTCTACCAGTAGGTGCGACGTTGGGGTTGATTTACAATTACGCTAAGGCGTATATTATCCGAAAAAATAATTTTTAGTATTGTCAACAGTGAAAGTAAACAGTAAATAAAAAAAATATTGCTCTGAGTGGGGAACCGCCAGTTTCAAATAAATTATGATCTATTACTACGAACTGCGAAATATCCGATGTGTCGCTCTGCCCCTGAGTCTGCAACTGAAGACATCTCCTAGCGAAACTTCTGGAGGCAGGAATAAATCATCTTTCTTTTCGTTATCGCCAAGATAATAAGTCTGCAAAAATTTTGGAAAATTATGTGGCATGGGAAATAAATATGTCATTTAATAATAAACTTGTCACTGCATCTTAAATGTTGTTTACAAGATTCTTCCATAATCATTTGTAATTGTTTTTGCTGTACCAAATGAAGTCATTTGAAAGCATGAGTAGAATTTTCAAATTTTTCTGAAAAAAGATTTAGATTCTTTGCTCACACTGAACAAGATCTATGCTACAAGTACAGGCGATGCATTCCATTCCGGCAAGACAACTCTTTCATCTGCAAAAATATCGCTAACTGCTTATTTTATTGATATTTACATTGTGACTGTATCGCTATCAACCAAAATCAAAGCCACTATGACCGAACACCAAATGAAATGTGAAATCTCACATTCTTCTGACGTTTTACTATTTTAAATACTTTTATTTAATAAATTACAACCTCACTATGACGGAAACAAAATTCTTTAATTTTTTTATTTAGCATTCACGACACAAAAGGACCTAGTAAAAATCTCATGTGTTGAAAATAGAGTTTCATTAACTATAATCTCTGATCAACAGACCATAAATGATATCATGTAATTACTGCATGTAAAAATGTTTCTCCTCTATTATCGTATGTAGGTAAATAAAATATTACTTACACTTGTTTCGTTTAATTAACGTATTACAATTTTATTATACTGCATCTGCTACATTTTTTTAAAAAATAAGAAATATATTCCAGTGCACCCCCCTCGCCCCAAAAAATGATAAAAAAAACAGAATCAAAATAGTGCTAGATTAAACTTTGATGAGAAATGCTTCTCAAATACAAAGTTATCTGTGGAATCGCGATGAGTATAACCTAATTTTAAATGTAGTAATTATGTTTTAGCGACATCTATTAGAATGTAATACCATTTCGAGTGAACACTGTCTGAATTGGTCTAATGGCTTGTCACTGATGATGTGGTTTACGCATGCATAGTATTTTATATATAAATGCATTTTTTATTGTTTTGCATTAGAATTGTAATCAAGATTTTAATCCAAAAGAAATGGAGTAGATCTTTTCTTTAAGCATTGTATAAATTGAATTTATTTCATGGTAGAGAGACTTCACGAAGGTGTGACTCTCATCTATGCTGAGAGAAATTTTGTCTTACTGAGTGATGTAGAAGTAAGTAGCAAGTTATAAACTAGCTGTTCAGAATAATACTGAGTGATGTAGAAGTAAGTAGCAAGTTATAAACTAGCTGTTCAGAATAATTGTCATTCCAGATGGCTATTAAACAATTTTACTATTACTGTTAATTCAACAATTGTAGGGGTTCATACTTCTAATGTCAACAATTCCTATCTACCCGGCACTGTTTGCCCCTACTACTTCTGCCATCCCGCGGTGCTGTTGTGTTTACTGTGCTGCGGGCTTCAGGGCGTTGTGTGTTTTTTTTTTTTTTTTTTTTTTTTTTTCTGCTCAGTAGTGGCACCGCTCTCTAATCAATTTGTTTGGCATCACGCGTGCCCTGGACACTAACGCGATCAGGCATTACGAGATTGCAGCCTGACTATGAAACGTTGGCTCCATTGCTGTAGTCAATTTATATCAGAAGTAATCAAATAAGAATATTAATTCCACTATATTTAAGGTTTGTCGCTGTACTAGGTACTAGAAAAAAATTACAAACCATCACAGCAATGGTAACAAAAATTAAATCAACTGCACTTGGGTGGTAAAAAGTAAAATCTGCATACAAGATAATAGAAAATCTGCAAATGTAGAAAAACTGTTTTAAAATCATTTTTAGGACGAACTTACAATGCTTTTTGGTTACTGTAAAACACGATTCCTGCTATACAACCGATTTCTATGACATTAACACAATCTTCACCTAAACCTTTTACACGTTGTTTCTGCCGGATACTGACGATAGAAGGAAAATTCACGATGACGATAAATAGCGAGAATATGAAGTATGCTTGTAAGATAAACGAAACATGAATAATAAAAGAAAAAAAGAGAAACGCAGATTTTTGCTAGTGTCTATCACTTTATACTGCAGTTCACCTGTTTCATAGGCAATGAGGACTGGCCGTCCGGCGCGCTGGACGTTAACACGCGATTTAAAACTGAGGTCTGTTTTGCAGTGCGTGGTTAGCCAGTAAAGATGGTGTAGTACTGTGTCACTGAACGGGTTGCGTGCTTCTGGCGTGTTTCCAAACCCACATTGAGGCAAAATGCTGTTATATCACACGTTTCTGTTATCAAAGGATTAATATTTTTTCGTCAAAAACTTTTTTTTTCCTTGCATAGAATATGTGTAACTGTATTTTTTCCCCCTCACTGCTGACCGTCTATTGGAAACGTATTTCCTCCTAACCGCTTTCTTCTTAGTAACACCAGGTTTACCAGATCGTAATCTCATCCACTACAGCCGAATTACAATCCGACATATATTTCCGCTCAGTCAGCGTCACTTAAGAACCTAAAGAACTGGATTTTCAATACAAAATGGATACTGTTTTGTACTACCATACTTATATGTATCCGAAAGAGCTGAATTGCCCTTTACTAAATTTACTCCTGGGACTTATTCAACCACTTATACACAAACGCAAGACATATACCCTGTAGGTGGTACAGTCACGCGTCTATCAAAAATTGTCACGTATTCGACTCACAAAAAGCGAATATATTTCAATTTATTCGTTTTATAAACTGAATTAGTGATTAAATTAAGGCAATAAATGTATTATATAGACATCAAATGAGTTTAAATTTATGAGTTACTTATTATAAATACGTAGTAAAATCGTTACCGCTTTAAAACAAACTGTTAATTTTGATCAAGAGGCAGGACACAAAACAATGTTCCATTGGTCTTCAACAACATAAAATAACAAGAAATTTATTATAAAACTCCATATTTGCACTGGATTAATTTTTTTGGAAACAATACAGTGTTATCAGAAGCAGCTGTCTACTATGAAGCATAGAACTCATTTACAATATTAATTACTTTAGCACCAATCACATGAATATGTTTTCCCCAATGTTCTGATATCTGGTTCTTATCATAAATTTGTTTTTGATCATACAACACGCAGAAAAACAGAAAAAGAGAATTATTAAATCAATGTTGTCGGTAACATAACACAGCGTCAGGAAGGTATGCGTTCATAAAAAAAAAAAATACTTTCTGAATATATTTCAACGTAACAAAACTGATTTTCTATCACTGCAAATAAAAAAAGCTCCTTAAATCTCTGGCCATTCCTACCTTTTATTTTTTTTAAAAGATAAAAAATAGTTGCAAATAAGAAAGTTTAACTTCTCTCTGAATAATAGTGCAAATGCGTGTTCGCTGAATATTATTTAAAGTTTTACGTTTACGCGTATTAGACGAAACGGCTATTGATTGAAGGCATGTTGTAAATTGATTACATTTTTTATTATGTTTCAGCTTTTTTCAGTATTAGATAAAAAAATCAACTTTATTAGTGAATAAGGCGAAATGTTACCCTTCACACATCCGTACTCAGCAGCGGCTAATAAAGTCGGAAGGTTTATCTAAAAAAAGCTGGCTGGAAGTTTTTGTAACTAACAATTCCCCGCGGCTGTTGGAGGTCACGAGTGAAGTCAGTGATGTATATCATTATTATATTTTATTTGTGGCTTCTAGTTGTTCTTGTAGGCCAACCTCTTAGCTTGTTCTATTACTAATATTACTCTGCCCCTTCCGCCGGTAGACGCAAAAAATTCTCTCTGAAGTAAAAGACAAAATTGTAACCCAGAATAAAAAACATTATCAACAGTGGTTCGAAAAATTATCACAAGTTGATTCTAACGCATAGTTTAATGATGTACACTTTTTTATGACGGGGAAGTTGTTACCACTCGAGCTGAAGTCTAAAGCGCTGCAGCTCGTTCAGATTGGCGGATGACGAGTAGGAAAATTAGTGGCTAGGAAGCGCCCTGTCTCGCGGAAGCAGAGTGCGTGGTTCGAGTCGGGCTTCGGGCACGAGTGGTTTAATGAAGAGTTGCGTTCCTTTCGTGTTGCCCGTACATCAGGACACTAAAAGCACATGATTCACTGATTAAGAAGTTAAAATAGCTTGTCTGAATTGATTAAATAATCAAAATTCCTTTTTGTCGTTATTTTTCACTTGATTTTTAACATATCTTTCGCAATGACACGGAAAATATAAGCTGTGTAAGAACAAAGTTAGGCCTCACTATTTAATTAGGAGCAATTCCCCGTTCTCTAGAATGATTCCGGGAATTCTGCGAAAAAGTTTCGATAGCTGAACCGTGAATTTAAAATGTTACTACCTACTGCTGCAACTAGTTACCAATCACCTACTGCATTCTGATTTTCATTCCTGTATTTGATTTGCATGTGTAGCTCTGAATTTTTTATGATATTAGAAGCATGAAAATACAGAATTATTTCATGGAAGAAACAATACAGCTCGCAACCCAGCCTTTTAACTAGGTTAATAATAATTTCAAACTCGTCTGCTTAGCAGTTGTTGAATGTAATGCAATTCAGACATCCCTGTATCCACAGATTTTGTTATACCGATTCCTGCGTACGCTGATGTATCGTTAAAGCCAAAATTAAAAGCAGAATTAATTTCATAACTCTGGAATGTGTAAAATTTATCATAAAATCAGCTAGCAAAGGTTTGTAAAATCAGTGATCATATGTTTTATATTAGTCAGAAACATGGATAGAAGTATGCTTCAGACTGGAATTCAATTGTTAATTGATATTTATTTACCTACACTAATAATTGAAAAGTTTGTTTTTATTGTTTCAGAAGATGGAAATTTAATTCACCGTAATCATAGCAACCAAATAAATACTTGAAATAAAGAAGAGCTACTGTTTACGAATATTACAATTCAATTCAGCCCGAGAAAATTGATGTCAGTTACCAAATTACAAAAAGATTTTTCCCAAGGTTAAAGAAATATTAGATGAACATATAAATATACTGACTCTCGATTTATTTCAAGTCTTGGTTAAAAAAAAAAAAAAATTGTCCAATTCGGTAGAGATTAAGTGTCATATGAGAAGACAACACTATGTGAACCAATACACCTCAATACAATTTTTAATTTCATGGAACTGTACGTTTGTTTTGATGCAACTGCTAAAAGTACATCAGACTGTCTCTGCGTAAATTTCGAATAAATCCAGTAGCTATGAGAGTGTAGTGACAAATTTGATAACCGAAGACAAACGAATGCATTTTTGTAATTATTGCAACAACATGATTATGACTAATAGTTAAGCAGTATGATTTAGAATTGTTTTCCCGATGTTTTCGACTTATGTACTTAATAATTCTGAGTGATTTCTCAGCAGATATACTGGAATTCCTTGTTCGTCACGCGAATGTTTTTTGCGGTGCAGTTACAATGGTCACATTCCGAGATTTAAGCAGTAAAATGCTTTACATTCTTACTCATAACTGCAATTTTACGTGAAATTTTTTAATCGTGGCTTGTAGTCTATTTGAAAACCTTATGAAGACAAGCAAATTTTATGCCACCACAATTTATACTTACAATTATTTGATGGTATTTTACAATAACGGAGCGTGGTAGGTAAGCGGTAAAATTCTGATCTTGTATTCGGGGGTACGCAGGTTCCAATCCTTGTTTGGCCATCATGATTTCGGTTTCCATGGTTTCCCAGAATTATTCCAGAAACATTCCGGGATGGTTCCATTAAAATGCCATGACCGAAATCCTTCCGGTTCCTTGCAATAAGTCCTTTCCCGCCTCTAACGATCTCGACGTCACGTAAAACCATAATTTTTTTGCAATGTATCCATCACGCTGGACGGAGTAATCAGGTTCCACTTGACGAATATTTATTTACATTCTTTTTTAGTGAAAAAATATACCAGTTCATGATCACTGCTCAGAATATCTCGTGTAGGTACAACCATATTTATAATATCTAAAGAAACTTAGCGCATGAAGAATTATGTTAAGTTTCTAAAAGAGAGAGAAGCAATAACTAATTCCATACTGCGAAAATACTTTTATATAACCGCAAAACCAAAAATAAATTCTTCCACTGTCTCCATAACTCCAGCGCAAGGGTAATTTTCTGTCATCAGTAAGTTCTATGTACACCTCCATTTCCATCTATTCACAGCTGTCATTCGCCTCAATTTACCCATAAAAAAATTACCTTTTAGATTATCCGTTTCATATATTGAAGGCTTCATTTTCTTAAGCTACTTGTTTTACTTATAAGTTAACGAATCCAGTACGAAATGTGAACAATCAACCTGTCTTTTCCTCCTACAAGATACAATGCTGGGTTAATGTTTGATACTAAAAGGTTTCATATTTTGAAGCTTCCCTGATTTTGAGATCATTCTTGTTCTCCTTCGTTCTATGCAGTGTTAGGCCTGGTGGACAGTTAAGGTCTCCATATTATTTTGACAAATTATTGTATGGAATCACATATAAAGAACCATCCAAAACAGAGTCCTGCATGGATACTTGGGTTAATACTCCTTAGCTATCGAAACAATTGAGGTCAATAGTTATGGCGCCGTATCATTTTCGGAGTAGAAAACAATGAAAAATGATTAATTTTATTACCATGTGTGTAGTATCAGCAAGGTAATGGTGAGGTTTATGTCCCAGACGAGATAAGATCCGTGGTAGCGATTGGGGTAGGCGATCGGATGATATCGAGTTCGAGGTTGCTCATAATGTATAATTATTTTTTCTTCACATTTTGTTAAATATTTACCGTCGAAAATATATATTTGTCATTACCCACGGTTCCTCACATAAGTATATTTACAATAATATACAACACAACAATTTTGTGTTTGTGTAGAAGTATATTTAATTGAAAACAGAAAGTACAATACAAACTATTCGAGATTATCACACCCTACTAGATAGAAACAGACTACGGAGCATATTCCAACAAGCTACCAAAAATCCGGTTTTCTGTTATTGATAAAATAAACCGTTAGCAAGAAAAATTATTCATTTATTGATTGTTTTTAGATCCCTGCTAGTCTTCCGAACGAGATAGAGAGCCATAAACTTCGATATTTTTTCTATTTAGAGGACTCGGTTTTGGATGGTTCCTGTTCTCTCGTTGGGGCTGTGAACCTAATTAGATACACAAATAAATAATAAAAGGTTAATTATGAATATAAGGTTGGGGAAGAATTGCTTGCTGAAGACTTGAAATGTAAATATCTTGGCATTACACTTGATAACAAGCTTAACTGGGAAGGACACATAGCACAGGTGGTAGGAAAAGGTTTCAAAATCCTGCACTTGTTGGAGAGAGTGATGAGGGGATGCACGAGAGAAGTAAAGGAATTGGGTTACAAAAGTTTGGTCAGACCATTGCTCGAATATGGTAGTGTAGTATGGGACCCACATTTTGAGTATCAAATACAGGAGTTGGAGAAGGTGCAAAGAAGGGCTGCTAGATTTGTTCTTGGAAATTATCGCAGAATGCAATCAGTGACAGTTATGATAAAGGAGCTGGAATGGGATTCATTGCAAGACAGGAGGAGGATGAGGAGGGTAATGGGAGTGTACAGGGCGTATACTGGTGATGAGGCATGGAAAGATATTGCAGTAGGTATGAAAAGTAGTTCATGGAAGGGAGAAGATGACCATGACCACAAACTGGCACTCGATTTCAGGCACAAGGGTGTGGGAAGATTTTCTTTTTTACGTAAGGGTGTCAGGGATTGGAATGAGTTACCAAGGGGAATGATGAATAACCTACCGAAAACGTTAAAAGAATTTAAAGTTAAAATTTGTAGATGGCTAATGTAGGTGAGTGAAGGATGGCGGGAAGTTGGGTGTGTAGGGAAATTGCCACCGGAGCCTGTGCTCCATTGCAATTAAATTAAATTAAATCATTGGTGAGTGTTGTTTCACGAGGCATAGTGTAACGCCACAGCGAGAATTACGTGAACATTTGCAGGGAAAGTCGGTACGAGGTTTGTAAATAAGTATCGATGTATTGAGATGTGCGATATCGCAGGTGCGATATAGAATATCGTGGAGTGGTTGGAGAGTAGCGGGAGAGTGTGGTTGAAAGATGGCAGTTGTTGTGGTAGAGTAGCAGGAACAAGTTGGAATGTAAATTGTAATAAGCAAACGCCGCGGCGTATCTATCGAGATATTTAGTAAGGAAACAGTGTGGAGAATGAAGTTATGCAGTAGGAAAACGAGGACAGAGTTTGTCAGTGAACTTGGCTGTTGAACTATTACGTTGTTATATCTGCACGAGTGCGTAGTGAGATTGTGAATCTGTACTAGACTCCCTGTTACCACTATCTTGCCGAACTTTTGTCTTCAGAGAAGATTCTCTAAACTAAATTTTTTCTGGTGGCT
The DNA here is from genome assembly GCA_031002005.1 of Vandiemenella viatica. Lineage (NCBI taxonomy): Eukaryota > Metazoa > Arthropoda > Insecta > Orthoptera > Morabidae > Vandiemenella > Vandiemenella viatica. The sequence continues at coordinate 23,773,570 of JARYHS010009186.1, forward strand.
TGCATTTGGCGGGAAGTGTTTATCGGCATAAAAACATTGTAAGCTTTCACGAACTACACGACTGTAATAACTTTTCTTAGTAGGCCTAAATGTCCTGTATAACCTTACCTTTAGCAGCCACCACCTGGCTGGTTACCGTGTCTAATCAAATGTATAGTAGTTGGTCCGACTACAACCATAATAACGTAAAAACTATACTTTCAAAACAACCACAACTTCTTATCAAGACGTTAAAAAGGCCTATACCTAAATAGAAGGGACAAGGGGGTACTTTCTGAGTTGTTAGCTCAACTTGTAAGCTAGCCCTCTTCCAGTGAAGATGGAGTCAGATCTTTTCCTTTTTTCGGTTAGGACCTGCTAATTTGGGGATGGGAATAGATGATCAAAATGATACTGATTGTAGATAATGGGTGGAAAAAATCACAAATACTAAAGAAATCGATGAAGCTGCTGAAACAGTAACTTACTGGAGCAGAACTGGGAAGGAGGAGGTTAATGTTGAAAATATCACAAAGACAATAAGAAGGGTTTTACTGGTGAACTGTAGAAGTATAACGAACAAAGTAATAGAATTTGCATAATTAATAGAGATACACGAGCCACAAGTTAAAAGAAGAAGTACTAGGTTTTTCACTACGGTTACGGAGTATACCGCAAAGACAGGGAAGCAATTGGTCGCTGAGTTTTTATACTAGTTAGTAAATACTATTACAGTTCACTGGTAATCTTGGCCATTAGTTACTTAGGGTAAATTTATGGAGTAATAAAAATGAAAAATCAAGCTGTCAGATGCTTATCGCAGGAAGAATGAGAGAATGGGAGAAATTAAATTCATACTCAGATTTCAGAAGTGAGAATAGATTGGTCATTATTGGTGGGGATTTAAATTTACCAGGTGTAAACTGGACAGGAAATAAGATTAATAACACAACGAAACAGAGATCTGAAAATACCTTAATAAGGGAAGGAGGGCTTACACAAGTCGCAGAACAGTAGGGAACAAATCACGTTGGATAGCTTCCTAATAAAGCCGGTTGCTAATCTTGTGAGGTGTCAAGTAGCTGAAGGAATAAATGATCACGCAGCAGTTATGAGGGATATTAGAATATTTAGTGGACCAGCAACCAAGATTGAAGGGAGAAATAGGTATAGTTATAAAAGGCACAGATTTCGAATGAGAAGAGATATTTCAGAAAAAGTTTCAGCAAATGGAAGGAAGGCACAAGTATAGTAAAGGTGGGAAGAATTCAAAGAGATAGTTAGAAAGGGGAAGAAATATTTATTCCAAATAGAAAATAAAGAGAAGTAGAGAACCTGTATAGTATAATAGGGAGGTGAGGATGCTAAATAGAGAACATAACAGAGTTAAGAGACAGCAGGGTAGTAGGGAATATTTAAAACAACTAAACAAGGAATTAATATTAGCAAAAAATGTTGTTAAAGATTGGCTTATGAAGAGTATTGTCGGTGCAAGGGAGCCACTGACTGATTCATCTAGAAATTTCTATTACTATGTTAGAAAACTGAGGGGAAGGGAGGGTGTTGAGATACTTATAGATGGCGATGGAGAAGAAGTTACTGAGGATTTGAAAAAGGCAGAGAATTTAAGGAACTGGTTTAACGAGACTATTAGGGATAATGGATCATAAACGGGAGGGTCTAAAACCGAGAACGAGTTTAACAGCACAATTAGAAATGAGCAGGCCAACAATTCTGAAATTCATTCTGAGGGTATCACGCATCAACTAAGAAAGCTGAAAAAGCGTAAGAGGCTGGTGTGGATAATATTACTATAGATGTCTTAAAGATAGCCAGATGTGACATTGTACCTTATATTGAAATATTATTTAAATTGAGTCTAGATACTTGCTGCTTACTAGAGGACTTGAAAAGTACGATAGTAGTGCCGGTACATAAAGGAGGGGTGAGAAGTAGAGTCGAAAATTTCGGGCCAATCAGTTTGACATCAGTGGAAGGTAAATTAATGGAGAGATTGATATGCAACCACATCAGAAATATATGTGAGGAGCGTAAGTGGTTTTCAGGTAGGCAACATGGTTATAGGCAAGGATATTCATGTGAATCTCAGTAGGTGGGATGTATGAAAGATATTTCAGATGAAATGAACAAGGTAGGGAAAACTGATATTATAGCACCACATATTTCAAATGCTTTTGACAGAGTGAGCCATAAAATGGTAGTAAATAAAATAACTATTGGAGTGGAAGAAACTTGATTTTCTGGGTAGAAGAATTTCGAAGAGGTAGAAGACAAAAAGTTAGGGTAGGAAATGCAGAGTCAAAAGATGTGAAACTGAAAGTACGAGTGCCACAGGGTAACGTATTGGAACCATTGCTAATCATTATTCTACTGATGGTTTATAATCAGAAATTAGATTGTTTGCATATGACATAATGCTAGATAAAGGATCGGAAAGTTAGAGGATTGTGAACAGCTGCAGGGTGATCTGGACAAGATACATGGCTGCGTTTGTAAACATGAGATGAAGATAAATGCAAAGAAGAGTCAGCTTATTAGCTACACAGATAAAAAAATAATAGTTGATTATGTTTATATGATGGGAAAGAATTACTTGTTGAAGACTTGAATTGTAAATATTTTGGCATAATATTTAATAACAAGCTTAACTGGGCAGGACACATTGCTCAGGTAGTAGGAAAAGGTTTCAAAACACTTCACTTGTTGTAGAAAGGGTCGAGGGAAAGTACGAGAGAAGGAATTAAGTTACCAAACTTTGGTCAGACCATTGCTTGAATATGTTTATGTAGAATGGAACTCACATTTGGGGTATCGAATGCAGGAGATGGAGGTATGCCAAGTAGGGCTGCTAGATTTGTCCCTGGAAATTTGGAAATCACCATAGAACAGAATCAGTAATCGATATGATGAAAGAGCTGTAATGGAATTCATTGGAAGATAGGAGGAGGGTGAAGGGAGTCATTTCGTATTGTATTTGCCAACTTGTAAGTGAAACAAGTAGCTTAAGAAAAGTGTTATTAAGAAAGTCTTCAATATATGAAATGGTATATATGTAAACGTATATTGAGACGATGTGACAGCTCAGGATAGACGGGAATTTGAGGTGTGATTCGAACTAACTAATGAGAGAAAAAGAATTGAATGCATTTAAAAAGTACAAATAAGACATTTGATGTCTGTGTAATACAATTATGGACTTAATGGAATCAGTAATTTAGTTTCTAAAACGAATAAACTAAACATGTATTTCGTTTTCTGTGATTCGAATAGGTTACAATTTTTGATAATTGAGTGACTATACCACCCACAGTGTATACGACTCTCTTTTCAATTGTGTACAAAGCGTTGAATAAGTCCCATGAGCAAATTTATGGATGAACAATTTAGGTAGTTAGGATACATATGAGCATTGTAGTACCTCCTAGAAAATACGTACCTCATTAGTAGAATAACGAAGCGAAAACGAACGCAATGTTGGTCCCGTCCCTTAATAAGAAATGTTTATATGTGTCTCAGTATGTATATGAAATAATGGTTACTATGTATGTTAGTGTTTGAAAATATAATGAAGAAAAAGAACAAGGTAAAAATTGAGGATTTGTTTATCAGGGGAGCAACAGGTACTCAGCTTTCGGTCGACTACGTCCGTCTAAGGCACGTTAGGGGATGGTTCCTTTAAAATGCTATGGTATTTTCTTTGTCTCCGCCTTCTCCTTGCTCTAACTATCTCGACGTTGACATAGTCGCTAAGCCTGAGTAAAAATAAATAAAAAAATCATTAGTCCGTTCTCTCAGTTCTATTATTTTCCTGGTACAGCCTTTCACTACCGTATATAATAGATTCATCACGTTGAATATTTTACCTACCCACTGGATAAAATAATTATTTACCAAATAAGATGTCCAGAGATTTTGTTACCATTCCAGAAATTAATACTACGCAATATAGACACACAAAAAAGTTATTATCCTGTTCGTTTCTTCCCTCCATAATCTTGTTATCCAATGACATATACATACACGTCAAATTTTAAAAGCTTAATGTATGTCCGACAGCTTTTTTTTCTTTTTTTTTCCTCGGTGGTTATTTAATAACCCTAGCCAAAATTTGCATCATTGTGTTTCTGTGAAATGTGTTTACCGGTTAATATTAGCAGAAAACGACGGAACACATTTTAATTGTGTTATTGTGCTTAGCAGCCGCTGCGTTGTCCTGTTGTGAACGTAATATCTTAAATCACAATCAGCGTATTGTTGCCAAATTTAATACAGAGAAGTTTCTTTCATCCTTTCAGCTCTGCGACATTATGAAATTTACAGTTTGTTGGCAGTGTTTGTAACAAGTTTACCTAACCCTAAACTTTGTTCCTGACTTATTCACTGGGGGTTAATTTCGTAATCCTGTGAAGGAGAAAATCAGCTCGTAAGTAGCTGTCGCGGCGGTGGCTGAACTTCAAAGACACCGCGCTAATAACGGATGGAAGTCATCCCAGAGAATCGCCATATTCACATACACCTGTAAATTAAAACATAAACTCAAATAAAACAGACCCTATTTACTTTCTTGTGGGTGAAGGAATTTTTTTCTTCAGAGGCATGTATATTTTGCAAGCTTTAGTGCTTTATGCAAGAAGTTGGGATTACTACCGTCGCTTGCTGCAGCTGCATAAATTACACCGCGAAGTAATATTCCCTCTCCTGTCGTTACCGACGTCGAAAATGAAGGATTGTGGAAATAAGGTACGCGGATTCTGTTAGATATCGTGAGAGGGCAAAGTGTAACAGGAACAGCTGAGCCCTCTTTCAAACAATTCCACTATTTAGTAACAGAATGAGGGTGACACATCATTTCACGACGTTGTAACAAATGCCTGACCAAAGTTTTGTAACTTTCCGAATGGCTTTGTTATTCACTATTAACTGACACTCCAAAAGTGCTCTGTACTGATAGGAATAAGAAACAGGATTCTGCAGGACATCTACCATTTAACAGTCTAATTGATACAGTGTGCAGTTCTAACTAAAAAACTGCGTGTACACATACCTGGTACAGGATTTGTAGAGGACTATGCTGTGGAACCATGAGGCGTGTCGTAAAGGACGAACAGCAAATGGTGGGACACTTTTCATACTTCTTATTTCACGTCGTTTCTGCGGAAGAAGAATGTTGGAGCGGTGAGCGCCTGCAGCAATACGGGCCGGGGATATTGAACCAGCTGGGAGGGGTCTTGTACATGGCCCGGGACCACCTAATAACGTGTTACGGCTTCTGTACCTTCGCGGAGATTCCCAAGTCAAACAAGGCAGGATCTGGAGGCAAACTGGAACAAATACTTTAAGCCCACACTATGATGATACGAGTGAAATTATACTTTATATTTAAAAGAAAACCCTTTCAGGCATAAGACAGGGTGAGATAAGTGGTATTGAACAGCAGTGACAGACAGCAGTGAGGAGTGCCACCGTGTAGTGTATAGGAAACATTGCAGTCGCAGAATAATATACAGTTGAATAATGAAAACCTAGAATTAGATTTTCATTCGCTAATACAGGGTGTTCGCCGGGAAACGCTACCCACTGTTAGCGCTACAAGGAAGAAACTGCTCCCGGCGAGCGAGCTGTCAGCTTCCGGCATTGTTCGACCGTCGGCCGCGGACTATTTCATAATAATTACGCTTCATAAACTTGTATGTGCTAAGCATTTAAATGTGACGTCAGTTGCGGATCAACAGTGCCATCGTGGACACCCTGCAGGTACCAGTTGCAAAATCTAATCCTAGGCCCCTGGTCTATTTCTGTAATTTTATGCACCACAATTGTTTTGTACGGCTTTAGGTGAACTAGCTTTGTTACTTTCCAAGCTGACGTCTTAGATACACCTGCCTGCTGCCCTAACTGACTTAATGAGTTTTTTGGTGACTGTTCTAGTCGAAAAGCGATATCGTCAATTTTCTCCTCAGTGAGAATACGGTTGACCGACAGTCTATTTTTGTTAAAAAATGAACCCGTTTCTCTTACTTTTTTAACCAGACGCAGAATTGTTGATTTAGCTGGCAGTAAAGCGCCAGGATATTCGCGACGAAATTTACTGCGACACTTTTTAAACGACTTCTTCTTCATATATGTATCGTAGAGAAACATTATTTGTTGCAAACTGTAACGTACCATAATTTTACTCACACTCAAACACGGTACAGATTAGTAAGAGTATGAAGGCCCAAACCAGCCAAACCGCAAAGAAACGTTTATTCAAAACACTGTTGGGGGCAGCGGAGGTGTTAAGCAGTGCGGTGATTCACGGCGCCGTGTGGCGGGAGTTGCTGGCCCCACTGTCCCAGCAAGTTGCCGACGGCAACAGACTGGGAGGGTAGCGTTTCCCGGCGAACGCCCTGTACAAAACTCAAATCAAATTTATCATCAGTACTAAAAACGCTCGTTAGTCGTCGTATCGGTAGCGCAGACGCCACGGGGCCCGGAGACATTATTACAACGTGGAGGTCATCACCGCTAACAGCGAAGAAAAGAATTGCAACACTAAACGAAACGTATGAATGTCTTTTAACTCAATATATTAATTATTAGCAGCTTCTTATACAATTCGATGTAAATGTTTTCGATATATTCTGTTTTATTGTACAGGGTGTTACAAAAAGGTACGGCCAAACTTTCAGGAAACATTCCTCACACACAAACAAAGAAAATATGTTATGTGGACATGTGTCCGGAAACGCTTACTTTCCATGTTAGAGCTCATTTTATTACTTCTCTTCAAATCACATTAAACATGGAATGGAAACACACAGCAACAGAACGTACCAGGGTGACTTCAAACACTTTGTTACAGGAAATGTTCAAAATGTCCTCCGTTAGCGAGGATACATGCATCCACCCTCCGTCGCATGGAATCCCTGATGCGCTGATGCAGCCCTGGAGAATGGCGTATTGTATCACAGCCGTCCACAATATGAGCTCTAACATGGAAAGTAAGCGTTCCCGGACACATAACATATTTTCTTTGTTTGTGTGTGAGGAATGTTTCCTGAAAGTTTGGCCGTACCTTTTTGTAACACCCTGTATATCACTGTTATAATGAGCTAAGGAATGAGGGTTGAACTGTATACGTTGATACAGCGATGTATTATTGCGCGTGCGATAGATTTCATTTTCGAGCGGCAATATTGGGATTCGTCGTGGCAAAAGTTGCTTTCATGAGCGCCTTGTTACCGAAATCATTATTCCATGCGGATTAAAGTAGTTCCACATTTAAAGCGATTTAGGCGACCCAGGCCAGGATTAAAACTAATATTACGCGGTGTGACGTAAGTTTTTAAGATTTATTTAAAATTTGCTTTCATTTTACTGTCGCCATAATTAGTGACGTCATCATTTCAGACGCTTGTGAGTAGTTCCAACTGTGTCAGCCGTTGACACGTCGTAGCATGGATCTGAACCTTGGCTACGGAAAGAGAAAGGCGTATGAAAGCTTGAGGATTTTGGATAAAGTTTATTTCGGGATGCATGATATAACTATTTATTTATTTTTCGTATGGCTAAGCAACTAATCTAATACGCATAAATATATACAACAGACAAGAACGTTGGCAACATACACAAACTGATGTCCAGTCGTTGCAACCATACTATGAAGAAAGTTCTAGCACTGAAAACATCTTTAAGAGGTCCATCATACATCCTTAGAGGGCATTTCTTGATGATGTGCTCCACACTCTGGGAAGGAGCTCCGCAGTCACAGACAGGAGAATCCTGAAGACCCCACTTATACAGCATGGCGTTGCATTTGGCGTGACCTGTTTTTAGGCGGTTTAGTATGACCCACTGGTCTCTCTGCAGGTGGAATCCCGAAAGTCCAGTTATGGGGTCTTTAATATCTGGATTTTTCACAGATGCAGGGTTCCAGCTTTGTCGCCATTTTTCCTTTACATCAAAGATGTATGGCTGATATGTGATACAGTGAATGTGGGCTGGACCTTTGATTTTCTAACGGCAATATTAGTGGGTTTCCTGGTAGGCTTGAAATTGAGCCTGGAACTGAATGACAAGTGAAACTTGATGTTAGAGTGTAAGAGTCGAGGAACTACATTAATTTTATAACAATTATATTAAGTTAAGCACAAACGAAGAAACCACTAGTCACAACACATCACAGAATCCGTCATCTTTTGGGGGCTTCGAAGCTAGTATTAAAATAATAGCTATCCAACGTAAACTTTCACATCAAATTAAATTCATTTATTTATATTATCGTTCTTTGATATAAAATATTAAATCTATGTCAAATTAATTATGTCATAAGGTAGCCAGGGGTGTTAACAATTCTATTCATTATTGTTGCAAGTGTAGGCGGAATACGCGCGCATTTGGAACTCACCCCCGTTCGTTAACACTTTACGATTCTTGTTTATCTCTCCTCTGTCACTCGAGTTTGGTTGTCTGACACAGATTGTTTCTCAGTCTGAGTGCATTTCGAAACATAAGCGAAATAGAACGATCGCTGCCGGTGTCTTATTGAACTTATCCTGGAGCCCCGTTGTTACTTTTTCTGTTGGTTGCAGTCAGACTTGTGGAATCATATGTGCCAATAAATTATAAAAGAATAAAGACCGGCAACAACGCGGTTCACATGGTTACCATAAATATGCAGGGCAGAGAATCCCATTACTTAAGTCTGAAAGACTTGTTCTGAGTCAATTCTACGCGTTTCAGCGTAAAAGTTGCGCCGTAATCGATAATCGACCACAGTTATTAAACATTCGGTTAATTGACACTGGAACTAATGCGTAAAACTGGGCCAAATATTTCCACCGCAGTGTGTGATTAATAAGTCAATAATTACGCAGGAGTGTTAATTTCGTTTGCGTCGCGCACCCAGTGAATGATATCACTCTAATTACCATGCATGTTACCGGCAGACATCTGACAAGCGAGAAAACACTCGTGACATTCGGCCTCATCATCACCTGTGTAGCGTGTTATCCACATCCGCCTTTCCTCTCTGTCCTGTTTGTAGCTGTTAGTCGCTCGTCCCTTTTGTGAGCCATTCAGCGTTTATTGCACCTGTTATACTAATGTTTCTTTAAGAGCTCCGTACCTCTAAATTACGCACGGGGCTCTCGTTTTTTACTTATGGAATCACACCTCGTTAGAGGCGGGAAAGAACGGGCAGTAATTCGGACATGGCTTTCAGAAAGTATCATCCCGGCATTCACCTTAGTTATTTCTGAAAACCATAGAAAACTGAAATCTGGATGGTTAAGTTGGGATTCGAACCCACGTCCTCCAGATTGCGAGGCGAGAGCGTTAGCGCACACCAACCACGCTTGATGCAACTGTCAAGGAATCAATCGTTTATAAGTCTGATACAGTCCATAACTTCTCAACGCTGTTGAACGCTTTAGTTATAAATTTTTAATAGTGTACAGTTATAGTTCTTATCAACCGAACTACGATTATGATGTTAGAAAAATGATAAGTTGAGCAAAAATTAAAGGTGGTTTAGGAATATGGTGCAGGTGGTACGAATACATACAGTCATTTGGTTAATACATATTAAGAGTCGTTCAGTAAATAATTCACTTTTACTGTTTCACTTGTAATTTCATAACTGTCTTTTGGTAGAAATTCAAAACATGAGTTTAGATTTATTATGGTATAATGGTACAATATATGTTCCAAGTATTAATAATATACAAATAGGTACAAAAAAATTGGTCTTCATATATTAGTGGCCCGTATGATTTATTTTTATTTATTTTTTTAGTGGTACTCGGGCTGAAAACTTTTCAGAAAATTTATGTAGATGGATGTCAAATGAAACTTCGAAAACTTCAGATCTTGTCATTGTTTGATTTCTTTCTTTCTTTACACAAACAGTTAGAAGACAATTTTTCGTAATTTACAGAGATATGTCTCTCCCTAAAGATTACAGAAATAATATGATGATTGGTCTAGTTCCTATATATCGCACTGAAAGCTAAACGAGAATATTTTCAACTTTGCGTCACTAAGCATACGGTGAAAATTTACCAGGTCAGTGCCGGTGCCTAAGAGAAGGCAGAAACTGAGGATTTCATTCGATTATTGACAGGTAAATTGATAACAGAATCAGGAGTCACTGTGAGAAACAGTATTTAGTAAAACAGCACACCAGATTAATAGAAATGATTTATCTGACTGTTAGTTGTTGGGTTACATGAACTATTTAGGAGGGAACAAGCTGTCAATGAAGCCCAGGACATCACCAAGGCACTGGAAACACTTGGCTATAGTGAGGTGCAAATAAGGGTAGAAGCATTAAAGAAGCAGGAACTCTTAATGGTGAAGGAGCGCGTTGTGTAAAGAGATGGAAATGAGGAGGGGCATAGGGTGGAGTATTGCAGGTAATGCTGTGTGTATCTGCAGTCAATGAGTCTGTGTTCTGTTTACAGACAGACAAATATTGTTGTGTAATGGAATTAAAACGAAAGAGGAATGTGTATTGTTAGAGGAGGTTCAGGAGAGAATATTTAAGTACCTTAACGAAGAACGGAGAAAATTCCCCAAAACAAGTGATCCAATGAAGTATATAACATACTTTACATAACTGTAAATCTGAAGAAGGGCTTGTTTGTTAAAGACATAGAGTGTAAATTTCTTGTCTTATTAATTGACGATAAACTCATTCTGACAGTTGTTAGGAAGAGGACAGAGTATGGGAACCATAGAGAAGACACATTTGTTTGAGTTATTTTATGAAGTCTGCATTCAATAACTGATACTGTAAATAAGCTGTGTTTCGAATGATTGGAATGTAGAAGGCGGGTGAAGAGAGTGGTGTGTGTTTATAAGAAATACATTGGCGCGGAAGTAGGTTTGGAAAGTAAAGAAGCGTTTGTGGAAAAAAGGATTGACAATGAACTCTTGATGTGAGGAACAAGTGATGATAATAGTATACAAACTGTTGTTAATGGAGCCAGAGAATGGAATAAGTTATGGCGTAAGACGCTCGACAATCTTATATATTATTTCTAGAAGATGATTTTTTGCGAGAAACCATTTTTCTACCTAGAACTGGTAAGCGGTGTTGGTGCTTCCACCGACCTGGAGGATTCCGCTGTTCCACAGACTGTTTAGTGGCCGATGTGATCGCAGTTAATACCAGTTCCGTGTCTCAATAATCCATGGAACTTCTGAGTGGCCACATACTGGACAAGTCCAGATTTTCGCAGAACTTGGCGGACATGTTAGCAGAGAAGTTGCTTCTCCGGCAAGTCACAGGTTTATACTTTCAATAAAACTAATATTGGTTCATACGACACCAGTCCTGAAGGGTGGCACAGTGTCTCGTGGCGGGGCAGCTTGGCTTGGAGGTGGACAATTCGTTCCTGACTGCCCGACACTTGTCGGCTCCTACTCGTCGCCTGCCGTGGTATTAACATGTCAACATGTTCCTGACACCTTTTACCATTACCGCGTAGACCGCGTCTGTTGTTTGTATCAAAGCTTTTATTAACTCGCTTACCAACACAATTCACAATGCCAGTAATTTTAACAATTTATAAACGCACTTCATACACTTCATGCGTCATTCCGCATGACGTCACTCAATCACGTTACACAGTAATCTGTTTGGCTGAGTCCGGAATTTATGTATATTCCAGAGTTTTGTCACATATTGTATCAGTATTACTAGTTTTTATAAAACTGGAATTTATATGATTTCAGGTTTTTCATCAACAGCGCAAAATCTCTGATTTGACCTCCAGCGATGATTTTGCTATTCGTCAAACGAAGATAAATCATCTTCCCTATTCGAAGAAAAATATCCAGCACAAACATTTAGTTGCAAACAATTCCCTCAGTCTTGTCGCATGTTTACAGCACTGGTTTAGCAGCCTGTTAACATATCTATTGATTGTTCAGTTGTTTAGCGCTTTTCTAAGTTTCTTTATGTTGTAGTTAACAAACTAACCGTTTTTCGTAAACTGCTTAGAGGGATCAATAAATTGTACACTATGCGTTATGCCACTTTTATTTGTGTTTAATGTTTCATTCAGTCCCAGTCATTTTTAATATGCAATGTGTCATTTTGGCCAACGTTAAATGTTAAAATGCTAATTAATTTAAATATTCCTCAATACGTAACCAAAATCGATAAATGAGGTAACATTTTAAAGACTAAGTTCTCAGTTTATGGTGAATAGTTAATTCGAAATTGAACATTGTATCGTTTGTTGATAGTTAAAAGTTCTAGTCTTTTACATGAATACGTCGATACAACACCGGTTACATGATGTCTTTTCAAGTTCTTTTTGGCCTAATATTTCAATTAATATCCTACGTATTTAAATTAGTACACTAAACACGTGCAGCAAATGTAGACACATAAAAATTTATGCAATAACATATTTTTACAAACAATTGTTTTAATACATCATGTATACTATTAATTTGCACACAAGTTCACCAAAAAAATGGCTCACGACTTATTGAGTTAATGCAGCAAAACAACCTCAAAATTATGTCAACCTCACTTCGAAAAAATCCCAAAAAAACCCAAAAACATGGCGATCACCCATACATAACTTAGGGAAATTTCAGATTGATCATGTTGCAATATTGTATGACTATCAAAAAGAAATTCACGATATGCAAGTACGCAGAGGGGCAAATATAGATTCTGATCACAATTTATCCAGAATAAAAATTAAATTCATATCCAAAAGAAAATTTAATAGAAAACCACCAGTGATTCCAAAATTCGATCTATGCAAAATCAAAGATTCCAAAATCAAAGAAAAAATGCGGAAGACTGGCAGAAATTTCGAACTAAAATAATCACAATCCCGAAAGAACTGATACCTCTTCACAAAAAACCAAAACAACCTTGGTGGAATCAAGAATTTAGACTTCACTAGAAGAAAGAAAAAAGTCATTTCAAAATTATAATTGCAACAAATCTGAAGAAACACACAAGAAATTTCTCGAAGTTCGCAAACAAACATCTAAGATTTTAAGACAAAAAAAAAAAAAAAAAAAAAAAAAAAAAAACGAAAACATGTCAATGACCAACTACAGACAATCGAAGACAACTTCAAAAATTACAATACACATGATTTCTACAAAACCTTCGCGAACCAAATAGAAGGGTACTCACCACAGAACCTATGTTTTAGAAAACGAAATGATAAACTTGCCCTGACAAATAAAGAAAACTGCCAAGAACGGCCACTTATTTTTCACAACTCTTAAATTGTCCGCAACCCAAAAAGAGGTTTCCGAAAATACAATCTGAAATAACAACAGAGAACTCATCGCCACCAACACAAGAAGAAATTTATTGACATATAAAGAAACATAAAAATAACAAAACATCAGGAGAAGATGGAATTGTAGCAGAACTTTTAAAAATTTAGGTCCAAATTCACTCAAAGAAATTAGACAAATAATCCAAAACATTTGACAAACTGAAAAAATTCCAGATTATTGGAAGATTGCACTCATTCACCCACTACATAAAAAAGGTAACAAATCAGATGTAAACAACTATAGAGAGATCTCCCTCCTACCAGTCACGTACAAAAAATTTTCAGCCTGTATTTGAAGAGAGCACAATAGCAGTTAGAACCTAAATTAGCAGAATATCAAGCAGGATGCAGACCAAACAGGTCATGCCCTGAACAAATTTTCAACCTCAAAACTAAAATCAAAATGCGAGCCCTAAGACAAAAACCCCTAGTATGCACATTTGTGGATTTAAAAAAGCATATGACTCAATAGACAGGCCTTCACTATTCCAAATTTTAGAAGAAAGGGGATTAGATCCAAAAACACGAGAAATCATAAAACAAACACTAATTGGAACTAAATCTAAAGTAAAATTCAAGGGAAAAATTTCAAAACCCTCTGGCATTCTAACAGGTGTGAGACAAGCCGATGGCCTCTCTGCTGTTCTGTTCAAAGTCGTTCTAGACAAGGTTATGGAAGAATGGGAGAAAGAACTCAGGAAATGTACGTGTTGGAAACCAATTCCACTTGGCTTTCCCAAAAACAACCTCTATATACCATACCTCGCTTTTGCGGATGATTTGGCGATACTAGCAGAAGATGAAGAGACTGCCATAAAACAGCTTGAGACACTCAAAGAATGTATAGAAAAAGTAGGATTGCAAATCTCATTCGAGAAAACTGAATTCATATGTTCAAAGACAGAACTAGCAAGTTTGAGAACAAAATGCGGTAAAATCAACAGGGTTCCATACTATAAATACCTCGGAGAATTCATCGAACCGACAGGCCTTGAGAAAATCTCACAGCAAAATCACCTCCAAAAAGTAAAAAAAAAGCATTAGGGTTATTCCAATATCTCTACAACAAAAAATCTATGTCAAGACACGAAAATTTGGCATTATATCACAGTCATAAAACCAACAGTTCTCTATGCAAGTGAAACATTAACACTTAACAGAAAACATGACCTTCAAGAAATTAAAAAAGTAGGGAGAAAAATAATTAGAAAAATTCTAGGAGCAAGACTCACTGAAGATGGTTATAGACTACAACAATCAAAATATCATAAAAGTTTTCAAACATCGAAATTGACATCAAGAAAAGGCGAATGAAATTCTTTGGTCACCTTAAGAGATTACCAGAAAGTCGATTGACAAAAAAAGATAATAGATTATGTAAGTTCACTTAAAAATACAACATCTTGGCTGAATGAAATTCGGATCTTAAAAGTGCAAGCATAGGAGCAACAGACATCTTAGAAAGAGACACCTTCAGAGACAAAATAGACAAATGGGAAGTTATAACTGAGCAAAACAAAAACAATACAGACCAAAATGTTCGGATGAACGCAAACAAGCTTTCTCGGAAAGAATGAAAGCCTATTGGAGCAATAAGAAGAATTCCAAGAAAACTTGAGTCGGTCGTTTACTTACCATCTTCCATTTATTGGGAGAATTCGCCAATAATAATAATAATAATAATAATAATAATAATAATAATAATAATAATAATAATAATAATAACATGCAAGTTTTGGTCATCTATGACGTCAAATGTCACGCCATGACGTCACTCTAAGACATCGCGCTATGGCGTCACGCTTTTCGTCAGATGTTGTTCTATGTTAAGCACGTTATTTAATAACAGTTCTACTTACCTAAGCATCTGCGAATAAATTAACTGTCAGAACACTGAAAGAAATGTACGTATTCCGTTTAAATAGACATAATAATTATTAGTTGCTTAGATTTGTTTAGTATTCGTTTTAGTTAAAAGTATTCGTTAAAATCTTTGGTCACAGATATGTGAGATAAAAGCTTTAATTTTTGAAATGTTAGCGGCAGTTTTGATAGATTGTTAATAGAACTGGCACTTGACGTTACAGCAGAGGGCTGGAGTAATGTATTTTTTTTTTTAATAATTTGTTTTCTTCAGTGTTCTGTTACTTAAATCATTACTTCATTTTAACGCAAATACAGCGTATACTAAAATTAAAACTAATATTATGTGGAATGACGTAAGTTGTTAAGATTTATTTTTAATTTCCTTTGCTTTTACTGATGCCATATCTATCTAAATCACGAATTTAAAAAAAGAAAGAAAGATGGAAGAACCTGTAAAGATTTTTGATTTAGTTTATATGGCGATGCAATATTACCACTAAAATGCGGTATGGTACATGTATTAATATGCGTGTGATTGAAGTTTTGTTTCTCTGGCGTCAAGTTTAGTACGTGGTTAGGTTGAAATGCAACCTAGGCCAGGATAGCAATGAGAATCTTTTGTTACAGCGCAAGGCATTAGGAATTGCATTGAGCTTTATTTTATAACAATTCTATTAATTTAAGCAATTTCTAAGAAATTAATTGCTAAAATACTGATAGAAAAGTATGAATTTCTTATAAATTGGCATATTAATAATGAGTTCTTTTTTTACTGAAATCATTACTTTGTCTGAACGAAAGAAGTTCCAAATTAATCGCGATCTATGCGGCCTAAACCAAAATTAATATTACGTGCCCTAATGTAAGTTGTTAAGTTTTATTTTTAGCTTCCTTCGTTTTCACAGGGGTTATTATTTCAGCCGGATGTAGTCAGTTTCAGCCGTTAAAACATCGATCTTCATCACAGATAATAAGAAAGATGTAGGAAGCTGTGAATATTTTGGATCAAGTTTGTCTCACGATGCTTGATGACATTGACATGCGAGACAAGTAATGTATTGATTCGCGTGTGATTGAAGCTTTGATTTCTACCGGCGATATTGGCGGAGATTGCGGTTAGGTTGAAACACAACCTGGACGAAGTTGACAACTGAAACTTTTGCTGCAGCACCAGGGACGAGAAATTAGATTGAGCTTTATTTTATAACAATTCTGTTTATGAAAGCATCTCCAAAGAAATTAATTGCAAGAACACTCCACTAAACACTTCATTTTTGACGGGCTTTGGAGCAAGCTTTAGTATATTTTCCCTGAGACAGGATACTTAAATACGACACAAATACGCAGGTCGGAAATATTATATAATTAGCGTTTATTAGTCAAAACATGTTTAGCGCCATTCTGCATAGCGTCACTCAATCATGGTACACAGTAATCTGTTTGGCTGAATACGGCATTTACGCATACCCTACCCTTTCTACAAAGTGCAGAATTTTTGCAGCAGCCCACTAGTTAATGCGGAACAATGTAAGTGCGCGTTGAAATAGGCTTCAGTGGATAGCCTGTCCACTGTGCAGCTCAGGCCACTTCGACCCAGCCTGGCTCCTAGCCTGTCGCTCGCTCGTCCTGACGGCTGAGATACGCCCCGCGAGTAATTGGAATTTTTCTGCGGTGCTTGCGCCTTCTCGCGAAGACTTTCTACACGCTCCGATATTGGCAGCGGGACGCTAGTTGAAAGGGGAACGTTTTTGATTGTCACGAAAGCACTCCTTCCCATGCCGATTTACGTGTTGTCTACATTGAAGGGAACTTAGAGTGTGTCGCCACCTGTCTGTGATCTATTATAGTTCTATTTTTCTTACGTCACTGAGGTTGACTATCCACATAGCCAACGTTATGATTGAAGCTGCAGACCGGATAATAGTGCTGTGCAGTTTAACTAGTTGTGCTGTTCCCACCCATGAGGTCTGTGGCCTCCCAAAGAATTGTTTACTCTGTATTTTTCCTTCAATGACGAAACATACTAGTTGGCACCTTCTGCCATCTAGAATCTGTTTGTTAGCATTTGTATAGTGTTTTACCAAAATTTAGCGCCATTCTAAAGTGATTTATCCGTTATTCGTTGTTAATACGAAGATTATTTTTCTTAACATTTGGTTCGTGATACCTGAGAGGACCAACGATTCACCACCTTGCACCTCGTAGTTCTCACCTGTTTCGGTGCTTAACGGAGCTCCTTGCTATTCAGCGGATCAACGACGACGACGAAACTACAGGTGCAGTCATGGTTTGGGCCTCTTCACATGCGGCTGATTTCTTTGACGTCAGAATTCATAAACTTGTTGAACGGTACAGCAAATGTTTGAACAAAAATTAAAATTATGTACAGAAATTGATTAAACTAAGTGAGTTATATAAATAAAAATATTTTAATGATATTTACAGTATTTTTCTTATTAAAAAGCGAACTTTATTAAAGAAATAATCATCGTCTTGGCAGTGTGTATTTAATCCAGCAGGTGGCATTAAAATAACAACATGGTTATACAACAAAAAAAAAGGGAGCTGACAGAAAACGATGCTTTCAATTGTGAGGAAAGTGGGAAAATGTTATCTAACTGCGTCATACTTTTCACCAACCGTTGGTGAACTAGGTATTGGTCATTCCATAAACGATTATACAAATCAGTATGTATTTCTATATACAGGGTGTTACAAAAAGGTACGGCCAAACTTTCAGGAAACATTCCTCGCACACAAAACAAAGAAAATATGTTATGTGGACTTGTGTCCGAAAACGCTTACTTTCCATGTTAGAGCTCATTTTATTACTTCTCTTCAAATCACATTAAAAATGCAATGGAAACACACAGCAACAGAACGTACCAGCGTGACTTCAAACACTTTGCTACAGGAAATGTTCAAAATGACCTCCGTTAGCGAGGATACATGCATCCACCCTGCGTCGCATGGAATCCCTGATGCGCTGATGCAGCCCTGGAGAATGGCGTATTGTATCACAGCCGTCCACAATATGAGCTCTAACATGGAAAGTAAGCGTTTCCGGACACATGTCCACATAACATATTTTCTTTGTTTGTGTGTGAGGAATGTTTCCTGAAAGTTTAGCCGTACCTTTTTGTAACACCCTGTATAATGTAGGATTCATTGACTGCCCCTAACATTATGATGTCGTCTCGGATCACAAAAAAATGTTTTATTCCTCTGATAGAAGGTCGTCTGACCTCTGACCTGGTCATCCACATTCTGTTATTGCGCGTGTGAATGTAATTGCGGTGTTTAGCAATATCTAGTGCCTGTTTAATCAGTTACTTTCACCAATGATCTTATTTCAGATGACGTCTAGTATTTTCTACCGAGAGTAGTGGGTGAGTGGTTAACGCTCTGGACTCGCATTCGGGAGGGCGCCGGTTCGAATCGCCGTCCGGGGATCCAGATTTGGGTTTTACACGGTTTTCCCAAATCATTCCAGGCGAATGCCGTGATGCTTCCTTCAAAAGAGCCATGGCTGAATTCCTCCCCGTTTCCGGTCCCCAGTCACATCCCGCCTCGAATGACCTCAACATTAACGAGGCGTAAAGCCATAAGTAGAAAAAAAAAAAAGCCAGAGATAATACACACACAATTCTCCAGTATTTTCTAACTTTATAGCTTGACAGATTATTGTCATTATTTTCGTCCTTGGAGACAATATCACACGAGTTGAGCAATGAGACTGTGCTTGTTGTGTGAAACCATAGACATAATGTTAAGTTCCAATATAACGGAGCATCACAGGAAAAAGAAGGAGGCGCGATATTCTCACTAGTGTTGAGTGTCCGGTAACAAGAACTCAATTTTTGTCCAGCTATTTGTAGAAATTTTTCATTTGCCACTTTATCCTCACAAATAATTTTTTTATCCTTTGGATTTTCCAGAAATTATCCACGTGGTTCGAATTTAGGAACGCTATGATTTCCCGTTCAATATAAAAGATTCTGTCAACCTTATCGTCAAATTAATACTGGTGGCATTAAAAATAATTGTTTGCTTATTAGTGGCAAGGTCTACACCCACAGTAAGTGGCTGTCGAAAAAATAAACGTAAGTAGCCTTAATTGGTTATGGATAACAATGTATGTCGAAATTTACCGGAATATTGAGAATACAGGAACTGAGAGGAGAAAAGGCTTGTGGTAGTCTATAACCAACATCAGAGAATATTATTTACACACACATACCTTAGTTAGCACGCATATAATAATTATTATTATTATTATTTTGAACGGGTATGAATTCTGCCAAGTGCTATTGAAAGATCAGTAACCATCTCGGCATTAGCCTGGTGGGATTTTTTGGAAACTAAGGAAAACTGAAATCTGTGTGGCCGTACGGGATTTCGAACCCGCGTCCTCCCGAATGCGAAGCCAGGGCGTTACCGCTCATTGTTTAGATCAAACCAGAGGTTCATTAGTGGAAACAGAGTTAACAATTTCAAACAGACACTATAGTGATTAATAATTCCATGTAACCTTAATGACCGAATTACTGAGAAGCAATTACTGTCCCATTTCGCCTCTACCGCGGCTTAATCTGTTGCATTAATGAGTAATTTGGAGTTATCTCTGGCAGATCAGAACTTCCATTTAGACGTTGTCTCGTTAGATACAATTGAACACAGAATACGTCACGTCATGAAATAACGTTTCCCATAAGCTATTAGCAAATTTGTTTGAATAATAAAAATATATCAATCCTACAATGAATTCTAATAGTTTTAGCATTATTTGTAAATTTTTTAATAACAGAATCTTTTCGTAAAGCTATCTTCCATTGGCAGATCTCAGAAAGAATCTTCCTGTAGTATCTTTACAAGGGTTATTCCCGTTATATTATCGACTGTAGTAACGGAGAGACCAGGAAAAAATATTTGAATTAGAAAGCTTCCATTACAGCTGGAATAATTATGGAAATAGTTCTTTTCCTTCACAGTTTTTTTCATACAAGATATCATTCCATTCACTTAAATCCAAAGAAATAAAAGTATCTATCATAGTGATGCTGTCTCTTTATTATTTTAAATTTATTCTCTCTTCACACACGGTTTTTGATTTTTTTCCATTCCTTTTTCTACACGAGTAGTGGAGGTATGTCTTTTCCGAGCCATTTCTATAATTCCATATTTTCGGCCAATGGGAAGCGTTAGCTGCTTTTGAATCCAGCGAATCAGAGTACAAAGGCGATTAGTAGCGACCAATGGAGAAACGGAGTTGTGAGGCCAATGACGCAATAGGCCCATGCACATTTCTTTCTCTCTCTATCAGGCGTCTGGGAAATCTCAATGATGTCATTGCACCAGGTTACTGGGTATTTCTTTTGATGTGTATGCTCAAGCGCGTGCCATTCTCAAAGGAGCGCTGTTACTTCTGTAGTCTCGCCATTTCCAAACAGCTGTGAATTAGCGATCTGAAGTAAACTTGTGACATAACTCCATGAAGGGGCCGCCTACGGTGTTTGCTGTTCCCCCCATTGTAAAAGATGATCAGGCAGTCAGCCATTAACCACATTTCACGAGCCGGTTGGTAGCGCACCTGCGGCAATGGAATGTGCTATCTGTGAAGGAGATCAAGGAATGTGATCCAAGACAGAGCTGTGCAATGCATTTCGCAGATATATCCATTATGGTTAGACTAACAAGCATATACGCTGAAATATTTCAAGCACTCTAAACAAAAAAAAATTTCAAAGTAAACATAATTATTATATGTCAATTTCCGTAGGTACGACTAATAACTAAGAAAATCGTGATATAGCCTAATGCCTCATTTATTACGTATTATGTATTTTGAAAACGAAATTCAATTATTTTTAATTTATTTATTTTTTTTTTTTTTTTTTTTTTTTTTTTTTTTTTTTTTTTTGCATGCCGAGAGTGTAGAAAACCAGTTTGGCGCAATCTAACTGAATAGAAAATAACATACAGACGATACGAAATCACAACTTTTTTGTTTAAAATCGTCAATAGTCTAAATGTAAAAAAATACTCTATGACTGTAGAACATTAAGGAGAATGTGTTAGAAAAGCCGTTTGATGGTAAATTCATGAAGTTTATCTGATTAAGCGAGAACCTTCTCTATATTACTAACAAACAACAAACTGCTACTCAAATAGTATCAATGATCTGTTTCCACGTCACTGTGTTATTACAGTGCACATACTATCAATCGATCAATCCCTTGCGCTCCAGCACGGAAATACTCCATATACTTTATTCCCTTCAAAACTCGATGGATCCTTCAAAATTAGATGGCCGAATTTCTGCCCGATCCATTCCGCACATCCTTCCATTTTCAAATCCACGATCAGTAAAATGCCACAAAAATTCTATGGACTGCTAACTTATGAGAGCGTAATATATTTTTTACCTACATGTATATTAATTATCAACTCTACTAGTGGTCAGCAGCGAGAGTGATGTGTGAGCATTCGGGACGACGTGGGTTCGAATCCCCATACGGCAATACTGATTTCGGTTTTCCATGGTTTCCCGAAATCACGCCAAAGCGAAAAAGCCGGGATTTATCTTTCAAAGGGCTATGGCCTAATTCCTTCCCCTTCCTTGGTCCCACACCCTTTGTAACCTCTAATGACGTTCGAATCGACGAGATTCATAGACGAAGCAAAAGAAAATGTTGTCAGCAAAACGTAGTACGTCATTTTAGACTACACGTTTAAAAGACCTCCATAAAACTGTAATGGAGCAATTTCTCAGTTTTCGTTTCCCAAAGGAAGCTTACTAAACCATTGTAATACCAAATGCTTTGTTTTCTTGTAAACTATAGCTCAATTTTCTCATACGGGGAATAAGACAAGCAATCACTCGAGGGAACAACAGCCAGTAATATTTTGGTAAGAAATTCGGAATGCACAACCCGTTATGAAATTCCACACTTGCTTGATGAAATCAGCGATACAAACAAACTATGTTGTTTGCATTCCCAACATCATTAAGTCGATCCTTTCCACAGAGCTTCATTTGTTGTCCCCACGTAACGCTTCAAACTAAGTCATAGGTTGGTGTTAGCGATGTACCGAGAATTTTTTACATCGAAGGTGGAAGTGCAGAACTGTTTCTCAGTCCGATTACCTCAACAGACAAAATCTGTAAGAAGGATTATTATTATGATTATCAAGTGAGTGAAACTATGTGCAAGACTATACTATCTTCATTTCACCGTCAGCGTCATGAGAGGAATTTTACCTCGATGTCTTACACTAGGGGACTCAACTGGTTATATATTGGGCAAGCTGTATAATACACAAAGCTAAGCTGGGCAACTCAATTTTTGCGTGTCTAACCCAAGTTCTTCGGTTCCCTGGTACATCTTCTCATCATCCTCTCCAATAAATGATTTAAAATGTCTTCCTACCACCTGCAAAATTGAATTTAACCATCATATCTTAAGCTAAGATATTTATACTTGTCTTAAACAAGCAATTCCATTCTCAACCCTTAATAATAAGAAACCTTTAGCTATATCTGCGGCAATCTTGGAAAATGCAAGAGGGACGTTCGCTAAGGCAGGTCTTCCAACTGCTGGCGTATAGATGAGCGCACTTTGCGTAGTGAACATACCCCATGACTATTCACTGCTTCTGCACGACATAACCTGCCAGGCAAGTGCACCTGCTACCGATACCGTACAGGTATTGCTGATAAGAGCAAGACAATATGACAACAACTTACTGGTAGCCTACATACATAATCCACCACGAAATAATTCTAGGCATCATTATTAGAAGACACTCAACAAACCTTAACGGGCAGCAACTATTCCAACACAGAAAACATATACAGGCTTGGTAGTTGGTGGATCAACATTCATATGACTCCGAGGACAATGGTCTCAGAAATAAGTTTGTTGCTAACTGTGGTGGGTTAAGAGGTTGAGTTCCCGTGCCAGGCGAACGCAATGTTACGGAACCACAAGCCCGTTTCCCAGACGCCAATCTTTCTGGCACGTTGACTAGAAGTGAATAAACTGAAACAATCTAGCACGACAGAAAAATATGCAGAAATGGTAGACTTATGTCTAAGAAGTGACTGAAAGTAGATCAATCGAAGACGAATGGAATGCATTAAAGACCTAAGTAATGAATCTGGTATAAAAACATTAGGCTTTAGGAAACAAGCTGCCCGAAAACCTTGGATCACAAAGAAATTTTGGAGCTGATGGATCAGAGGAGAAGGTCTAAAAATGCTCAGGATGAAGCAGGAGAGACAGGCAATTTAGAAATCAAATAAATAGGAAATGCAAAATAAAAAAAAAATGGCTACAAGAAAATGTGAAGAAGTAGAAAAGGAAATGGTTAGGAAAAGTAGATGTTGCATATAGAAAGATCAAACAGAATTTTGGAGAAATGAAGAAAAGAGGTATGAACATTAAAGCTGCCGATGGGAAACCTCTTTTAAGCTCAGAAGATAGAGCTAACCGATGGAAGGAATACATTGAGAAACTGTATGATGGGGACGACTTGAACAATAGTATTGGAAAAGGAAGGCGATTCGATGATTGATTCCTGTTTTGAGGACAGAATTTAATAAAGCTCTGAATGACTTGAAAGCAAATAAGGCAGTTGGAATTGATGAGATCCCTGCAGAACTTCTTAAATCCTAGGAGGAAGGAAGAATTGATAAAAAAGTTATGAAACAGGAGAAATTCCAACTGATTTTAATAAAAATATCATCTTCACACTTCCAAAGAAAGCACAAGCCGACAAATGTGAGAATTATCGCACCATTAGTCTAACATCACATGCTTCAAAATTACTGACCAGAATAATATACAGAAGGATGGAAAGGGTAGTAGAAGAGATAGTAGGTGAAGATCAGTTTGGGTTTAGGAAAAATCGGTACAAGGGAAGCAATTCTGTCTTTAAGATTAATACTTGAAGGGCGGATCAGAAAAACAAAGATACTTTTATGGCATTTGTTGATTTAGAAAAAGCTTTTGATAATGTTAGGTGGGACAAGATGTTCAAAATTTTAAAGAAGTCAGGTCTAAAGTATCGAGATAGAAGAATACTCTATAAACTATAAAAATCAAGTGGCTAATAAAAGTAGAGAATCACGAGAGACATGCATCAGTTAAAAAGGGTGTGAGACAAGGTTGTAGTCTATCCCCGTTAATATTCAACTTGTATGTAGAAGCAAAAAAGAAAGTCAAAGAAAAATTTCCATGTGGCATAAGTTTTCAGGGAGAAAAAATCAGTATGCTACGATTTGCTGATGACATTGTCTTGTTAGCAGAGAGGGCTGAGGATATTGAGAAGTTGAATGGCATGAACAAAATACTGAAGGAAGATTTTGGACTGAATATAAATCAAAGCAAGACAAAAGTGATGAAATGTAGCAGAAATGATACCAATACTACTAGATTAAATATAAAAATAGGATCGGATGCAATAGGAGAAGAGTGATTCTGTTACTTGGGAAGCAAAATTACAACCGATGGCCGAAGCAGGAATGATGTTAAAAGCAGAATAGCACTAGCAAAAAGAGCCTTCATGAAAAAGAGAAACCTTTTAGTTTCAAATATTGATCTAGGAATTAGAAAGAACTTTTAAAACTCTATGTGTGGAGCACAGCACTTTACGGTAGCGAAACATGGACTTTAGGAATACCGGAAAGAAAGAAATTGAAGCATTTGAAATGTGGTGCTACAGAAGAATGCTGAAAATTAGGTGGACAAAGTAAGAAATGAACGAGTTTTGGAAATGATGGGTGAGAAAAGAAGTTTATGGAAAAGAAAGAAGAGACAGGCTGGTAGGTCATATTTTGAGACATGCTGGATTGGTTAATTTGTTAGTGGAGGGAACAGTCGAAGGTAAGAACTGTAGAGGAAGACAGAGATTAGAATATATGAAGCAGATAATTGAGGACGTGGGTTGTAAGGGGTATGTAGAAATGAAGAGGTTAGCACAGGATAGGAAGGGATGGAGGATTGCATCAAACCAGTCGAAGACTGACGACAGCAAAAAAAAACAAAAAAAAAAAAAAGACCGTGCGTTTGTAACCCAAGTCCTTCACTCCTCTTCCCTCTCTCCAATGAATGATTTTGTTCCCGGAGTCTAAACAGATCTAGAGTACAACCCCAGAAGTGCATACATACAGTGAACAGTACGAGGCAGACAATTCGTATCCAAAAACAAACGGCAGTGGAGGGTCACAGCACAGTTAGTGCAAAATGGACGAGCGCCGACTTCCTGTAAAAACAGAGGTTACCAGTGCATATTGATGATTAAATCTCGACATATTTGGGCACACTTGCACAGAAGTAGAGAAGACAACACATGTATGTCCATGAATATGGCGAGTTTGACACAACTAACAGAAACCATCACGCAACGAGGATGTGGGTCAGAAACAGTCGAGACACAGATTAGTGGGAAAAGTAGGGCAGTACCCACGTTACAAAAATCATCAGACAGAGGAGAGTGAGTTAGAGATAGTTCGAGTAGGCTCGAGAATCATGTTTACGCAAACACGTATAAAGGGAGACACATGCATAATATCGAGTTCGACACAACTGCCAGCTCGAATGACGGTAACAATAAAGTGAGGTAGGACTGTCCTGGCTTATAATTGGCTGAAAAAAAGAGAAATATCATTACGTATCATCGACAGACGCATCAGATGGTGTGCAAAGGATTGCATGTTTTCACCTGACACCTCGGTGTTATACATGCGAATTCCTTATGATACCTAATTCATTATAATTACTATGAACACATATAATCACTGGACCTGAACGGTTGTGAACTTGATGAAGCTAAGCTTCTGAAAGACAAGTCTGTATGACCCTGCCCAGGCGGGGCGTCTTGAGGGGGGGCCCCCTCCCCACCGCGGAAAACATCCTAAACCGCCGGACTTAAAATCTCGGAACCGCTTACTACGTTTATTATGCGATATATGCAGCGGTATATCAAATTTACACGTTATGTGCAACTGTATACCGACTTAAACCATGTAATATGTGTTCTCAATTAATACAGATGGAATAGAAACAAAATAAGTGTATTTGTTTGACAAATCGCGTAACAATATAAAATGAAAGCGTCAATACGGAATACGTATTCCCAGATTTTCTCCAGGTCTTCCAGTATTTTTTTTCGATAGAAAATATTTAATTATTGAGTTATTTTCATCCCGGGAGCATTAGGAACAAAACAAAAACAAAAATAATTACACATATCCACCGTTAGTTAAGGTGGTGACTTCGAACAAAAATCCAATAGAAAAAATCACAATCAATTTTCCGAATTTTCTAATTTTCCCGCTAAAGTTTTCGATTTCTATTTCCCTAAAAATCTGATCTGGTCTGTTAAAAAAAAAATTGTCGAAAGAAATAAGCACTTTGAATTTTGCCGAATTTTCAGGGTGTATTTTCAGTTTCCCTTTTCTAAAAACCTTATTCGGACCATTCCTAGCTATCATTTAAAGAATATTATCCAGATCAGTACATACACAAAAGCATTTTCAGTTTCTCCAATTTCCAATTTTCTATGTAACGTTCCGAATTTTTCTTTCTTAAAATCTTATTAGGACTTTTATCAACATTTTTAAAAAATAACAAAATATGTTCATAGAAAAAAGTACAGATTTTTACGAATTTTCCAGTCAACTTTTTCAATTTTTCAATCACTATAAACATTATTCGGACTACCACAAACTTT
The DNA here is from genome assembly GCA_031002005.1 of Vandiemenella viatica. Classification (NCBI taxonomy): domain Eukaryota; kingdom Metazoa; phylum Arthropoda; class Insecta; order Orthoptera; family Morabidae; genus Vandiemenella; species Vandiemenella viatica. Next base: position 23,800,476 of record JARYHS010009186.1, read on the forward strand.
TTTTTAAAAAAAATTATCCAAACTGTTCCATAGGAAACGGTACTTTCAGTTATTCACGAATTTTCAAATTTTCTGGGCACTTTCCATTTTTTTTTCTCTAAAATTCTTATTCGGTCTATTATGTACGTTTAAAGAAGTTAGCCAAATCAGTCCATAAAAAGGTACTTACTTTAAGTTTTTCCGAGTTTTCCAATTTTCCGGGAAATGTATCCAAATTTTCTTTCTCTAAACACCTTATTCGGACAATTAGGAATATTTTTTTAAAAAAACGGGCAAATCGGTGCTTAGAATGATGTACTTTCAATTTTCCGGCCAACATTCCACATTTCCTTTCTCAGAATACCTTATTAGGACTATATGAAGTTTTTAAAAAATTAGCCAAATCGGTCCATAGGAAAAAAGTACTTTCAGTTTTTCCTTAAGATTCCAATTTTCTGGGCAACTTTTCCATTTTCATTTCTCTAAAAACATTAATCCGACCATTATGAACATTCCTTTTTAAAATCGCTCCAGCCGTTCTCAAGTGATGCGATCACGAACGAGCAGCATTTCATTTTTATTTATATAGATTTTTTTTATCTTTGCATTAGCTATAGGATATATTCAACGTTGAAAATATGTTTTAGTTTCTTAGTGACAGCACTGTTGAGGTAGACCTGGTAACAAACATGGTTTAAATTGACGAGTAGTTGTGAGTTTGTGTGGTGATAAATGAATTAAATATCTTATTGCTCTATTTGTTACTCTAAATGCTACAATAGAAAAGTCTAATACTCCTCCCCACCAACTATATCAGAAACGAATATAATTTCGAATAATTTTAAATAACATGTACTGCATGGTTTAACGAAACATTTAACAGACATCTGTGGCAGATGTAATACCCTGTCAGAGATAATCAGGCTGTTGGGTGGGACTCTTGGAGATGGGTTCCATAACTTCCATGTCACCTTCGTATCAGGAATGCTGCTGATAATACATTATTCTGACATCTATACGCTGACATTGCCAACTGACATAATATCCCTAGGTTTTGTTGTTACCTTATCATAATAGTCGCTGCACTCTAAATTAATAATTACGTTTAAACTTCCCACACAAAGAGGAGTGGGGACAAGAAGCGCAAATGCAGAGATGGAAGCGTGTTGACTTTAGTGGCGTATTACGAAGACACGCCACAGCAGCAAACATCCCCCGCAAGGTGCACAGTGAGTCAGTGACCGAATGCCAATCACCCAACGTACCTCTGGCAGCACAAAGAAGTCCATTTGCAGATTAGCTTCTGCCGTGTTTTACCGTCGTTCGTACGAAGCGCCGCAACCAACTGTTAGCCTCACTGGTCTGCCGGATGGTAACTCCACGTACAGAATCTGGGTTTGGAGACGCAAGCTGTTTTGAAATTAAGAAAAAAGACAAACCCTCATGGAAGCGGCGGAGAGGTAGTGTGGAAGAATGCACAGAACTAGATAAACAAGAAATCACAGCGAGCAAGGAGTATCCCAACATGCAGTGTCATTAATAGACTCCACAACTGGTTGTGGGGTACATACTACCTCATACCCAATTAATGAGCGCCACAGCCCAGTATGGCTAAACATCGGGCACTCTAGAAAGACTGAAACCTAACCAAATGACAGATTGAGGGCAATAAAGGGGACTACAGGCTTTACATGAACGTAATGACTGACTATACTTTCCAGCTTACCTCCGCCACGTCTCTGGGGAGAAGCAATACTAAAGAAGGTATGGTGAAGGTATTTAATGTATCCACAACTGCCAATCCATGGCGACTGTGCACATCAAGTTCAAAGAATGCCGAAACTAAAGAAACCAGTGTGGAAGTCTCGAGAAGTGACTCCTAGGACATCAACAATTGGACAAACTAAAATTCCGGAAAACTAGCTCCAATCCAAGACGCTATATGTAACCTTTCAGATTCAACCGTCACATTCAAAATATATGCAACATAGGCAAAGCCAGATTATTCAAGCTGTACCCCCTCCTCAAGGAGGCCAGCCTCAACACTAAAACAAAGTTACAGATTTACAAAGCTGTAATAAGGCCAGCAATCCAATACGGTTCGGAGGTATACAGTATGGCATGAGACGGAAACTTCAAAAAGCTGCAAATAATCCAGAACAAATATCTTAGGTTAATAGCAAATGCCCCTCGGTACATGACCAACATACGACTCCATAACGACCTAGGCATACCAACACTGACAGACTACATAAAAGACAAATCAGCAAAATTCTTCGCAAAAGCTCAAGTTTCTTCCCATGAAATAATTCAAAGCCTAGGACAAGACCCATACGACCCAACATGCAACCGACCAAAACTGACACTAACACGTCATTACAGGACATGACAATTATAATAATGAACATTATCACTTACCACAAGACTTGACTAGAAAGCCATTATGAGAAACTTTATCAGACAAAAGTCAGAATCCAAAGGTCCGGAACTTTAGACTTTACATGAGCCTAGCTCAGACAGATGACGACGACGACAAAAGGACGGGCGCCCATCAGAGAACTAAGACAGACCCAAGGCTTCCAGAAGCGCACTCGGCACCTGCTGTTGTTGCACGCACAACACCTGCGCCAGACTAGTCGCCGACTATCGGGATGACAAGCTCAACGATCTAATCTCTCTCCTCACGAAACTCATCCGCAAACTATCAGCAAAGGATGGTTCGCCTCCTCCGTCGAGGCGGGCTTAAGAGGCTGCTCACCCCCGACGAAGAAGGTCAGAGGCATGCCACCCACAGAAGAAGCAACAGTTGTCAACCGACAAGACACACCAACATAAAAGAAACGTCCAGTTGATGATACTTAGAGTAAATGACTAAGGACAAAGCCTTTGCTTACACTGCTCCAAGCGAGCAGTAATTGGCACTGATGATGATGACGGGTCTAAGAAAGTGTGATTTTCACAGAGCCATTTAACTACAGATTCAATTCTGGAAACGAATAATTAGGAACCCTTCGAGAAAATGTATGAACTAATGAATACCCTCTTAGAAAGTACAGCGATAATATCTTGCAGCTCTTCTCTGAAGTAAATCTGGAGGCAATAGAACGGTTACGTTCGCTGAACAGAATTTTTTTAGTTCTATTACCCTTTTTTATCTTATTTCAAACGAATTATTAGCTTAAAACAGACACTTGGACTGGTTGATACTCTCTCTGCCGCAATCATGTTTATATCACGTGCTCTGCTCTACGCGCATTGGATTTTTTTTCCCGCTCTCGAAAAATGCTGCAGCTACCTGAGTGATAAGTTGAATACATAAACCTGAAACACCGTCTTGATAATAACACTTCTCAGTTAGCTTTACTGAAATTTGATAGGAATTATAATCACTATTGACTAATTGCTATTGAAACTGACCGAGGAACTTATGTTACAAATGAAAGACTTTCAGAAAGACATTCATAGATGTATCAATAGATCAAATCAACTGATGGAAACCGTATACCTGGCAGCATAAAAAAAATTGGTAAATAGTATTTGAAAAAGAAGTAAATAAGTCCCAATGAAGTGAATAACTAAAAGAGCAACACCTAGAGAGGAATGGTGGAATATTAGGAAGCTTTGTAAATATATCCAGGGTCATACCCAGAAGAATGATTACAAATTGTAATGGACCAGGCTAAGTTTATTACCTTCAGACACAGCTGTCAGTAAGAAGTGCGCCCACCTTGAGCACCTATACATACGGTGATCATTGCAGGCATTGAATCAGTAAGTTTTCGGATGTCTTCTTGGGGTATGTCCTTCTACACCTGCATGTCTTATGCAGTCATAGTTTGTGCTGGGTAACCATGTGATATAATGCGTCTACTTTCTGGCATTCCAGACATGCTCTATTGGGGACATATTTGGGGATCGTGCGGTTAAAATTGTGATCGTAACCCGTTGCAAGGCTTGTGTTGTGATGGACAAGGTATGAGAATGGAAATTACCCTGCTGGAAGATGAGATATGGATGGTGGACATGAAGGGTCTCACAATAGGATGCAGCTCCCAGTCCACATAGCGGTGGGCTGTCACTGTGCCTTCAACAACAACCCACTCAGTCCTGCTGTCAAAACTGATTGCCCCCAAGCCGTGACATCGGCGGCTGGATCTGTGTCACTTTCTGGAATCATAGTTAGGTAAGTCGTTTCTGCACTACATGTTGTCAATTATCACTTTGCCACAGAAAGAACCGATACTCTTCTCTAAACACAAATATACGCCAGGCAAGTCTCTATTTGCGTCTTGCGTTAAACCAGGTTATACTATACTGGCAATGAAATAAGGTTAATGGAACTTAGTGCATAGCGTTCAGAGATTGTAACCCAGCCTCAAGCAATTGATTTACAATGGTCTGGGAAGGGGGGGGGGTGACTCTATCTGTAATCACTGCTAGGCTCTGGCCTGCAGTCACCCGTCAGCCAGCAACAGCCACCCACACAATCTGACGGTCTTCACGAGCCGTTGTCCTGTATGGACCTATGCCTGCTCCAGGAGTACTAGGGCCTTCTTTCATCCACTGTGTAACATGTCTTTCTACTGACATTACACTACGGCCAAACCTTCGAGAGATTTCACGATATGATGCACCCATTTCAAACACGCCAATTTCCTACCTCTCTCACAGTTAGACATTAAGGTGTAGAAGGTCGTCACTCTTCGCGTTGGCACACTTGGGCGACAAAAACAAGTGTCATGCTATACCACAGTGTTCACCACTTATACGCTAAAAATATTCTCATACTATTACATGTAAAACTTTCAATATTTAATCATTTATTACTCTTGATATGGGGATACCTGAGGCCGAATTTCATTCATTATCACAGCTCCGCCTGGCTGTTGCACTCTTAATTTCCGCCAGTGTACAATTCTACCTAGAATGGAGTACTTTCCTCGCCAAGAGAGACAGAATATAGTAAAAACGAGATGTTACCAAAGTCTTCTTTACTCTGCTGTGAAGATACTACCTTTAGTGTGCTCCCCCGATGGCACCTCGCGTAAACAAAACGTAAGTTAACTTCGTTGGCTTAGTAATGCTCACAGTATGGCTTTAGAATCAGTATGGTTAAGGAGATATTCAAATGCTGTGTGAGACAATATTAACCTTGAAAGAAGGAGGGTTTGCAAAATAGAGAGTTACTGGATTTATACTTTAACTAAGATTCCATCTTTAAGTGTTTAACTGATAAGAAAAAATGAGAATTTCCGAAAACAATAACACGATAGCAACATGGCCTGTAAACCATTCCAAATAATTTATTTAAATTCTGGATGTAGTCTTCTCGGGAGACTAGCCGAGTGAGTAAGATGTTTCCACACGATATTTCGGCGATCTCAGACTCCGTCGCCATCTTCTGGTGAAGATGGCGACGGAGTCTGAGATCGCCGAAATATCGTGTGGAAACATCTTACTCACTCGGCTAGTCTCCCGAGAAGACTACATCCATTCTCAACGCCGAGAAAGACTTCGTTCCTATATTTAAATTCTGTCAAAGAACATATACTAGCCACTAGACAAAATAACAATGTCACATAATCAGTTGGTAACAAAAGGGTAATCTACGGCATACTAATATCGTTTTGCGAGATGTCGTGTTCTGAATACTTATATCTGTTTACCATTACGAAAGAAAGAAACTAAAAGTGAGAACTCTTAAAATTACAAAGACAGGAACCGTCTGATTCAACTGATTTAAGAAAAGTTGGAACGCTGACTCGTCGCGTTTGTCTAATGTGTAGCGGTGACTTTCTTCGCCATTATTTTTATTTTATGCATAAATATCAGAGTAAATTACAACTTTACAAATACTTTATTAATAATTTATCAATTCCAGCCAGTCAGAAAATACCGAAATATTAAACTGATATAGTTATTCTACGCTGATTTTTAAAGAATAATTCTTTATTTAATAATAATAAACATCAGGACAAAACATCAAGAACTACAAGGAAACTCAAGAGAGAGTACATAAATGAACAACTGAACTTCAATATTTATACCATGCGAGATTTCTACAAAACCTTTGCAATTCAAATCAGAGGGTACGCACCACAAAATCTGTGTTTCAGGAAAGACAATGGGAAATTGGCACTAACAAACAAAGAAAATTGTGCAGAATTAACAAAATACTTTTCAAAATTACTAAACGTCCCACAACCAACAAACAGATTTTTAACAGAAGAAAGCGGGAACAGAACAAAAAATTTACAGATACATTAAAAAATTAAAAAATAACAAAACATCACGAGAGGACGGGATAGAAGCAGAACTTCTGAAGAAAGTAGGACCCAAAACGTTAAAAGAGATTACAGAAATAATACAAGAAATTTGGAGAAATGAAAAGATACCGGCAGACTGGAAATGTACACTTATCCACCCACTTTTCAAAAAAGGAACTAGAACTTATGTGAATAACTGTAGAGGGATTTCGCTACTACCAGTCACGTACAATGTATTATCTGCATGTCTACTCAAAATAAATAAAGAACAAGTGGAAAAAAAACATTAGTAAAAAAAACATATGACTCCATAGATAGGCAATCCTTATATACTATCTTAAAAGAAAGGAATTTAGATTACAACACCAGAAGATTGATAGAACAGACACTAACCGAAACCACATCCAAAAGTGAAATATCTGAACCATTCGAAATTAGAACAGGAATAAGATAGGGAGATGGATTCTCACTTCTACTCTTCAATATTGTAGTAGATAAAGTAATGATAGAATCGGACAAACAGCCGAAAGCAGAAAACTTGTGGGCATCCATAAAAATCGGAACAAAAGGACTATATATATCAGATCTGGCATTTGCTGACGACCTAGCAATCATCACAGACAAAGAAGAAGTGGCTATCAGGCAAATAAAAATCCTCAAGGAATGCGCAGAGAAAACAGGATTACAAATTTCATTTAAAAAAAAAAAATCAGAATTCATATGGAACAAAATAGAAACGCAAAAACAAAGGGCAAAATATTGTGAAATCAACAGGGTAAAAAAGTTTATATATCTAGGCGAAATCATAGAACCAACAGGACCAGAAGGGAAAGCACGGGAAGCAAGAGTACAGAAAATGAAGAAAGCAATGGGGTTAGTACTAAATATCTACATCTAAAGATTTATTTCATACAACACCAAGATAAGACATTATAACACGGTAATTAAGACAACAGTTACATACTCAAGTGAAGTATTAGCAATGAACACAAAAAAAACAACAGAACAAATCAAGAAAGACAAATTATCAGAAAAATCCTGGAACCCAGAGTGAATGAAGACGGACAGTATGGACTTCAAAGTACAAAAACTACAGAGAAAACGTCAAACATAGTATCAGATATGAGGAGTAAAAGGCTGAAATTTTATGGACATCTACATCTACATCTAAATATATACTCTGCAATTCACAAAATTGTGGGTGGGAGAGGGTGCTCAGCACCAAAGCTAATCTCTTTGCTGTGCATTCCAATCCCTAATGGTACGAGGGAAAAAAGAATTCATATAAGAATCAGTCCGGCACCTTATTTCTCTAATTTTATCTTTCCTGTCCTTCCGACTCAAATAGGTTGGTGGAAGAAGTATTTCACTACACTCAAAAGTGAAAGTGGGAGTACGCATGTTTTCCAATAAGTTTAAACGAAACGTGCGTCGTCTATCTACCAGAGACTCCCAACCTAGTCTACTAATCAGTTCTGTGACGCTTTCATAAGGACTGTAGCAAGCGGTCACGAATCGAGCGGCTCTTCTCTGTACTTTCTCAATAGCCTTCCGAAGGGAAAAATTTCAAGACAAATTTTAAAATACAAATAAATAGTAAAAACAACAACCACTTGGATGAAGGGGCTGGAGAAAGACCTAAGGTCTGCAGGCATTGCTAAGGGTGACGTCACAGACCCAGAGATTTTTAATAAGAAAGTGAATTCATGGGAAGTTATTTCGGAGGAAAAAAAGGGGAAATCTGAACGTGTCTGGACTGCCGAAGAAAAGAAAACCGTGAGTGAAAGAATGAAAAAATATTGATCCGACAAGAAGAACATCTCAAAGAATAACTGATCGCATCCAGTCAGGATTGCTTGTCGTTCTCCGTTATGGGGAAATACGAAATTAATAATAATAAGACCTAGTGAAGGAGTTTCTTATCTCCAGGCAAAAGGGACCTACATTTTAAGGGTAATCCAAATCACTTAATACCGTAGAGTACTTAACAGTAACGAAGTAAAGCGTTGCCAGAGATGGAGGTCAATTTTGACGCCCATAAGAGTTTTTATTTATTTATGTTTTTTTTGTTATGGTTTCAAGCCTCTTTGACGTCGAAGCTAATAGAGGTAAGGAGAATTGGGCACAAGGAACGGGAAGGAATTCTGTCACGGACGTTTGAAGAATCATCCCAAAAATTAGCCTGCAGTGATTTTGAGAAACCATGGAAAACTCAAATCTGGATAACCGGGTTGGGATTCGAACCCTCGACCTTCGTAAGCGATGCCAGAGCGTTACCGCTCACCCACGACGTTCGGTACCAAGACTCACCCCGAGGACCCCATGATTCCCAGTCACGTACTTTTTAACCAACTGAACCACTGAACCTACGTAAATAATCTCCAATGGTATGACGGTGTTGCGAAAAAGCTTCGATCTATAGCGCATCGCGCTTGTCGCAGCTGGCCTGCACTTTAACGTAGAATCCATACGGGAAGCTCGTACGATCAAATCAGTTCCCGTAAACACTCCTGGCTGCGCCGGGATTTGAATACGGGACCATGAATTTGAAAGGCCAATTACCGAAACACTCACAGTTCACTATATTGGCTAACAATCTATTATTAACAGAACTCGTAAAAAAAATGAACGCAAAATATGTAAACATGCAACAGTGGCTAATGTAAATCTGCATATATTCAACAAATAATCACTATAAAGTATCTTAAAAATCAGCAAAAAACAAATAAGACAGCTAATGTAAAAAAAAAATTGACCCTCTTTTATTCAGATTAAATAATATTGCTGCAGAGCATAGGTTCCCAAATAGGGGTCGGGGGGGGGGGCACTCAAAAAAAGTAAATTTTTCCTATCCGCGACTACTCGATATTGTTTCACCTGCTGAAGGTACAACATGCTTCCAGTGTAGGTATTAACAATTTTTGCTTTTGCGATGAACTCAGATTGGTTCCAGCAGACGTGTTTCACTCCTGATCTCAATTAAATCTTTTTTTAAAAACGTTAGCATTACGAATATTGTGAAAACTCACAGATCGCAGATTCCGGCTGGGTTTTAATTAGCATCAAAAGGTACTTAAGTCGTTTTTACACTTTACCCTTCGCGTAGGAATGAACATCGTCGCCACCGTTCCCATTAAATAAAACGTAATTTAAATTTCTCAGGCGTAAAACTTTCTGAACACTCGTATGATTTTCCTCTTCACCAAATATGAAAAGTTAAACGCTCCAATTCTGTAAATTGCCTCGCCCAATTAAATTCCTCATTGGAACTTTTATTAGAAATCACGGAAGAATTCATTAACAAGTATTTCATTCTGTTGAATTCTGCACAAACGGACATAAACATCGCGCCTTTTCTCTTCTTATTTTACTCCTTAGAGATTGATTTAGCTCACCTCATTTCCGATTTACTTCAATGAAATTAAACTGGAGAATTAAAGTTTAATATTCACACTTTAAGGCCCGCATAGTGAATATTGTGTTTACCGACATGGGGAACATATATCTACTGAGTGCAACATCTAAGAACTGCCGCTCATTCATGGGAGATGTTACGAGACTAAGTGAGAAGTTGTCGGCAAAGCCCTGAGATGGCCTTCGTTCGTATTTTCTTAAAATCAAAATTCCCGCAATCACCTCGGTGGTAGAGAAGTTATTATGGAACTCTGGAAGAATACTAATTAAAAAATAGTATTACTAATTAATGTGTACCAGTATTCTACATCTACATCTACATCCAAACTCTGCAAGTCACAAACATTGTGGATGGCAGAGGGTGCTAAGCACCAATCCTAAACCCACGCATTCCAATCCCGAATAGCGCGAGGAAAGAAGGAATACATAAAAGCATCCGTACGGCATCTTATTTCTCTAATCTTATCCCTCCGGTCATTACGACCTAAATAGGTTGGCGGAAGAAGTATTTCATTGCAGTCGAAATTAAATTTTTTTTGCATATTCTCCAATAAATTCGAACGCAAGCTACGTCGTATGTCTTCCAAACTATCCCAGCCCAATCTATGTATCAATTCTGTGACGCTTTCATAAGGGCTGTAGCAACCAGTCACGAATCGATGCGGCCCTCCTCTACACCCTCTCCACTGAATCAATCAGAACCTTGCGATACGGATCCCAAACCCCACAACAGTAATCCAGATGCGGACGCACTAGTTCTTTATACGCTATCTCCTTTGTATGAACATTACAATTCCTCAAAATACGACCTATGAATCGCAATTTAGAATTCGCCGAGCCTACGACGGAAGTTATGTGCATGTCCCATTTCATGTTGCTTTGTAGTATCAGCCCGAGATACTTCAGGGAATCAACCGTGTCAACAGCTGAATTGTTTATTTTGTACTCGTGAACAAACAGATTCTTTTTGTTACTTATCCGCATTGCCTTGCACTTTTTGCAATTAAGTGTAAGCTGTCATTTACGGCACCAATCGAAAATAGCATCCAAATCGCGCTGAATTTCTAAGCAATCGTCGGAACACCTTATTTCCCTATAGATAACTGCATCGTCGGTAAACAATCGCAACCAGCATTTGACGTTATCACCTAGATCGCTTATAAATATTAAGAAAAGAACTGGACCTATTACACTTCCTTGAGGAACGCCCGAAGTAACATTTATCTTAGAAGAGGCTTCCCCGTTGACAACGACATACTGTGATCGATCAGTTAGAAAATCACGTATCCACTCGCAGATCCGAGCCTAAATACCGTAAGCTCGAATCTTCGCTAAAAGTCGGTTGTGTGGTACAGAATCAAAAGCTTTCTGAAAATCCAAGAAAACTGTATCAACTTGCGAACCTGCAACGATAACTTTCATTACGTCATGGGAAAATAGAGCTAATTGTGTTTCACACGATCTCTTATTCCGAAATCCGTGTTGAAGCGGTGTAAGTAACTCATGCTCATCTAGAAACTTCATAATGTTCGAGCATATGACATGTTCCAGTATTCTGCTGCAGACCGATGTTAGAGATATGGGTCGATAATTCCTAGGATCACTCCGATCTCCTTTCTTAAAAACGGGAATTACCTGGGCTATTTTCCAGCTAGAAGGTACTTTTTTCTCTTCTAAAGATTTACGGAATATATCTGACAGAAATGGTTCAATTTCCTTCACGTATTCAGAAAATACTCTTACCGGTATTCAAAACATAGTGTGGTGCAGAAGCGAGTAAATGCCTCGTCCTTACATTTTACGAAACTTAACGTCTCTACTGCTCTGTGAGTGGTAATTCACTTGTAAGTCAGGAATCACTAGTCCAATTGCCATGAACTTTCTTATTAACTTGCAGAAACACTATCTGGTAAGCTTTAAGTATATATTATACTAAACCCGGTGGCTGAGCGGTAACGCTCGGGTCGGGAAATGGACAGGACGTCGGTTCGAACCATAGAGAGTCAGTGTTTCCATGGATTCCCGAAGTCATTCGTAGCGAATGACACTATAACTATTTTACGAATACTAATTGCTTCACGTTCTTTGACCCTTATTCTTCCCCTGCTCTAATCAATGGAAGTGAAAAGAAAATTAAAATACATAAATAAATAAAAAATGTAAAACTTTGTTCGTTAATGCTATTTAAACTTTTAAAAAGAGCCCAACTCTGAAACTACGCGATGAAGCTAGTCACATCACTCCTTGTAAATGGAACTGACCAACTTAGTGCACAAATGATCGAATAATGGTGAATATCAGCAATGTTCCTGCTCTCAAGGGTAGTTTTGAGAACCATTACCATTTGAAGAATCGTTTGAATGTGGACAGTCGGTGATCACTGAGCTGGTGAACGCGGCGCGTGTCTTGTCCAGAGTTCAGTCCACTT